>CAOLHI010001033.1:0-445846 GCA_948474755.1 Ctenosaura bakeri | reverse complement strand
ATGGTGACCCAATGGAGAACCTATCTTGAAGATTCTGGGCAACGTTTGTTCAGAAAGGGTTACTATTCCCTTCCTCTCAGGTTGAGAGAGTGTGACCGGACCCAGTTCAATTAGTAGGTTTCCATGGCCAAGCAAGAATCTGAACTTCCCAGTGTTCTCCCAGAGTCCTAGTCCAACTTTAAGACCACTATACTACACTGATTTTTCGTGGCTTACCATTATGAAATTCTGCCAAGCCAGAAATGAGAACTACTTACGTGAGCTTCCAGATACAAAGGTCCCAACTCAACTTCTTAAAAGCATAGTAGAGCTACAGTCTTCAGTTATTCTCTCTATAATTGGCTGTTTCCTTGGTTTTTATTTAAAGGGAAACGCAGGTGGCTTACAAGTGGCCTCTGTGCTGAAGCTGTATGTGAATCCACTTTGGGTTTTAAAGGAGCTATCCAATGTGCTAAGCCCCCATTCCCAAAACTGGGACTTAGGATACATCCTTTAACATTTGAACTAAAATCCGGAGCCAGTTGCCACTCCACTGAGATGGAAGCCACATTGTCAATGGCAGAGCTTGGAGTGTGTGGAGGGGGGGCAGGAGAGGGCGGGGCTACAGCATGAAGGGTGGGCTACTGTGCGTGGAGGCATGGCCAGGGCACGCGGGGGCATGACTACAGGCCAGGACGCCCAAAAAACATTGCCGCCTGGGGCGAACTATCTCCTCCTCCATCCCTACGCAAGTGCACATTGTCACCACTGGACAGGAAGCAGAGTGAGAAAACAGAAGGGAGGTGCAAGCTGGTGAAAATGTTGTCTATATTGTTTGTAAAATTCTGTGTGAGGCAGGGTGTTTTCAGGATAAAAGCATAATCTGGAGGCACCTTGTGACTGGATGTCTGGTGTGGCATTTCCCTCCAAAGGTAAAAGCACTCACATGTCAAATGTATGCTACCACTATGTTTTCTCCTGCTGAGCAAACAGAACCTTTGTTTGGATTGACTCCAGTAAGGATGGGCAATTTGGTGGTTGTGGTGGTTAGAGGTAGCAATCTTAACATGTCTATACTCAGTAGCTGCTAGTTTGCATCTCTCTCTAAGAGTTTAGCATGTGTTTCTGTCATTTCCTGTTATGTTGGTCTTAGCCACACCCTCTCTCTTCCTGCTTCTGTTAGTTTGCAGTTGGTCTGAGTTTGTTGATCATCCATTTTGTAGTCTACATCTCGCTCTACCTCATCTGTCTTTGACAAGAACGTTACACAGTCACTTATGAATGTTGTAAATACTTGAGTAATTCTAAGAAAAACTACTTCATATGTTTTACCACAGAAGATTGAGTCTGCTTTACCTTATGTATGGGGTGGTGGTGGTGTGGGACTGGTTGCTGCTCACCTTCTGCTTGTGAATACTAAGTACTCTGCTTGTGACAATTTTCTCTCACATTTTCCAAAAGTGTGAAGTATATTGGACCCCCAAGAAATCACTAGGGAATATAATCCTTCTGTGTGCATTTGCTCATGTGTGCCCCCCCACACACATACCAAGATGATAACTCGCCCATCTACTGCTGTATATGGCTAGAATGGGGAAAGAAGGCCTTTCCCCTTTCCCAGTAACATCTAGCAAAAATGCTGGGATGGGGTAAGGTTAGCCTCCCATTATACACACACTTATCTCAGCAGAATTTCTTCCGTTTGGAAAAGATGCAAGGATGACTTTCTTCACATGCCTTCTTTCCCAGCATACCAGGTCTCCTGGAAAACAGGATGTGCCAGTTTCTAGCCTGCTGAAAGGACTATTCTTTGACTTTCTTTGCATACTATGGGGCAGCAGCAGGAGCACTGAGTGGACAGAGCAAGAATTTGGCAACTCCACACAGTAACTTTTCAAGGCTTCTGGGAAGAACCTGGTATCTGTATGCAGCATGGGCCACATGTTGCCACATTTTGTCATACAGCTTTTGGAAATTCTGTTATGAGAGATGGCAACTTTTTTTTTTTTTGATCAAGGACTGTATTCTCTTGGAAGATAATTTTCCAATGGCTCCATGTTGGTGGAAGGTGAAGCCAGAGCCCCCGCACCCCTTTTTTCCCTTTCTCCTTCTCTCTCCTTCATCCTCTTTCTCCTTCCTCAATGAACTGTGTGTGAAGGTAAACTATTCTGGCTAGAACTGATCACTTGCAGAGGGCTTTCAAAATTAGGTTGAGGGTTGCAAGTCACCCCTTTTTGCTGTACATAGAGATAGAAAAAATGTTTGCATAAATATCCTCACACAAGTTCCATGGTTTTAGCCATAGTATTTTCTCAGGGTGGCCTTGCATCTCCTGGATCTCCAAGCTCGAGAAAAGTGTCTCCATCCCCACAAATATTTGGGCTTTGATCCAATCTTGGATGATTAAATGATGAGGCTATTTGTGGTATACTTGCTATTATTCAGAAGACTGAAATAGATGGTCCTTGGATTCCACAATACTAAGGTAATAATCAGGGCCTTTCCTAACTCTGATGATTCTGAGGAAAAAGAAAGAAAAAATCATGAGCTGTTTATCCTGCTAAACAGTGTCAGTTAATTCTAAGATGGTCTTCTGTCTAACTTTGATCATGTGGACGCATTTAGTTTCTCTAACTCTCTCTCCCAGACTACAAAATTAGGACAAAGCTCATAATGTACAGCAAACCATGAGAACCACAAATAATTCACAGCCAGACTAGTAACACATTAAACAAATTCACACACAACTGCCAGCAATTTGAGACATCTAAATTGTGGGAGAGAAATGACAGACAATTCATAGTAAGAGCTGCATGAGGTTTAATTTAAAAGAAAACTTAAAAGCCTTCATCTTTGAAAGAGAAAGAATAGTTTACTGAGCAAAGCCACAATTAAATGTTCTAGATTTCTCTCTGTAGTCATGAAACGCCCTCTGGTGGAAATTCAGCATGCACTTCACTGTAATCTTTGTATCCAGAAGGAGAGTTTTTTAAATCTGGCTCATTCTGTAAATCAGGTAAGCCTTCTTTATCAGGGACCCCCATTAAAATTTTTTTGTTGCCATGGGCCACCAAGACTTACTACAACTTCTGGCTATATGTGTGGTAACAAGAAATGTCACATGCTTTCTCTCAGCCACTCACTTGCATGGCTTCTCAGCATGCAGAAGTAGCAAGTGCTAAGTACATTTTTTTTGCTATCAATTATTTTCAGAACTTTTGAACAGTTTGAGATACTGTAATAAAACTTTGTACTCCTACTCTTTGAGATCAATGTATGATCATCCATCTTCCTTCTCTCCCTCCCTCCTTCCTTCCTTCCTTCCTTCCTTCCTTCCTGTAGAAGCTCGTAACATTTCTTAAGTGTAAAAGCTCATAACATTTCTTCAAGCTTTCACAAACCCCATGTGAGGACACTGCAAAGCCCCAGGGGTCCATGGACTGCTGAGGTAAACCACATTTCCAAGATGCTATTACCAGAAGCAATGAAATTCTTTGAAAAATGTCTTCTATTCTATCAGAATGTCACTTGTTGTTGCAAGCCAGAATGTGTTTCCTCACTGAAGCTTCACATTTCCCTCTTCCATTTTCTGTTTTTGCCCTCAAAGCACCCTGCATTAGTGCTTCACAGGCTATCTCATGTGCAGGACCAGCAATTACTGTTTTTCCATGTGCCAAAGACCGGGACTAAATTTGTACCCACTGAATACACTTGTTTCTTTCTTTCCTGGAAACTTGCCACTAGGAACCAGCAGCCAATGGCTCAGGGACTGTCATTGGTCACAACTTTGAATAATATTAATCTACATGGCCTCCCCCACCTCTCCAATACCCCCTTGCACTTTATTGTGCAGGTATCTATATGGCATCTGTATGTTTATCCTGGTGAAACTAATAGCTCCTTGAAGGAATCAGGTTTTCCTAATGGAGTCAGGAAATAGTTAGCCCACCTTCTTCAGTGCAGTTCTCATCTACATGCTGCTTCCTCCGTTTGTTGCTCCTTGCTATCATTAAAATCAATGCAGAAAACCCATAATTCAGTGGTGGAGCCCACAGTTTGCTTTCAAAAAGTTTCAAGTTCAATCACCACCATTTCCAATTAAGGCTGGGAAGCTTCTCAAATGAAAATCTGGAGAGCCACTGCTAGTCAATATCGAGGCTACTATGAGGTGGTGAAAGTGCAGTCCCCACCTACCCCTTTTTTTCATTCCTTGGCACCACCCCAGAATACTTCATAAGCCCCAAATCACTCCAGAATGGTTTTATTAATTAGGGAGGCATTTTGGGATCCAAAGTTGAACAAATACAGTCAAGTCTGTTGTAGTTTTGATTCTTCTACCCTTCCCAATCTCCCCATCCCTGAAAGACAGACAGAAAATAGCCATAAATAGAACCAAAAGTGACATCATATTGCTTCCAGTTTAGGTGCTGCAGCATAATGCAGTTCACTAGGAGTGTGTGGGGAATGTGAAAAATGGTCCTTGGTATAGCTGGAACAGTTGGAGTGTATGAGGTTATGATTAGGGTTTCTTGGTCACACACAGAATCATAGAATCTTAGAGATTGAAATGACCCCAAAGACCATCTAGTCCAACTCCCTGCCATGAAGGAATACACAACTAAAGCACTCCTGAAAGATGCACATTCAGCCTCTGTTTAAAGAGCTCTAAAAACGGAGAGTTCACCATCCTTCAAGGCAGTGTATTCCACTGTCAAACACCTCTTACTGTAAAGAAGTTCTTCCAGATGTTCAGGTAGAATCTCTTTTCTTGCCACTGGTTCATGTTCTAATCTCTGGCACACCAGAAAACAGGCTGGCTCCATCTTTTATGTGACATCCCTTCAGATATTTAAAGATAGCACCTCTCAGTCTTCTGTTCTCCAAGCTAAACATATCTAACACCCTAAGTCATTCCCTATAAAAGCTTGGTTTCCACCAGACCTTTGATTATCTTGGATTTTAAACATTTTAAAAGTATTTTCTAAGACACTGAGTCTGTTCTTAACTGAAGCCTGGGAACACGAGTGAAACTCTCTTACAATGATCTTATGGGGGGGAGGTTTCGGGGGGAGGGTGTTTTTTGTTTTTTGTAAAGCTGTACTGAGTTCAGAAGGGCTTACTCCCACATAAGCATGCACAGGAATGCAACATAAGAGGCTTTCTGTGTGTGATCAGTTTATCTCACAATAGAATGTGTATTTGGTCTCTTGCACTCTCTCTCACACACACATACCAGTTTTGAGGACAGACTTGATGAGATAGCTGTGTGGTGTTTTTGCCATTTTGATGGATGTTCTAATAGGCCCCAAAGGATACATTCATTGAAAAATTAAAGTAAAATAGTTACTATAATTTCTGAGCAATTGTATTTCTGCAGTGGAATATTTTTCATATGTAAAGGAAAACCATAGCACTCGACTTAGATAATACAGTTCAATACTACCATGACTGCTATTCATTACTGCAGTGACTTCATTAGTAACAGATACCACAGCTCTTCCCCTCTCCTTTACAAAAGCATCTACCATTTTGTCAACCATTTGATTTTAGATTTTGCTTGACTTAATATTTTTTTCAGCTGTCTGCTGTAAGCATTTCATTTGGCCATTTTGTAAAGGGAGATACCCATACAGCAGTTGGCTTAAATACTTTGAGCTCACTTGGAACATAGACTCCCCAGGGTTCAATCATAGAACCTGTTATTTATTTAAATGTGTATATAGCTTTAAGCCAGTATGGTGTAGTGTTTTGAATGTTGGACGCTGGCAGATCTGGGTTCAAATTCCTGTTCAGCCATGGAAACTCACTGTGTGACCTTGGGCCAGTCATACTCTCTTAGCCTCAGAGGAAGGCAAGGGCAAACTCCCCGTGAACAAATTCTGACAAGAAAACCCCATGATAGGTTTGCCTTAGGAAAACCATAAGTCAGCCATAATCACTTGAAGGCTTGCAACAACAGCAATAGCTTCAAAGCATGAAGAGTAATACTAACAATACTTACTTCTGAATGTGTTCAAACCTCAACCTGTACATCTAGAAATTTGTGAAGTGAGAGAAGGTACAATCTAGTTTAAAGGCTGTGATTTTACGCAGACTTGACTATCTGTTACTCTAATAAGTGACTTTAAACTAACTATTGCTCAGGGGTGCCTTTATGGTGGTGGTGGGGAATTGAGGGCTTTAATCTTCCAAATAATTTGACCCCCACCAAACAAAATTTTCCAGCAGTCTCCAAATTTCTAACATTGCAGTAACTTAAAACTTCAGGTGAACATCTAGAGATATAGTTTAGGCATCCAAAGAAAAAAGGTAGGGAAGTTACCAAGGGAATGAGAACATAGCAAATAGAAGGTATCCAGGTGTGAACAATTTTCATTGGCTTGCTCCCTGCAATGCAAGGAATTTGGGGACTGAAGAAAAAATTCATTTGATTGTGCAGAATTCTTATTGGGGAGGCAATGTCCTCATTCCTCCCCCAGTGCCTACACCTCTGATGCTGTCCAAAGTGCTTAACTCAAAATAATAGAATGGGGTTGTATTTTATTTCTGGGTGTTTTGAGCTCTCTATGCTCTGTTTGCTAGATGCCCCCCAACTCTAGAAACTCTGTGTGTGTGTGTATATCTATAACAGAAGTACTCCCACCTTCTGCAGTTGGCACATTAAAATAAAGACAAACAAGTGTAACTTTGGGGAAAGCCGTCTTGTGCAACAAATAGATGGCCACAGCAAAAACTGTGAAGTCTTTGGTGACGTGGGCATTTTATCTGCCAACCCCTCCCCTGTGGTGTCTCACGTATGGGCACAGAACAGATGGCATACAAGAAACAGAGCTATGGCTGCACACACAACAGGGAGCAGAGGGGTGCCTGCTCCACCCTTGAAAGGCCAGTGCACTCACTTATTGTTTTCATTCCATTCGCCCTGCGAACAATTCCTTTTGCTCCCGTGTGTGTCTCAGGCTTTCTTAATGACTTGCATTCCCAGTGGCTGGAGCTGGCTCAGCGGGATATATTGGCTCACAACAGCCCCCCTTTGTCTCTGTGGCACGAGGAGAAGGGAGGCTTTTACGTCACCCTGGGTGGAATTCCTTAATGCCATTCAGGCCTGTGTTGCTAATTGCACCTTATGTAATAGCTGCAGCTGGGTGCCCATTGAAAGAGGGATAAGTCAGAGTGACAAGGGCCAGGCTCTCAGCAAGGAGCAGGGGCTGCTGGGAAGCAGTAAAGGCTTTCCTCACAGCAATGCTGAATGGCAAGAAGGGGGCAAGGATGCACTGCAAGGCCCCCGTTATCCCAGCCCACTGAAAGAAGTGGTGGGGCTTCGCACCCTAACCCTCGGCTCCTCTCACACTTGGATATTTGGCCTTAAGGCTCCAAGGTGGCTAGAAAAGCCATGACAGGACAGCTTTCCCCTGTTTGTGTCAGCAGCATCTGACAGTGGCAGCTGGTTACAAATGCAAATTGGTGAGGAAGGGTTGGACATGGGATGCCCTACATTTCTCTCCTGCTGTGGGGAGTTTTGCAAAGGGGGAGGCTAATACAGGAGTTGACACAGCGGTTCCCAGGAGCCTGTTGTTGAAAACAGGAGCATTGAAGAGAAGCTCAATGGGATCAGGCCAGACAGGCACATTCCAGGGTCTTGGAACAATGGAGAAACCCTGGGCAGCTGGAAGAATAATGAGCGAGAAGGCCAGGAAGATGTGAAGAGTGGTCAGTAATGAAGGAATCATTCCTAAGCGGTGTCACAACATTTGGTGCAATTTCTGCTGTCTATTTAGACAGACAGTTCTACTGTCTGATCAGAGTCTGGAAAGGTTTTTGTTTTGTTTTGTACTACAACTCCCTGATTTCCCCAAGGCAGCTTAACCATGCTTGCTGGGGAATTCTGGGAACTGTATTCCAAAATCCCTGACTGTCGATGAAGGCAACCATTCTGGGATTGTAACTCCCCAAAATAATGTTCCCAGGCTTGGGCTATGACCATATAAAAAGAAATGGATGTTATCATGACAAATAATTACTTTCTCCAGTGGTACGTATTATGCAGGATCAATCTTCAGGTAGATTTTCACTGCAATAACATCTTTATATGCATTCAAGTTTTTTCCAACTTAAAGTGACCCTAAGATGAACCTAGCAATGTTTTCTTGGCAAGATTTGTTCAAAGGGGGTTTGCCTTTACCTTCCTCTGAAGCTGAGAGAGTGTGACCTGTTCAAGGTCACCCAGTGGGTTTCCATGACTGAGCGGGGATTCAAACCCTGTCCTCCAGAGTCCTATTCCGAGGCTCAAACCACTATAACATGCCAGGTCTCTTATCTCCTAATGTTCCTTCTCTACATCCAGCTTTTGTCTGGTGCCATTGTTCTTCACTGCTTCTTCCTTGATTAATGAGCTTGGAGATTTTTTTTTTCTTTTTCTTTTATTAATTATATAACTAAATCACAAATACAAAACAAGAAAAAAAAATTAAACACCATGTGATATACATAATAGTGAATTTAAAAAAATTTTTTTTCTTTTTCTTTTTTTCTCTTCTCTTAAGCAATACTACCTTTCATTGTTATTTTGCACCTTTACCCTTAAATTTATAAATCTGTTCAACTGTTATAATTTCACATTTAATTCAATATTTTTCACATCCCCTTTAATCTATTTCTATTGTTAATTCTTTTAACTTTTTTTTTAAAAAAACATTGACATCACTTATCCATTTAAATCTATAAATCACAAGTTTAACACACACACCTACTAAGAATTACAAAATATACAACATAAAAGAAAAACAAAACTAAAACTAAAAAATACCCACCCCCCAGAGCCAACTTTTTATTTAATCCACTTTCCAAAATTGCCATTCTTCTTTTGACAGGGTAGTATTACTATCTCTTTTCAGAACTTTATCCAAAAATATTTTCCAAATTTCTTCAAAATCATTCCCTTTAACCAAACCTTTCATAAACCTAATTCTACATGTTAGTTTATCATTAATTGCAATTTTCCACACTTCGTTATACCATTCCTCTATTTGAAATTTTTCATTTCCTTTCCATTTTTTTGCTATTATTAATCTCGCTGCAGTTAACAAATTTGTTATTAATTCTTTCTTTACTTGAGTACACTCAACCTTATCATATATAGACAACAATGCAATATTTGGACATACTGGTATATCTGCTCCTATAATCTCTTTTATCTCTTTAGAGCTTGGAGATTTGATCCAAACAGGGATCACACAGTAAACATGAAGATATCACAACTTTGCACAGCCAGTCAATATTACCTACTCAATAACATTACTGAGAGCAAGTGAGAATATGTACAAAGTAAAGGAATTACTGAACATTTTTATAAAGAGTAGTGAAAAAAATCACATGAAAAGGGAGGCATTTGGAGTGTTATTGGAAATGCATACACACACAAAATAGTGAGCAGTTCAGCTCAGCTGCATCTCACAAACAGTCCAAACAACAGTTTCAACATACATTATGGGCACATTCTTCTTTGGGATTTTGACAGTCTGTCATGACATGCTTCATTGGAAGTTCTTAGCATGTGTGAAAGTGGATATCATTTACCTAAATCATAACAGACAGGTATTGATATAGGCTCTTTCTGCAGGATGGCGGCATCCTGGCATGGGGACGCAAGAAGAGTGCAACCATAATGACGCTTCAGCATGATGTCATCACAGTTCCACCCTTCTTGTGTCCCCAGCTGGCACTATCATGGGGTATATCATTGAGGGAAAAACTCTGTCAACAGCCCCAGATCATGTGAGGCTTCCGTCGCAGCCATTCATGCAGAGGGGCTGGAAGTGTGATCACATGCTTCCTTCCCCAACTGCAGCATGGGAAGAAGGCTGGCTGCAGTGTGAAAGGAAGCAACATGTCTCTCGCACTCCCTTATGTTGGCAGCTGGTTAGGGGTGGAGAGGAGCGCTGGGGGCACACTACCATCCCAGCAGAGGCACTGTTGGGATGATGCCCAGATGACAACAAAGAAAGGTAAGGTGAGGAAATGGCCATAGTCAAAATGATATAGTAATACATTGTTAGCATTATGATTCTGTTGTAGGAAATTAAGGCCAAGATCTTATTTGACTTCCAGCAAAATGTAAAGCTGGAATGTAAGGGCTGCTCCTTCTTCCCTAACTGTGAAATGGCAGGCAGGGAAGTCTTTCTGGATCAGCTCTATTCCTCCAGCCACTGACGGCTGTGGGGATGCACCCAGGCAAGTATAGCCACTGTTGTACAAGGTGGAATGTGATACCTCCTTGCACAATTCCCCAAAATGTTACGCCATTGTCAGTTATGAGAAGGTCTTTGTCCTTACAGCACCAATGCTGTAGGAAGTAACCTGAACCAGAGACAGGGAGAACGGGCAAATTTGTTTCTTAATTTCATTTTACTTTTACATTTCTCCCAGAGTGGGACCCAAGGTGGCTCATAAAAATAGGTAGCCCCTACTGGTTTCCCCTTGTCATATCTAGATTTATGTATACATTGCTATGCTTAGACTTTATGACCTCTTCTTCTTCACCCAGCTAGAGAAAGGCAAACATTATGTAGAGTCTCCCCAATGGCTGTTGGAGCAGATTGTACACATGGAAGCCAGCTTTAAGGGCTTCTGTAACCATGTCTGTGTTCTTTTGTTTTATCCTGTCCTATTTTTAGTGTTTGGTGCATTTCCTGAAATAATAAAAATATTTTTTCTTTTTTATTTTACAATGAGTATCCTAAGTGGTTACTCCTGTTTAATAGTCAAACACTCACCAAACTTTTCTAGAAGACTCAGTTTTATATTTAGTATGATTTGCATGGGAGGGGATACTCCTATTTGCAAAGTTGGACCAATGTCCCCATGTCAAATTCACTATCCATTGGTGTTAGAGATCAGAAATGTTGCTTTTAATTCTATTTGTAAGATTACCCAAACTTATTAGTAAAAATGTGAATAACAATATCTCCATGTTGAAATCTTGTTGCTGAGTCTCATCATGTGACACAAATAAAATGCATTTGTTTAAAATCTCAAGAGCTTTCACTGAACTTTTCCTTGTGCTTGTCTGAACAAGAAGCCTTGGAAGAGCATGTTCAAGATACTTCATGAGCTCCAGCATGCTCCCAGTCAGCATTTCAGGCAAATGTCAGTTATTGCTGTACCAGTTCTCAGTTCTTGCAGGTGTGTTTAATCAAAGGTGGTTGTCCTCTGCATTCTCACTCATATCAGGGGAATTACCCCTCCTCCATTTTTCTCGTAAATCTGCCATGTAAAAGCAGCCATGCTACACGACCTGTTTCAGCCTTGCTGAAGGCTGTCACCTCAGCTGCAGGCACTTTTGGATTGTCATGGCTAAGCATATTGGACACACTCCTTTGAGAGACCAGCCAAACTTGTTTTGCTTTTAATAAAACAAATTTTAGGCCCAAGAGGACATACACAAAAGCTTGACAGGTAACATGGGCTCTGTGCACATCTGCTAATAAATCTGGCATCATGAAATCTAATGTGCATAAGGAAACCTCTCAAAACAGAACATCTTTTTATAGCATCTGATTGCCTTGACATTCTTTGGGATGTTCTACTAACATGCAGGATATGGGACCATCATTTAGGCATATTGTTTAATTTCTCAATTATCTCATAAACTTTTATTAGACAGACCATAAAGGCGAGCATCATACCTGCACAGGATTACAGATCAGCTTTTGAGACTTTGAATAACTGTGCATATAGAATCATTGAGCTGAAAGAGACCACAAAAGCCATCAAGTCCAACCTCTGCCATGCAGTAACACACCATCAAAGCATTCCTGAAGATGGCCATCCAACCTCTGTTTAAAAATCTCCAAAGAAAGAGACTCCATCACAATCTGAGGCAACATATTCCACTATCAAACTGCTCTTACCGTCAAGAAATTCTTCCTAATGTTTAGAGGGAATCTCTTTTCTTGAAATTTGAAGCCATTGCTCTGTATCCTGTATGTATACACACATAATTTCTGTTTCTCTTATTCTTCCCCCACCTTTGCATAAATATTACAATAGTGGTCAATAGTCAGGTCATGACTTAGTCCGTCGCTGACTCAAATTTCTCCACTTAAGAGAGAGATGGAGAAACTGCTGCTTCTAAGCATGCGTTTGCCTCATATCAGCTGAGAGCTTGTCAAAGGCATAAGCCAAATGGCAATCAGCCAGAGTGAGTTCAAGCCATTTTGCTGCCTGAGGTGGAGCAGGAAAATGTGCTGCTCCCCTCTCCACAAAGGAAGTTGCCTAATATCTAAGGCAAGGTAAACTATTTTGGCTCATGAGGCAGGAAATCCCACAAGCACCTCTTTACTTCCCTGATAGTAAAAATACAATAACACATTAAATAAACTAACAATTGTCTGCCCTTCCATGGCACCCCAAATCAATTGTCTGAGGTACTTGCCTCACTTTGGTTACTGGTTGGGCCAGCCCTGCCCTCAACTAGTTACTGACGGGAAATGCTGGAGTAATATTAGCTCAAATTAATTTCATTTTTCAAATTCCAATTTACTATTAACATAAGATTGTAAAACTAACTAAATATAAATTTTTCATCCTACTGTTAATGTACTCATATATGGTGAAGTGAAGGTGCATTCAGAGTAATTATTTTATTAGGGTGGCAAGCAAGGTCAAATAGGCCAAAATAGACTCAGATGGTTTCTTTCTGCAACAGCATAGAGGGCAATATTAGACTATTGCCTCCTGGTAGTATCTGAGGAAACACTTAGTGAGAAGGATTTATAGGACTAGAAACCACCCATTATTGTAATACAGGTATATCTCGGTTAATGAAATAGATGTGTTCTTGAGCAATACTTCTTTAACAGAAAATTTGGTACCAGAGGCAGAGATAAATGAAAATAATAGAGATAGGCTCCTGCACCATAAAAAGGATGAATAGTTCAACAAGTTTCAGCAAGCTTTTTTTCCCCCCCAAAATTTGCAATATGTGCAAGTGAAATGAAACAACCAGGTCAGGTTACCCTTGGATGTGTAAAGAAGAACGCGTCGGACCTTCCAGAGGCACTTGAATGTTTCTTCCAAAATGCATCCAAGGATTATTTTACATCTTTCGTCAGCCTCCATTTTTGTTATTCTAGCCATTTTGATGGCAAATTTATAGATCTATGCTTTTTTTTTTAAAAAAAATCATGCTGGGGCAGCTGGTGAAAAAGGTTAATCCGCTCTCCCCTGTTTTGCTGTTCAGGGGATTCTGGAGGTAGGTGCTGTTCACCTTGCCTGTTGTAGGCAAGTGTGCACAACTCAGTAAGACTGGCTAAGAAAAAATCCATTCTTTCCCAGCTTAAACGTTCTTGCATTGTTTACTGCATACATGCTGATACAATCCAATGCCAAAAGTACATGTTCCCCCAGCCTCACTTCATGATCTCTTGAGTATTAATGCTGCTAAAAAATGTTCAGCTAGACCAAGGATGAGGAAGAAATGGGGAGTGAGCAGATATAAAAAGCAGCTTCACTGTCAGAGGTTTTGTTGACATGTGTATACTCGTAGATCTTTATATTCATGCACCAATGTGTATAGTGAGATGAGTAGTAATAGGGATTTGCAACTGGGAAGTATTATAGATGTTCAAGATGAGGAGCCGAAGGGGGGCATATGGACTTTCAACCGTTCAGTTTTTCCATGAAATCTCTTAACTGCTGTCTTAAGGACACAGTGATATATTTCTACATAGCACTACTATGTGCGGTGGGATACTTTAGTGGATAAGGATTTGGAAAGGAAAAGAACATAATCCTTGTGAAAGGCATAAATATGAACATGCATTTGAACGTACACAGATTTTTTTCTTTAACTCTAATTTGTAGATAAAGCAATATACGGTCCCATAGAAGGGTTTGGCATAAGGCAAAAATAATTGTGTAAATGTTTCATCACATATCCAGCTCACAGTTTATGATTTCCTTATGTTATAGCTCTGAGACATGTTGAACTGGCTGTTAAAACTAATGGAGGTTCTAGAAGTTACACATAGCTTTTTGCTAGTGATCACAGCTAGATAAAAAAATTTCATTTCTCCTTAGACTTCATCTTCCATTTCCCATTAACCACATTGATGGGGGTGATGGTGGCATAGTCCAACATAACCTGGAAGCTGCTAGTGTGGGAAATGCTTTAGATAAATTAATGTTGTGTTCACTATACATATACACTGTCTACACACTCAGCATACCAGTTTAGGGACTTCCTCCTTTTTTCTCAGATTTCACATATGAAAAAAATTCCAAGGTTCAGTCCCTAGGATCTCCAGGTAATATTTGCTGGGAAAGAAGGAGAAATGGTTTTTATCAGTGTAGGCAGATAGTACAGAACTAGTTGGATCAATGGTTCACTGTAAGTTTGCATCACCGAAAAGATCAATTGAGCAGTAACTAGACTAGCTAGAGGATTCTGTGAGCTGTAGTCTAAAAAGTGGCATTTCCAAGCTCTAGTGAAAATTATCTGAATTTAAAACCATGTGTTAATTCTTATCTATCAGATAAATTTATGAAGGAGGCATCTATTAATCTTGAGTGGCTGCCATGTTTAGAGGCATTAGGCCACTGGATAACAGGATCTGGACAGCAATATTGTGATAGTTTTTGTCTTCCAAACCAGCTTGTGGGCTTCCCATAGGGCCAACATATGACCAACCATTGTAGGAAACAGAGTACGGTAACATCCAGTATTATGCATTAGGTAATTATCTTTTTTTCCCCAAGGCATTTTTCCCACTTTTTTAAAATTGTGGTAAATATCTTCTTCATTAGGCCACTAAAATGTCACACGATCATTTTGTGACCCTTCCAAACCAAAAGTTTCCTGAACTAAAATTAAAAAAAACTCTGAAAAATCATTACTTTTAAAAGCAACTTTTTGTTTTTTTAAAAAAAAAATGGAGAAGACAATGGCACAAAGTTTGAAAAATTCTGCTCAAAGTGACCCAGGATGCTTTTAAAATCTAAGATTAAAAGCAACTACAAAATGACACTCATTATACAGACACCAAAAAGGTATCATTGTTCCTCACTTACATTTCAAACATAACATTGTTATGCCCTGTAACAGAAAAAAAATGTAGCTGAGGGGGGATACATTACAAGTAGCTGTATTTCTCATTATTTGTTACTTTCAAGCTGTGGTTATTTAACTCAGCAAGCTAATATTTACTTTCATTAGGAAACCATTTTTTAATCCCACCATCTCCTGGAAAAACCTTTGTTCCTGCAGATTCTACACTGACTCCCACGGACAACAGTCTGCATGGCATCCAATGAAGCAGAGGCTTGTTTGAGGAAACCTCATGCTATAATAACTGAAGGTGCCACAAGAGATTACACTCATGGAATTTGTCCCCAAACACTCTTGGGTGTTTTAAATTCACCTTGCTGATTTTCATACCAGGGTGAGGCCCCTGGCTTATGTAACCATGAGGTGGAGAGATAATAGAGAGTTGATCTCCTTGGAGGCTTTGCTGAACATCAGCAGAGGTATCTTCCCATACTTAAGCTGTCTTATGAAAAGGTATTTTGCTTCTAGGATCTCACTGGAGGGCAACACAACCGTTAAACACACAAAGAAGAAATGTCTTCTAGTTCCAGGTGAGAAGTGTTTTTAATATAGATGACTGTGCCCCCAATTCCTCTTCATAAGACCAGACTATGAGTTTTCTGCAAAGGAAGTAGATCAGATGTTATGATAAGGCAGTTGCAATTTAGTGCTCAGCAAGTGTAAGGCAATTACTGTGGAAGTGCTGACACAGGGTTGAGAGGAACTATTTGTCTGTCATCATCATCATTTGGTTGGATAGAATAAAAACCAGCCAAAACAGGAGGCGGTGAACAGCCTTGCTCCTCCATCCTTCAGGCCAAACCCATGGGAAATTCTGTGAAGTCTGACTGAGAAGATGGAGGAAATTGTATTGAACCCTGAGGGGGCAAGTTATGAAATGAGTCCATTCTTGATTGGACTAGAATGGATTAGGAATCATCTAACCCACAAGCTGCATATGGGTCCCAAAGTCTATATTGGTGGCCCTCTGAAAACACTGAAATTTGTTTTCTCCGCCTTGCCAAACAGTTCCAAAAGAAAGAAATGTAATTCTACTCTCACACAAGGTGTACTCTCACACCCATATTGCTGTTGTGGCACACCTATGAATGAGAAACTTCCATGAACCTGAGTCATTGATAATCTGTTCAGGTCTTGAAAATTCAGGGCCATGACTTCATTTATTGAAGTAACCAATCTGTAATGCAGTCTTTTTTCCCTACTGCCTTCCACCTTCCCTAGCATTATGATATTTTCTAATGAGTCATGTTGCCTTGTGATATGCCCAAAGTATGACAGCCTAGACAGTTTAGTTATTTTGCCTTAATGAGAAATCAGGCTAGATTTGATCTAGCAACCATTTATTTATCTTTTTGACAACCCATCATGGTATCCATAGCCTCCTGGTCTGACATTCCCAGGGGTCTGTTTTCCTGTCAATCAGGATGCAATGTATTGATGTTTCCATACTCTCCCACAAGCAAACTCTGGTGTTACAGTTAGAAGCAGGATGCCTGTCACAATTCCTCTTTCCTATGGTGATGTCTCATGGAAGGGAGGTGGAAACATCAGTCTGCTGTGTTCTGGTTAACAGGACAGGTCCTTATGCCTCCCTATCACTCATGGTAACTGCTGTCCTGTAAGGCAGGACTGGGTTTTTTTACGATCCCTACATATTCCCTCCACTATTGAATACATTGGAATCATGAGTATGAATCAGTTACAAACATGTATAGGTTATGCATTCATAACTGAGATTGTGAATTCCAGCCAGATTTCTTTGTCTTTAAGATGCCACAGAATCTTGTTGTTTTATTATAAGCTCCCAATAACCTTGGAGCAAGTGACAAGGGGGATAATCTACTGCTGAGCTGAGTTTTGTTTTGTTTTTTAATTCTTTACTGCAAAGCTTGCCAATTGGAAGTCAGACAGCATTGTGGAGTTCCCAGATGCCAGCAATTCCCCTGCTTCCTCCTTCGTTCTCTAGCCAGCTTTGTCTTGGGTGTACTTTGTGCATAAAAAGAAAGAGCTGGTTCTAAGGATAGCATACTTTGCATTCCATGGCTGTTTGGGGGGGGGGTTTCAACTGACCAACATGACAAATATTCAGTCACCCTTCAGGTCAAAATGTCTGGAAGAAAAGAGGTCTCAGCAACACTAGACTCAAGTACCGAAATGAGCTTTGATGACTCACCTGAGGTGGCCTTTCTCAACAAGGCAGATGTTATCATTTGTTTTTATGTGGCACTGTTCCAACACACAGCATTTTACATAAGAGGCATCCAACACCTTTATTGTTAACAGCTGTTTGATTCTCTAAACCATGATCTCAGTATGATTTCTACTTCAGCCCCATCATTCTTCACTTCTGGCCATGTTATCTGAGTTGATAACTGCATCCCAAATACTGAAGGGCACAAACTTCGGGATAATTGTTCGAGACAGAGGTCAAGGTCAGTGCTTCTCAGGTTCTCTAATACAGGGGGGACTTGCAGATTTTTTCCCCCTCAATGTACGAGGGACTGGTGCCATATTATCATTGTATTTTGCAGAGTTTCCTGGAGATTGGCCATGGACTAGCAACTGATAGCTTGCAGACTGGACCACCAATTTGAATAGCACCAGTCTAGGCAACAGCAGGGTGTTTTACTGCACAATGGCCAAGATTCCATATCTGCACAATTCCATGTCTTCTCACTGCCTGGCAACTGTCAAACCCCCGGGGGAGCACCTGCTGCTGTTGCTTAATGGAGGGGAGAGAAATGAGGGGAGAGGTAATTCAGGGCATGGAGAAGTGGTTGATCTCAATTTGGGGGAGAGGGAGAATAAGGCTAAGCTCTCAAATGGAGTGCACCCACCTTTTCTTTCCATCAGAGCCTAACAGTTTGAATCATCTCCTCCTTCCCTTCTCCAAATGTAAGTGATAACAGTGGAAGCCCCTGTCAAGGGTTGTCAGCTGCTAGGTGGTGGGAGGTTTTTGGTTGGAGTGCAAGGACAAAAGAATAGCCTTCTGCATCCCATCAAAAAAAAAAAAAAAAGGACTTATGAATGTGTATAAGGTACTTACTCATGACTAAGGCCATTTCTGCATGGCATTGCAGTCCCACTATGGGGACAGGATGGCAGCAGTCACAGGCCATATTTCTGCATGATGTCATCGCAGTCCCATTGCCATCTTGCCCCCACCTCTCATGATCACAGGAGTTTTGCTTAATAGATTAAATCTGTTAAGCATCTGTGATCATGCAACACTCCCATCCTTACCTGCCATATGGAAGGGCAGGAAGTGTGATGGAGGCACTTCCTTTCCCAGAGCAGCATGGGGAAGAGCCTGGCTGCACTGTGGAAGGCAGGCATGTATTGTTCACACTCCTTTTCGCAAGGAGCCACCTGGGTGCAGAGGGGAGCATTGCTATCATGCTCCCTTCCTGGCAAAGGCGCTGCCAGGATTGCAATGGGATAAGGTAACACATAGAAATGGCCTAAGTCACTGACAGGATTCTGGCTACTGTGTTAATGCATGTCTTTTGTCATAAGTACAAATATGTACACATGCATCTTCATTTTACATGTCTCTAGGTTCTAGAGTCACAGTGCAGTATAGAGAGGTTTCCTTTTACATTTTACTCATAGAACATCAGATGAAGCTTAAATGAAATGTGCACCTATTTCATTACACAAGAGAGAAAGACTGATTAGCATGCAACTTTGATACAGAATAAAGATTACAGAAGCAGTGCTTGTTCTGGACCAGAATTTTATTAGATTATAGATAGAGAAGGGGAAAGAGAAAGGCCAGATGAAATAGAGTAGCATGTGAGCAAAGGAAATAGCAACCTGTGCCCATTTGAACTATGACCCTAGAAGCCAACAAAACCCACTGGGTGACCTTGAGTGCATCACAGTCTCTAAACCCAAGAAAACCCTGTGATAGGTTCACTTAGGGTCGCTGTTAAGTCAAAAATGACTTGAGGGCACAGAACAACAACAATGTTGTGTTTAGTGCAGAATACAAGAGGACCAGAGACCCCCCCAAGTTCCTGTATTACTGGTGAGCCGAATCTTGTAATTCCCCAATCCTGAGGGACTAAAAAAAAGAAAGAAGTCATTTTGCAAAAATCTGAGAATCAAGGGATAATGTAGTATTTTTGGCTCCTTAGCACTGTGATTGATTTGATTAATTAATAACTTAATCAATATCTTCATTTTGAAAAAATTAATGTTGAAATTCCAATTTAGATCAATTTCATTAAGAATCAAATTTAAATATGTTGCCCCTTTCCACTGACAGATTTCCAATCTAATTCATAACTGAATTGATTTCAGTTCATTTGTTTATATCCCTGTATGAAGTACAGTGCTTCTCACCACAGTGGGGAACACTTTGGCCCTTTCCGCAACTCACCTTTTTTATAGAGCTGGGGTGTGGGGATCGTTCAAGCAGCCTCTTCCGAGAGGCTCTCACATCCTGGTTTCTTCAGCTCCACAGCTGCTGCCTGCTCACTCAAGAGCCCCTCCTCTTCTTTCCACAGTGCAGCCTGGGATTCCTGAGGCAGGAAGTGCGAGCGCCATGGCTCCAGAGCTCTGCACACACGGCAAGTGCACATGGGCCCCTGGAACAATGCGCAATTGTGCACCATTTTCAGCTCACAGCCAAAAATGAAATAGTGCGTGGTCGGCACCTGCCAGCCCCTACAGCATCATACGACTGCGAATACATCATGTGGACCGCTCCTTGCAGTCGTGCGACACTCCAGGGGCCCTTTCACATAGCAAATGCCATGCGAAAAGGGCCAACTATGTGTCCTGCCTACTTTCCCTATCTGCTGCCTGGATGCTGAGAGTTGATGGGCAACTTCAAGGTCCCTGTTCTCCTTTTTTTAGATTGTTTCTATTTAACCTGTACTTAGATATGGATTGCCCTTCAAACAGAAGATGTCTTCAGTAGCCAATGTCTTCAGACAACTATCCCCTGTTACATAAAAAAGACACATGGACCACATATGAGGCACATCAAATTTGATAAAGCAGTGGCAAAGTGGGAAGTAAATAGATTCCCAGGAAAATTGCAGTGGGGCAAACTCCAGCTATAGTGAGTAGCAGTAGAGCTTGTGAAAGTAGGGTCCACAGTGCCAGACTACATGATAATAGGCACATCTACTTCAACACCTAGCCTCTAGGAAAATCTGAGTGTATATAAATGAAACAATTTTATATTCTTTCCCTTTTTGCTACTGCCTTCACTTTCTTCCCTTTCCTCTGTTGTCTGAGATGTAATCCTCTTTCAGGCAAGCACCTGCCCTCTTCTGCTAAGCACCTTGCATGCTGGTGGCCATAGACAGCCAGATACAAACACACAGGCCATTTTCGCATGGCATTTTCCATGCGAAAGGGCTTGTGAGGAGCAATCTGCACAACGCACTCACAATCACACGATGCTCCAGGGGCTGGCAGGCGCCGATTGTGCACCTTTTCATTTTCGTCTAGAAGCCAAAAATGGTGTGTGATCACACATTGCTCCCAGGCCCCACGCACACTTACCTGGCGTGTGGAGGCTCCGGAGCCGCGCCAGTCGTGCTTCCTGACCCAGCGCAGCCTGGGAAGGTCCCAGGCTGCACTGCGGAAGGAAGAGGTGGGGCTCTCATGCGAGCAGACAGCTTGTGCGGAGCCGAAGGACCCCGGACGGGAGAGTGTCTTGCCAGAGGCTGCTCGTGCGATCCCTGCACCCCAGCGCCGGAAGAAGGTAAGATGCTGAAAGGGCCACAGTTATGAGCAAGTAATGAGCACAGTAAAGATACTCAGTTGGGCTTCAATGTACTTTGCACCTTGAATATATTTTGCACCATGTAAATTTGTGTTCCAGTTTTAGTTTAAAAACAGGAGTGCCTTGTTTTCCTTTACTCTTCTTCTCTGCCACACAGGAGTTCCAAAAGTTTTTATTAATGCAACATGTGATTCAAATAATTTGCTAGCTTTAATCTTTTGCAAAGGAAAGCAGCCATGCCTCGGGGAGGAGGGAGGAAGGCGGTGTCCCTGTAGTGTTTGGTACAGTCAGATCTTTTTCTGCAAGTACAGTTTAACCTAATTTAAGTCCGAATAACACCATTCCTTTCTATTTTAAGACCCCAAAGGCTTCCAGAGTGGCTTTAGTAATAACAGTTTCTGTCCTCATGTCTACAGTTTAAACTACACAACACAAAAGGAAAAGAGATTGGGTACCTTTCTGCACTAGACTGTTATAGTGCTATTATTCCACTTTCAACATCTTATTATGGAATCCTGGGGTTTGCAGTTTAGGGAGAGGCTTCAAAGGTCCATCTCTAAACTGCAAACCCCAGGATTCCATAATATTTTGAAAGCAGAATAATAGCACTATAACAGTCTAGTGTGGAAATGGCCTGGGAAGGAAGATGACAAAGGCAAACTCAGGAACTAGCTGTTCACAGTTACTAAGTTATAATATCAAAACAGTTTGCACAGAATAGCAGCCAAAGGTTTCTGGTTTCTTAGCTGAGATGAAGAAGCAGCTTGTATTATCTGTCTTATCCTCCACTGCAGCCTGATGGAGTGGTACCTTCCAGCTAGTAGCTGGTGGAGAGATAAACCTAAAATACCTTTGACTATTTTGTGTCCTGTCCTTGTTTTTCTTTTGCTGAGTTTCTTTGCTTAAGATCTAGCTTGGTTAAACATTTTGAGATCATTTAGTTGTTCCTAGCACAGGAATTGCCCTACTGTTACTCTCAGATCTAATATATAGTTAAGCAGTAAGGAAAAAGAGGGGAAGGAAGATGTTTTCAGGAAGATGGAAGGATCATCAGGTCACTAGGCCAGCTTTCCTGAGGAGAATAAAGAATGACCAAACAGTTCTGCTGCCAGGAGCCTTTGGAAGCCCCATGATGGATGTACCTTTTCTGGATTCAGCTTTCTGTGTCATGCTGGACAAGCTATGAAGCTATAAAATATAAACGATGTACCCTGGAGTTGTTCCACAGAATGAGATGAGAGAACGCTGTTGTGTAAGCTTTTTGAGGAATGCACCATTTGATTCTTCAGGGCAGACCTTCAAAGGCAAAAAATGGCATTTGAATCAGCAGGATAACGAAAAAAGATTGCCTCCGCTACTATCTGTATAGAAGAGATCATTGCCTCACCCTGTCTTAAGTGCACATATAATTCTGTGTGTTACAAAGTGGATGGAAACAACAGCAAAATGGCAGCTGCTTCAATCCTTCTATGTATGCCTTCTGGGAATGCATAGCAAAGTCATTTTACCTCTGGGTTGGGCAATGAATGTTGCTCTTTCAGGACATAGCACCTTCTCCAGTAGTATGCTGCTCTAACACCTCTTCCCTGATGCGCAGGACCCCAGGTGTTTGAGACTAGAACAACCATCATCTGCAACCAGTATATCCAATAGTCAAGAAAGATGGGAGTGGTAGTCATCTGGAGGTAAAATAAACTATAGGCCATCAAGCTGGGGAAGGCTGTCCTACTGCCAACAGCAATAACATTACTTAGTATTTCAATTATCCATTCTCTGTTTCTGCAAAAATGCTAAAAAAAATCAAAACAAAGCCCCAGAAGTAAATGGATGTACACTTCTTGGTTTGAACAACAGTGTTTGGTTGGGGGTTTTTTTGCAGGGGGTGGGTGGGACAATATATAGATTGCAAGCTATTTTAAAAAGTGAATTGCTGCTTCTAGCAAATTCTCTGTCTCTCTGGCCATTTTCACCCTAAACTGTTAATAGTGCTGTTATTCCACTTTCAACATCCTATGGAATCCTGAGGTTTCCAGTTTGGGGGTGGGCCTTTGAGGCCCCTCCCTAAAGTGCAAACCCCAGGATTCCATAGGATGTTGAAAGTGGAATAATAGCACTATTAACAGTCTAGTGAGGAAATTTCTGTCTCTTGGTGTATGGGGAGAGGACAGAAAAGGGACTAACCAGTGATTCTTGGGGGGGGGGGTCAAGGGCCACAGAAACTGTATGGTGGGCATAAGAGGTCACAGAGCTGCACTTGCCTACCCCGACATTAGAGAGTTGGACTGTGACTTGAGAGATCTAGAATCAAGAGCCTTCAGAAATACATTTTGATCCAATTACTCAGCTAGAACCACTACACAGGCTTGTTATAAGGATAAAATGGGGAGGAAATGAGCCTTGAGCTTACTGGAAGAAAGGTATAAATGTTGACTAATGGCATCCTTTTGAGTCCTAGCTAGTTATGACATCAACAGAGCACAAATAGTCTTATGGCACCATCTAAATAAATTTGCAACAGCATAAGCTTTTATGGACTACATTTCTACTTGTGCCAGTGGGAAACTGTGGTCTGGATGGGGCCTGCCTTCCCCTTCCTGCTCCTAACATGCCTGTGCTAAGTTTGCTCAAGTTACCTCTGTGAAATTTCCCAATTGCAATTTTGCTTAGGGAAAAAGGATGAATAATTGGGATCACCATAACAATTCAAATACTCCCCATGCTTTGCATTCCCAGTCTGTGAAGTCTGGACTTTTTATTGTTCTATTTCTGTTTTTCCTTTCTTTGCCCACACCTCATGTTCACACCTGCAGAACCGCAAAAGGCAGTGGAGGAGGGGAACCATACAAAGGGAGAAGGCAAGAGCATTCCAGCAGGCTTTGGGTGATGCAAGAGAGCCCACATTCCTTCCCAAGGTCAGAAGCAGAGCGGTTTTCTTTACTTTCAGTGGCTTTGGTAAGATTGGTATGAAAGACCTTCTTGCAGTGGGTCCAGGCTGTGTTGAGGAAGAGGAGGAAAGATAAGGAGGAAAGATGGGGAGAGGGATGTTCCTGCAAAGGGAGTGGATCACACATGATTTAGAGACAGCCCAATTTTCCGAGTATGCTTAAGGGGGAAAAATATAGAGGAACTTCTGGACACCGGTTTAGGAATCTAAACTGAATCACAGGGGAGCACTTGGAGATGAGTTGGCAGTTGCATTGGTGTATTTATCCAGCTTCTGCAGCTGAGTCCTGTGCATTTTAACTAAGCCCCATTGAGCTCAACAGGGCTTATTCCTAGTAGATATGTACGTACATTCAGAGTGGTAAATATTCTCGGAGGATATAATTTACCTGAATTTCCACTGGCACCAGGAGGAGGCTTATTGACTAGCCTTTTCATTAAGCCTGAACTGCTGAGCACTGTCTGGCCATTTCCACACGAGGCGAGGGAATCGCCCTGCGCCACTACTTACTGGATTTTTTGGCTTCCCGGTCCGGTCCACGCCGCTCCGAAGCAGTGCACGCTCATTGATACGCACTGCTCCGGTGTCCCAAATGGCGGCTTCCAGTTGGTTGATGGTCTCAACCAACTTCTGAAGCTCGCCAGCCTAAAGCCCGCCACAAGCAGATTGCAGGCTCGCACCAATGCAAGCCTGCAAATCTGCATATGGGAGCAGGTTCGCAGTGGCACACTCTGTGCTTTTGAAAGACCTGTTTTAGCTGTTTTTCAAAAGCACTGGACGACCACTTGGGGTCATTCTGGAGTGAGCTGAGGTGTGGATCTATGTTAAGTAGGTCTGACCCAGTCCACTCCCAGGTGCAGACCTCCTCCTTGGAGGACGGACTGCGCCGTTTTAAAAATCCCATGTGGAAATGGTCTCTGTCTGTCTATCTATGTCTTTATTTATGCACTTTCCCTGCAAAGCTGGGACTCAACCCAGCTTGCAGAATAAAAAGAAAGGAAACCCTACTCTTTGCCTTCTGACACCAGCTATCCCAGTTTGCCAGGATTAATCCTAGTTAATCCTCTTCTGGTCCCATTTTCCAATTGCTTTTAAAATGTCCCAGTTTCTCTCTCCTCCTTCCACTTTCATCAGCTAATCTTAATTGCTGCAAACTGTGCTCAAAGTGCAAAAGTACTTTCCACTCAGTTAACTGAGCAAGAAGAATAGACTGGGGCAGACTCTTCAGCTTCCCAGAAGACTTTTTTCAGGTTTTCTTATAATCAGTATATAAATTCCAGGGTTTCTCTGCTTTAAAATAATAGCATTCCACATTCTTCTCCATTAATAACTTTTGTCCTCTTGTTGCCTGGCCACACCCTTTTGACCCTACTCCAATGTTGCTCGGCTGCATATGTTCCATTTTTCATCTGTGAAATGCTGGAGGGTATGAAACATTTGGAGGCACCAGGAGGTATGAGGATAAAGATGTGGCTGGATATCCTTGCTTTATAACACAGTAGCTAGTTTTAAACACAAACTTCCATCTGTGATTATGTGACTCAGGAGTGAAGAGGACATTTAAACAATCAGGTTAGTCCAGACTTACAGTAAGAAAACAGTTTAAAGAAGTTGTTTTCTGGGCTAGAACTCCCAGCATTCCTCAGCCAGCATGATCATGGGCCTTGATAGCTGAGAGATTACATTTTTTAATATAATTTTATTCAAATTTCAACAAATAAAACAAACAGTAATTTCTGCAATGTTACATGTAGTGTTTTTCCTTCTTCCTTTCCTTTCTGGATTACAATTATTGATATTCCCTCTATTTATTATATCACGTATCGCAATAAAATGTTAATAATCTATAATTTGTTAGTTCCTGCTATATACCTCTACTTTACTTGCTACATGATATTTCATTAGCTGTTAACTGTATAATAATTGTTATCATGAAAAATGTAATACCCTCCGTCTACCCCCAACCCAAATCTGAAACAATCTTCCACTCTTTGTTTATGTCCTCATCTGATTTCCCTTTCAATCTTTGTGTAAGTATGTCCGCATTTCTGTTTTCCCTAAAAGCTGTCCACCACTGTTCCGTTGTAGGTATAGTTTCATTTTTCCAAAATCGTGCATATTCAATACGGGCCGTCGTCACCATATACAATATAATTCTCCAGTGTCTCTTAGCTGATGTTGCATGTTGTGTATATGTCATGTTTAACAAGTAAACTTCAGGTGTCATCCCGAATTGAATGTTCAAAATTGAACTTATTTTCTTATGTATTTCTTTCCAGTATTTTTGTGCTCTAGGACATGACTACCACATATGAAATAATGTGCCGCAGTTCTCTTGACATTTCCAGCATTGGCCTGTACCTGTCTTATAAATTGTCTTTAATTTTTCTGGTGTCATGTACCATCTATGAAATAATTTGTAATAGTTTTCTTTTAAATTTTGAGCAGCGGTAAATTTCTCTGTACGTTGCCAACTCTGTTCCCACCATTCTAACTGTATTGAGTGTCCAACGTTTTGTGCCCGTTGTATCATTGCAACTTTAACTGTCTCTTTCTCACATTCTTGTTGTAAAATTTCTTTGTACAAATGTGCTGGTAAATGTGGTGGATTTTCTCTTAACATTCTCAATAAATGAATTTGTTCCTTTTGTTGTATTCCATAGGTTTGTACATCCATCTGAAATCTTTCCTTTAGCTGTCTGTAGGGAAACCAGCTTAATTTTATTCCTTCAGTTTCCAATTTCTCTCTTGATTTTATCTTCACGCCGGAGTCATCAGGTATGTCTAATAAGTCTTCATATCGTAACCATTTATCTGTATCTTTCCATCTCCCAAAAAAGGCTTCTTGCGTGGAGACCAAATTAGGTAACTGCCTTATATTCTTCTTCTTGTAGTCATTCCATAGTCTAAGTAGTGATTTCCTTATAAAATGATGCATAAAATCTTTGTCTACAGCAGCTTTTCCATAAAACATGTAGGCGTGCCATCCCATTCTTAAGTCTGCTCCCTCTAACACCAGCATCCTCGAGTTTTGAAGATTAAGCCAATCTTTTAATCATGTGAATGCCGCAGCCTTATATGTTTGTAGGTCCAGCAAGCCCAAACCACCTCTTGCTGTTGTGTCCATCATGGTTCTCCATTTAATTCTTGGTCTCCTCCCCTGCCATATGAACTTAGTTATATCTCCTTTCCATTGAACAAAAGGTTTAATGCTTGTTATGATAGGCGCATTTTGAAAGAGATAGTTCATTTTTGGTAAAACATTCATTTTTATCACTGATATCCATCCCAGCAAAGATATCTTTAATTGAGTCCATTTTTTTGAAATCTTGAGTTATCTCCTTCCATTTTTTATCATAGTTGTTATGGTACAATTCATTATTTCTTTGTGCAATCCAGACTCCTAAATACTTAGCTTTCTGTCCTTTATTGAATCCTGTAATTTGTTTGAATTCAGCTTCTTCCTTCTCCCTCATGTTTTTTTGATACACACACACACACACACACACTGTTTTTTCCTTGTTAATTTTAAAACCGGAGTAGTCTCCATACTCTTGAATAGTATCCATCAATCTCTGAGTGCTCATGAGGGGATCATCCAGAAACAGTACCAAATCATCAGCAAAAGCTTTGAGTTTATATTGAAATTTCTTTATCTGGACTCCTCTTATTGCCACATCTTCTCTTATATTATTGTTAAGTGTTTCTAATGTCAAAATAAATAACAGAGGTGATAGAGGACAACTCTGCCTTGTGCAAGAGATTACATTTTGACTACACCTGCAATGAAAAGCTAAGAATTTGGGGTCTGAGAGAGCTCTGTAACAACTCTTCAATCATATGTTCTGTAACAGTTGTTCAAAAATAGAGATTATGAGGACTGAGGAGTTTTACAAATGTTTCCAGGGTATAAGAGAGGGTGAAAGTACTTTGAGGTTCAGAATGTTAAGAAGAATGGTGGTAGCAATTGTGTACATTCTTTGACAGAGGTTGTCATGCCTCCTTTTAGGACAGGGGTGGGCAGGGTGAGGCCCTGAAGATGCTGCTGAAGTGCAGCTTGCAGCATTCCTCATCATTGCTTATGTTGGCTAGGGCTGCTAGGTGTTGCAATCCAGCAACTTCTGGAGGGCTGGACTTTACCCATCTCTGTTCTAAAATATTGGTCAGAATCCAATTGTTAATTCCAGTTTGAGTTAACCAATTAAATAATTGGAATCTATATTAAGTGTTGCTTTTTGAAGTTACCACTGGTTGAGTAGGTCTTCTCCAGTTGAGACTATGGTCATGAGTTCACAAGACTTGAGCAGGCCTGTTAGTAACAGAGGGCTCTAATTGATAAGGCTGAGGTATATCAAAACTGAACTTGAGCAGGCCCTTTTTGCATGACATTTCTCATACGAAAGGGCAATTGGAGTGTCATGCGATTGCAAGGAGTGTTTCAGACGATGTCCTTGCAATCGCACAGCGCTGCCAGGGCTGGCAGGCACTGATCGTGCACTATATCATTTTTGACTAAAAAGCTGAAAATGGTGTATGATCACGCATTGCTCCAGGGCCCCACGCACACTTACCTTGCGTGATGAGCTCCAGAGCCATGGCCCTTGTGCTTCCTCCCCCAGCACTGCCTGGGAAAATACCCAGCTGTGCTGCGGAAGGAAGAGGTGGAGCCCTTATGTTGCCGGCAGGCAACTCCTGTGGAGCCGAAGCAGTGGGGATGCAAGAGCCTCATGGAAGAGGCTGCTCGCATGATCCTCGTGTGACCGTGCCGGACAGAGGTAAGGTGCGAAAAGGGCTACAGAGAGAACTGGAAGCCACGGTGTTTTCAGGCACTGCACCTCAGATGTGGAATGTCTTCTTTCAGAAGCTTCCACTGGCTTGGTCTTGTGTTTTATTAGTTTACTAGCGTGTTTACTAGCATATATACCTGGCGTTGCATGGGATTTTAGTTTCTCATAGATAATGGTTGTTAGAAAGATTTGAGATCCTGTGTCTCTAATTCCCCAAATGGTGTCCAGTACCTGTAACTTTTCCCCATATTCCCCAATCCAAATTGTATTCAGAGTTATTAACATACAGAGGTGGGGTTCCTGAGGGAATACACTGTCTTCTTCCTTGCTGCTAGGCCTTGTCTCCATAGCAATCAACCTATTCAAGACAGACAGTTGATTGACATCCAAAAGCTCTCTGGCTGAAAATTCTAAAGGCCCCTCCCTAAACAGCAAACCCCAGGATTCCGTAGAATTTTCTTAGGCAGCCAATCATATGACATCTTCGCCTGACACAGACAAACAACCTTTGACTTTTATATATTAGATTTATTTATGACATTTATATGTATCCTTTCAGCCCACAAGGGCCCCTAGGGTGATACACAACAGATTAAATACATAGATAAAAACTTTTGAAACAAACAAACAACATTCCTTTAAAATAGGCTTGCATCCTTTTCTTGAATTACTGTGGCTGAGTCTGAGGCCTTTTCTGCATTTTATTTTTAAAACGGGGCGGCGCATCCTCCGCTGAGGACGTTTGCACTTGGGGGTGAACTGGGTCCGGACTACTTACTGTATGTCTGGACTTCAGCCCGCTCCAGAATGCCCAGAACTGGTGGTTTGCCGTACTATTGAAAAACTGATTTAAAGAGGACTTTCAATAGCCCGGTGCACCCCAGTCCATCGCTGTGCTAAGCGTAGATTTGCAGGCTCGCACCAGCGTGAGGCTGCAGATCTTCCAGGGGTGGGCTTCCGGCTGGCAAACTTCTCCGGTTGATGGAGAGCTTCCACCAACCGGAAGCCTCCATTTTCGTCTCCGGAGAGTGTGTAGTGTGGGCATGCGCTGCTCCGGATCGGCGTGGATTGTCGGGGGGGAGCGTGCGAGTCCGGTGAGTAAAGGACTGCCCCATTTTCCCCCCAAAGTGCGGAAAAGTCCTGACTCCCTGTAGAGGTTGCTGTAGATGCCTGTCGTAGTGCATCCAGCTACTAGAAAATAGCTAGACATGTCCCTGCTCATCTCTTTGCTGTCTGTCATCATGGAAATGTCTGTTTTGGGGAAGGGGCAGGCAGTGCTGTTTAAAAGGTAGTTCTTAGCAGGTAGCATACCAAGAAATGTAGCCACATCTCCTGATATAAATGTAATGTAATACCAGACAGTTGAAACAACTGAAAAATTTCAAGAACCAAAGGTCATGGGGAACAGCACCATTTGAGCTACGTGCCAGAAGCTCAGATACTTTCTTTGTCAGGGAGTTCCATAGTCAATGATTTGCTATAGAGAACGCCTTGTTATGTGTACACACCAACCCAGCTTTGCAGACTGCCGGAACATGCAATTGCATATGACTGAAACAACATCATTTTGTGGTGGATGCAATGTTAGTTGGTATGCTTAATTAAAATATCTTATTTGTGATATTTATTTTAAAAGGGACTGAGTAATTTTATTAACTTTTTATTTTTCACAGATTTTTAAAATTACTTGTGCTGTTAGCTGCCTTGATTGTCAGAATGAAGGCAGAATATGCATCATTTTAATGCAAATAGGTTTAATAAATAATTTCTAAGCTGCTCTCTGAGAATAGTACTGATTTATGGAGCAGATATGATGAAGAGTCATTGCATGCTACACAGTTATAACACTATGATTCCACCTTAACTGACATGGTTCTATCCTATGGAATTCTGGGATTTGCTGTTCAGGGAAGGACATTTAGAATGCTCAGCCAGAGAGTTCTTATTTCACCAAACTACAAACCCCAGGATTCTAACTCAGCCAGAGGGAAAGGAAAGGAGAGGGCAGAATCTTGCCCTTCTCAGAACAAAAACAAACAGAACAACAACAACAAAAAAAAAAAACCAAGGAGAACACACACAAAAAAGATACCACCCCAAAAAAAACCTGCTGCAACCTTTCTTAGATTGTGCTGTCTTCCTCATTACTAACTTTTACCACCTTCACCACACTCTGATGTTGCTTGGCTACTTGTGTCCTGATTTTCATCTGTGAGATGTTGTCAGGTCTGTCATCCATACAGAAAAGTGCAGACGGCAAATGGATACTCGTAAACTTTGAAGTGTACATGTTCATCATGAGAGCCCCATAGCCACATCCCTCTAATGCAGTCAGCTGTTTCATATCATATCAACAAACCAGCTCTAGCAGTATCTATTTCCACCAGAAGGAGGTATTTTTAAAGTTGTTAGAGTGTATTGCCATTCAATATGTTTCAGCAAACTTTTTGTTCAAAACTAACAATATGTGCATGTGAAATGAAACAACCAGGTCAGGTAAATCTTATGTAGTAAATATAAGATTTACCTAATCTGGTTGTTTCATTTCACATGCACATATTGTCTCACTCTTTTGTTTTTTCTGCACATGAATGCTGAGTAAGGGATTCTGGAGGCAGTAACAGCTACTTACCTTGCCTGTTGAATGCAGGCACATGTTGCTACAGTAGGACCAGCTAAAAGAGAATCTCACTCTTTCCCAGCTCAAGATTTGTTTACTGCACTGTCTGCTGCAGAGATATCACTATTTCTGACATCCTCCCTATGCTGGTACTAATAAAAAATTTCCAGCTGGAGAGAGGACAAAGAGGAGAAGGAAATGAAGAGATGTACAAAGATGTTATAAAAAGTTTATGAATAGTTTATCTCTGCTGTTTCTATAGATAAAGTGTACAGTTCCACTGCATAGTCTTAGTTATACTGTTAATATAGTGGCAACATTGCATGAATGTAACTGCATGATGTCATATCACTCCTTGTGTATGTGAATTGTTTGTAATGTTTTGATTTATTGCAGCTTGTCTTAGGCCCTTTTCGCATTAAGTCTTCTCGCGCGAGCGGGGGAGGGCGGCTTGCGCAAGAAGCCTTCTCCGGGAGGCTGCCGCTTCCCCCTCCTTCTTTCCGCAGGCGAAGGAACGAGCGGGGAAGCGGCAGCCTCCCAGAGGCGGCGGCGGCTCGCGCGTCCATCCATCCCCCCCGCGCGTGCGAGAAAGGCACTCGTCCCGTCCGCCCCCCCGTGCGCGCGAGAGAGAAAGGCGCTCGTCTTGTCCGCCCCCGCGCGCGCGCGAAGCAGGACGTGTTGCGTCCGTCGCGCGAGCGCCCCGCCCCGTCTCTTCCTTCTGCAGGGGCGGAGGGAAGGAAGTGCGACCCGGCCGGTTCCTGGACGCTCCGCACGAGAGGTAAGTGCGCGCGGGCACCGGGAGCGTTGCGTGAGTGCGGGTGATTTTCGCTTGGAAACGAAAATCAAAAAACCTGCGCTCGTGCCGCTTCAGCCCCGTGAGCCCAGCGGAAGTGGGAGTGCGTTGTGCGGAGCGACGCTCCCACTCCCGCGAGGCTCACGGGGCTGTCGCGCGAGAAAAGGCCCGTGCGAAAAGGGCCTTACACATTCCTTGGCCAATAATTTATTTTTCTGCCTGGATTGTTTGGAAGTACCATCTCGGCTGTGTACTCACTGTAATATTACTGTCATAGTGGTATTTGTTGGGGAATTGAGAGATTTTTAGTAATAAGTCTCCCAATCAGCAGAGTCTTTTGTAATGCACAGGCAGAAATTGAACAAATTACCAGTCCCACTTTATCATCTCCACCCCAGACACACTTAATCTAGCTCAAAATAAGCACAAATAGCTTGGTTAAAAAGTATGAAAAGGCTTACTTACAAAATCTTGTCTACATAGTCTACATAGGTTTAATTCTTGAAGAAAGTAAGGAGAAATTAAGCAGTCACATGCTTACAAGGACGCATGCTTGCCAGAAGACTGAAGATCACATGCTTGCAGGGAAGCTGATGAATGAAAAAGGGAAGAGGAAGAGAACATGCAAGGGGAGGTGGGTGCTGACCAAACAACAGGAAGTTTACTCTAGGCAGCCCCCTCTAATGCCTACAATAAACATGCAAACTAACTAGCCAGTTAATTAAGCATGCAAAGGTTGCCACTTCCAACAGTATTGTTGCATATATATGGGCCATAAAGGTGAATACATATAGGCCACTTCCAGACTACACTGTGATAGTGCTATTATTCCACTTTTGACACCTTATGGAATACTGGGGTTTGCAGTTTAGGCAGGGGTATTTAGAATTCTCATCCAGAGAGCTCTTTGGCCTCAGTAAACTACAAACCCCAGAATTCCACAGGATATTGAAAATGGAATAATAGCACTATAGCACTGTAGGGCAGAAATGGCTGTTGTCATAACTGCTTGATCAACTCAAGTATGTATATTCATTTACAATAAGAATTTAGATATTTTGTTAGTTATATGTTCAATAATTTAAATAGACTACTTGATTGCTAATTATATAATTCTAGTAAGAGCAGTTCAGCAATGGAGCCAACTGCCTAGAGAGATGGTGGGGTCTCTTTCTCTGGATGCCTTCCAAAGAGGCTGGACAACTATCTGCTAAGGATACTTTAGTAAGAGATTCTGCATTGAGCAGGAGATCCTGCATTGAGCAGGAGATTGGACTTGACGGCCCTTGAAGCCACTTTCAACTTTATGATTCTCCACATGAGGGCCCTGGGTTGGGCAAATGCTCTGCAGTAACTGCAAATGGTCTACTTGTCCATTTTTCTTCCTCTGTGAAGTTATTAACACTCTGCAAACCTATCAGGGATATGTATAACCAGACCAGATACAAAGGAGTTAATAATGTCCTGATTGCAGCAGGAACTTTTCTAATAGCCAGCACATGCAGGAATTTGCCTTTTCAAAATGAAGAATCATAGGAGCTTCCTCTGCCTGCCTGCCTGCCTGCCCACCATGCTAGGGCACACATGACTGATGTGCTGTGATGTGCCTTTTTTACTGTGGGGTTGGCTTAAAGAATTACAGATGGACCTTGGCTAATGCCACTGAAAACCCTCCTGTAATCACTAGCATCTGTCTTAGAGAGATGAGACATGCTATCCCTTTACAGCTATTCACAATAGAGGCAGCCAGGAAGGATGGGGTCCCTTTCAGATGCATAATCTCATTTTGGTTTCTTCCCTCCTTTTTATGGACCAGTGTTGCCAGTTTCAAAGCAACAGATACACACACACACACACACACACACACACATATATATATATATATACATACATACATATACATATATATATATATTTCAGACATTTAATTCTCCTGTCCAGGTTTCTTGGGCCTATCTTTTTCCTTCCCTGACTTTGTTGCCTAATTGTGCCATCACCCTGTAGGCATGGCATAACTGGCAGATCTCTGATCAGTTACAGAAGACTGGGAAGGAAGGAAGCATTAAGCAGAATGCAAATCAAGCAACTTCTTTTGGACTGTGACTCCTCAGAATTCTCCACCAGCTTGCCCACTGGAGCCTCCCAAAAGTTACACCTTTGAGCTTTGGGTTCTGCAGTCCAAAACCTTAACTTTTCTGCAATCTCAGACTTTGTAGTCCAAAAAAGGTAACTTTTCTCAGCTCTGATTAAAAATCATAGATGTGTTATACTTCTGAACCATCAGGAAATAGAAAGGTCTGCTAAAGTCATCCAGCTTTGAATCTAGTCACCCCTGTTAGAACTGTGAAACTGTGAAACTCAGCCAATGCTCCAGGGTACTTTCATCTACAAAGCATTTTATTCATTTGAAACTAGTTGGCATTTCCCACCCCTTGTTTTAATCAGAGGAAAACAAACAAAAACAAAAACAAATGCCTTTAATGTAACTGTTGGTGGTCGGTTTTTCCCTTTTGAAAAGAGTCAGTGAACCCATTTCACTAAGCCACAGCCTTGATGAAAACCTCTGCTTCTCCAAAGATGCTGTCCCTCTAGCTTCCCCCATAGTGTGCAGCAGTGGTGGTGGGGCTAACTTACTTTCCTGCACATCACATTTCTCATTCTGATCACCTTCCTGTGGCAGCTGTTTTCAAGACAAAAAGTACATATGTTGAGTTGAAGTTTTTCCAGTCTTATTTCAGAAGGTGCTGGTAATGGTTTTAGATAGATTCTTTAGGTGGTAAGGTGCTCGACTTCAAAAAATGTGACAGTCCAGCTCTACCACAATGGTCACTTTGCTAAGTGGAGTCCTGGATTTTACTGTCATGAGCCAAAACTCAGATTTCCCAGGTGAACAGCAGCCTTGAAGGAGGACAAGCTGATCAGGCTCTGATGAGAGCCAGCTGGCTCCAGCCTTTGCAAGGAAGACAGAGGGCAGTGGCTTGATGCCAGAAACAACACCTGTGTTTGCTGGCTCTTGACTTCATGTGTGCTACAGATTCTCTACTTGCCCTCTGCCTGCCTTCTCTGATCTTTGGACTGTCTGACTTTGCTGATCACTGGATTCCTGACCTTTGGACTGACATTGGACTTTGCTTCTGCTTCATCCTGACCAGACAAGCTTTATTGGGCTGCTAAGCTGCATCATTTGCCTGCTGAATATCGTGGCATATGTTGTCCTGGAATATGTTGCCTGAGAACAGAGAGCTAGCAGCCACGACATTTACCTTGTAGGAGCCTGTAATATCACCCTGGTGATGCTACAAGGGTGATATTAACAAAGGACAGCCCCTGATGATGTCACTGTTGTTGTGTGCCTTCAAGTCATTTCAACTTATGATTAACCTCAGGCAACTCTATCTTGGCATTTTCTTGGCAAAATTTATTCAGAAGGGGTTTGCTTTGTCTTCCTCTGAGACTACGAGAGTGTGACTTGCCCAAGGTCACCTAGTGAGTTTCCATGCCTGAGCAGGGATTTGAACCCTGGTCTCCTGGGGTCCTAGGCCAATACTCAAAACACTACATCATGCTAGCTCAAAGCTTTACGTTTAAATAAATAATATGTTCTGTGACTGAACTGTGGGGAGTCTATGTTTCAAGTGAGCTCAAAGGATTTAAGCAAACTGCTATATGGGTATCTCCCTTTCCAAAATGGCCAAATGAGATGCTGAGAGCACACAACTGTTCAAAAAAAGTGATTAAATCAAACAAAATCTAAAGTCAAATGGTTGAAAAAATGGTAAATGCCTTTGTAAAGGAGAAAGGAAGGGATGTGATGTCTGTTGCTGGAGATTTGAACTCAGCACTGCCATCTCCCCTGCAAGCATGCATAGTTGGCAGATGCCTAATCAGTTACAGGAGACTGGAAAGGAAGGAAGTATTAAGCAGATTGCAAATAAAGTCTCACATAAAGTGAATGCAGAGGTATTGAAATTGCCCATTGACATCACCTAGCATCCTTTCACACTCTATAGTTATAGCACTATGATTCCACTTTAACTATTATGGCAGCTTCGTATAGATTCCCGGGATCCACAGTTCAAGGAGGGTTATTTACAGTTTTCAGCCAGACAGCTCTAGTTTCTCAAGAAGCAACAAACCCTAGGTTTCCATAGAATGTATCCATGGAAGTTACAATGGAATCATAGCAGTGTAATCCCCCCACCATACACAGTGGGCTGTACTATCACATTTTGGCATGACAGAACTGATATCACTTCACTTCTGGCTGCCATTTTGCACAATTTTCAGTCATTTTGGAGGTCAGGGCTTTGGGAGGTGAAGAATGTAAACTGCTGCATTTGGTGCTATATCCCATACTTTATTAGGGAATTGTTCAGTGGTTAGCCCTTTGTAACCCACTGAAGATTTTGGGGTATCAGCCATGCTAAGGAGACATTTGATCTGATATCATGATCTGAGTGTTGGATTAGGGCTCTGAGACTTTGGACTCTGGGACTCCAGAGTTCATACCCGCACTCAAAGATAGAAACTCACTGGATGACCTTGTGCAGCTCACACTATCCCAGCTTCAGAGGAAGAAATCTTGCCTAATGGCTGCCATAAGTTGGAAATAACAGCAACAATGGAACCACCACAGTTCTCTCCAGGACACATGGCTGGTGAGTGTGGGGGTGGGGGGGAGGGGGAAAAACAGGTAAAATTATCAGGATCTGACAGCCCAAAAGGGGACTTAGGGCTAAACTATGTTACATATGTTTTTATCTTTGGGACAGAACAGTCTCAAATCTGGTATTTTTTCTTTAGGAAGAATCAGTGCCAACCAAGCTCATGACAGACCTTCCCAGGAGCATCTGATGTGGAACAAAATGACCTCAAATTACATGCCATATGCTGCTGGCATCCATCTATTGTGAACATACTTGGCACCCCTTCTTCTGACTCTACAGGGCCAGATGACTGGGACTAGAAACACATGACACAATCCTATATAAAGCCTGCCCCAAGTCTTGCAAGAGATTCTGGGCTCCTGTGCAATCTCTAGTCTTGAGCTGGCCTAGCAACATAGAGGGCTGCCTTATATTGCTCTTTGAAAAATCTGGTAATCCCATGCCCTCCAGGATTTCACGGATGAAAGCTGGGATGCTATGGCCAAACAACATAATGGTGTGAAGATAGCAAAAATTAGGAATGAGAAAGAACATACAAGCCTGGAGAAGTGGTAGCACTTTGCTTTTGTCTAAGCCTACTGCCTACTGCCTCTCTTCTCCTATCCTGTTGCTGGGTTAATTGAGTATAAACTACTTTTATACTTAGAACTCAGTTTGCAGCAATTGAAACAGAGGACAAAAGTGGAAAGAGGGAATAGGAGAGAGAAACTGGAACTTTGTAAAAGTAGCTGAAAAAGTGGGATAGCAGAGAATTAATCAGGACTGTCACTGCCAAGTAGGGATAGATGGAGGGTATGCAGCGTTAGCTGTATCTTCCCACTGAACCCCATCAGGGTCTGAATCTGCTCTCAGTGTTCCTGCCAGGATGTGCTTGAATGGTGTAATTTAGACTGCTAGATGTGTTGCTCAGCCACATGCAGTCTACATGTTCGTGCTGTTCTGCTTTTTTTTTTTTTTTGTCTCCCACAGGCTGTGTCACAACTGTCTGTGTGTGTCTCACTGCCTATGATGGGCATGGCATTTGTCCTCCCCCAGAGCTTCCTGTACAACAAGATTTGCCTCATGGCAACTGAACCAGGAGCATGGAAAGCAGCCGACTCCTCAGTACATGTGGCCTTCCTGACACATGCCAAGTCACGACTGACACAGAATGAAATGCTCTGCCTGATCGACGGGGATCCCTCTGCTTGTCAGAGTGGTGAAGGAGGAGTTGAGCAAGCTTTGCACAGAACGGAAGAGTCCATGCAGCAGCTCAGAGGCTCCTTGCATGAATCAGGGCTGAATGAGACGGAAGGGTGGGAGACACAGCTGGTTCAATATAGGCAGAAGATTCACTGAAAAGTGATGAGGAATGCAGGAGTCACAGCTGTGTTAACTCAAGCTGGAGGCTGCTCTTGCTTCTCATCTCATCCAAGGCCCTTTCCACACAAGGGAGATACATCGCTGTGGCGTCGTTGTGTCTCGAATACATCCGCACGTCAAACCAGTTTGATGTTGTTCTGTCGTAGTTCATTCCACACATGTTTAGCTCTTAAAGTGGTTCACATTGTTTTGAAACCAGTGTGATGTAAAAACGGAAAAACTCCGAAGCAAATCAGCCAAAACGGTTGACAGTGTTTTTTCCTACATGCAGAAGCACTACATCTATTCACACCACAGAGGTGGGCATTAAATTGACCAATCAGTGGTGGCAGAGTGGACCAAGAGAGGGGTATAAGAGTTCCAGGGGAATTGACACATGGAAGCTACAAACAATTTTTTCTGCTTTTCTTCAATAGAAACTGGAGGACATTGGAGTAAAAAAACACCGCTTATAAAACACAGTGAAACGCTCCTCCACTTCAGTGCAGAAATGGCCTAAGGGCTAAATGACAGCTGGTTATTTCTTACTTGGCTAAGACAAAGCCACTGATGGCTAGCAGGACGTTGGAGGAGCCCCCTTCCCTCTGACAAATGAGAAGAAAACTTTCAATACAGGAATGAGAGAAACTAGTTATTTCTAAGCACTAACCTCAAATCTCATATCAGGGCTTCCTGCCTGGGAAAGACAGTGAAGTCTAGTGGACAGATCATTGGACATTCATTCCTTCATTCTTTCCATGTTTGAAAATACTCCTGGCTTTGGGAGCTTATGGCTGAATTCTTGGGTTTCCCATGACCACTCATAGACCAGATTTTCTTGACTTTATGCAGGGGCCCACTTTGTGTGACTCTGGAGGTTCACCAGAACAAGAATCTGAAATATTGGATTTCTTGGGGCCTACATCTGTTACAAACTCAGGACTGGAAGACATTCTACTGCATGAGGAGAAGCAGCAAATGGCTCCTCTTACCCAGCTGCCTATGGATGCTTAAAACTATTCAAGCTGTTTGACTCATGAGGCAGAAAAAGGACACTTCTTCACATCCTTAGCAGTAAAAATACTATAATAAATAAAAAGCAATTGGCTGCTTTGCCATGACTCTCAGCATCTGCTGCCTGAGGCCTAATAGTAGGAACAGATGGTATAACCAGCCCTGCTTGAACTCAGTAGGTAATAAGGGTTTGCCTTCCCCCTCCTCCATGACTTCTCTCTGTCATACACACACATTTTGTCTCACGTTAAAGTGGAAATAATGACTTTCCACACAGGAATTAGAAGAATAAGAAATGATCTATGGTACTCAAACTCTGGCCACCCATATATTTTGCTCCCAGACATCCTAGCCAGTATGGTCAATGTACAGGAATTATGGGAACTGAAATCCCAAATATCTGGAGAACCAGAGTTTGAGAACCACTATATAGGTATGTTTCAGTTAACAATGCATATATCAGAGAAGCTACATTTTACAAAGTCTTTTACACCTTCCTACACCTCTTTCTACATCATCCTCTTTCTAGCTGGAAGGCTTTTTTTAGCAATATTGGTATTGGGAGAACGGGGAAAGAGCTAGATAAACACAGACTTTCGGTGTTGGCTTCTAGCAGTGTATCTGCAGTTTAAAAAAAATGCAATAAGGCTTGAGCTAGGAGACAAAGGGATTCTGTACCAGTTGATCCTATTGTGTCTGCCTACAACAAGCTAGGTAAACTGCCTCTGGAATCCCTTACTGGGCATGCATGAATAGGAAGACAGAGAAAAAAGGGAAAAGCTGGCAAGTCTGCGTCACCAGCTACCTGCCACATGTTAGAAAAGCACACATCTATAAGTTTGGCCACCAAAATGGAAATCATAACAAAAGTGGAAGCTAATGAAAGAAAGAGAAATAAAATCACTGTGTACATTTTGGAAAAAGTGTTCAACTGGCCTGTAGAAGGTTCAAGGTGTTAGCTAACCTCACCTGTTTGTTTCATTTCACAAGTTGTAACATGTTGAACTGCTATTATTCCTATTATTTCTATGCTATTTCTGCCTCTGGTACCAGATTTTCTGTTAAAGAAGTGATACCTAGGAACACATCCTTTTCATTAACTGTATCAGTATTACATGATATTTTGGGATGGGACATATCTAGCATAAGGTCCCAGGTTCAATGCCTGGCATCTCCAGGAAAGAATTGGAGAAAACACCTCTGCTTAAGAGCATCCAGAGCCACTGCTGGTCCTCAGTCGAAAATACTGGCCTAGATAGGCTAAGCGGTCTGACTCAGTTTAATGCAGCTGCATATATGCTTGCAACAAGCTGGTTTTGCCCTGCGGTCTCAGCAAATGCTCAGCCTCAACGTGCTCTACCAAGAGGTTAATGAAATGAAAGTAGGGAGTGCCCTTCATGCCACAGCAAGTCAGAGTTTGTGTTACCTGCTGGAGCAGGCAAATCTGTGCCCATGCCAGCCCAACAAAGTCATTGTACTGTTCACTTATTTGGATATCTAGAGTACTGTGCCAGTTATAAGCCTGTGAGTAGCACTTGGAATGCCTGCTCTTTAAAAATTACAAGGTCAGCCTAAAGCCAGAAAAGACCTTCCAAGACACCTGCTCCTAAAATTTTCTCCCCACTCAGATTCACCCTTTTCCTTACCTCCTCAAGGAAAGGGAAAGAAACTGCCAAAGCACTGGCTGATTTTGCATCAGATGAAAGAAGAAGAACTAGGACTTTAAGGTAGTGAGCCATCTGCTAATGAGATCAGGTGCTATGGTGATACTTTTGGCATTTATAGGTTCAGCAAAGGATTTTAAAATGTGATGTGGAAAAGCAGGCTATACTTACCAGTTAGAGTGATCAAGAAAGTATACAACTTCAGTGGTTTAATTGTCTTCTTGACTGAGCTTGAAAAGTTACTTATAAGACAAAGGCTCAGACTACACATTAGTCACTGCTGGAGCTGTTTGATTTTCTTGTAATATATTTTGCTAAATATTTGGTCCTCTCCTCCCCCACTTGCCAGCAATTTGCTCACATGTTAGCTTAGTGGAAAAAAATGGAAGAAGCATATCACCATTTTAGACTTAAACTGGAACTCTGTAGAACTGCTGACACCATATCACTATTAAGGCACATTGCTTGTATTTGTCAGGAGCTGAAGTGATAGCAATGACTTTTGAATGGTCCTACTATTGTTGTGTGCCTTCAAATTTCTGACTTCCCTAAGGAGAACCTATCAAGGGGTTTTCTGGGGCTGAGAATGTGTGATGATCCCAAGGCCACCCAGTAGGTTTCCATGGCTGAATGGGGACCTGAAACTTAGTCTCAAAGGTCATAGTCCAATGTTCAAGCCACCAGACCACACTGGTTTCTATGGTCCTGCAACTTGTGTCAAATACAATCATTCTGTTGCCCATTTAAATAAACTTGAGAAGAGGCATGCAGTAAAGAAGTGTATTGCCTGGGATGTATCTCCTGCAATAAAGATAAAAGTACCAACAGTTTCTTCTAAAGATCAAAGAAAGCGAGTGCCTTTGGTTTGCTTCTCTACCGTTGAGAGGGTGCAAAGTACAAGGAGGAAGGAGGAAAACAAGAAGTGAAAGCAGTAGCAATACAGACAGAGAAATTAAGACAGGAAAGCAGAATAGCAGATAGCAGATTTGGATGGCATAAACACTAGAAGATTATCCAGTGACTGCTATGTCAGCACAACCTTGATCTTCAGATAATTCCAAGTAGAAGAGGAATGATAACAGGGTTATTGTCCCATCTCCTTCAGTTTCAGCCGGTTTCACTTTCTGGGCAATTTGCAGAGTTTGGAAAAAGTAACATTTCCTAAGTTCTGGCAACTTATAGTTTGGAGTGAAAACAAGAATAGTTCACAATGGGCCTTTCCACACAAGATGGCAGACATGCCTCATGGCATCATAGGAGCGGAGTTTAGGGCTGCGTTTCTGCAACGTTTCTGTGATGTGGCATTCTGCACTGTCCTCCACTTGAGGCAGTGAAGACCACTTTCTCATTCTGCACTACAGTGTTCGTCACCACTCCCCTGCTCTGCCTATGGCCCGCCCCAGCCCATTTCATTGGATCCTTTTTTTAAAAAAATCTTGGGAAGAACGTCTCTACACAGACACGACGTCACATGTACTGAGCCGCGCCTGCCCTGAACCCACCCATTCCTGCGAGAATGCGCTTCAGTGGTTCCTCATGTAGTTGTAGAAACATAGTAGAAGCGGTCTCAGGGAGTGAAAAACACATTTTTCCATTACTCAAATACGATGCTTTAGCAACATGCAAAGGCATACCAGCAACTTAACATCAACTTAATAGCAACGACATCGTGCGGATTCATGCCTCCTCAAGCCGTCACAGTTATGCAGGGACTACACTGTGCAGAAAGGGCCAATGTGTCCTGAATCAATGACCTGTAGGATGTTGAGGAAAGATTCATTCTGTTCTCAGCAGTGCAGTTCTGGCCAGTTGTGGAAAACAGGAATATCAGCTAATTGAGCTAATTAGGCAAGCGCATGGTAGGCTTGCTCAGGCTATAAGCTGCCAGGAGAGTGACTCTTACTGACTATGAACGACACTTAACAGAAACATAACTGACCATCATGGTGAGTATTGTCCTCATCAGATCACCACTGGGGCACTGGGATGATAAACTGCATTCTGCTGAACACAGAAAAAGAATTGGGTGGTAACTGAGATGGAGTTTCTCAAATTATACCTTGTAAAAATCTGGAAGTGCTCCTTAGTCTAATCTTGAATTTGGAGCTAGGCAATCCAAAAGTGCTAAAAAAAGAGCTCAGCTTTTCCTCCAACTAGATGCCAGAAGATTTCCTTCAGAGCTGGGAAAAGTTACTTTATTGGGTTGGAATCCTCAGAATCCCTGACCACCAGGGTCACTGGCTGGTGATTAAATTGTTGAAAAAACAACTTTACTCAGTTGCTGAACTGTGAGTCAACATATAGATAAATCTCATTGATTCAGTGGCTTGCTCTAGTTGAAACTAGCAACAGGATTCAGGTTTCTGTGTTGTAATTATCTCATTGTGTCCCACCAGGAGCCACAGGTCAAATAAGGAAGACTTCTTTAAGATTGCCCAAAATGCTGGAATTTTTATTTAGAGAAAAGTATATGATAAACTTCCTCTTCTGCAATCCTCAGCAGGGTTCTGAAAAATGGTGACATGGTACATTTGTAATAATAACAATTCTAACCCACTTTATCTAAACAAGTAGGTTAAAGATAGGTTAGAGCTAAGAGGATATGATTGGCCCATGGCCACTCAGTGAGTTCCTGACTGAATGTGGATTAGAACCCTGATCTTTCTTGGTCAAAGTACACCATTCTAAACACTACCCCATAATGGCTTTAGGAAACACAGGCCTTTTACTGAGCACTTTGCTATGAATGGGAGTACACTCTCCAAAGAAGGTGTTTTTTCCCCCTCCCATAAATTCACAGTGTGATTTTTCAGGACCAATACAAGGAGGCACCTAATCTAAGATGCAGAAAACTTGTATGGGGGCAGGGGCGCTCGATAAGGCTGGATGTAAACTAAGCAGCCAATTCAATATACATGGGAATGACATTGATTTGCCTCCAGTCAAAATAAAAAGGAATTACAATCCTCCCTCCATATTAGCATATTTGACCTTTGCAAATTTGATTATTCACCAGGTGCACACATATCGTCCCCCACTCATTCTCCTCTTCCCATTCCCTTATGTTTTGCTGGGTGCAGAGAAGGAAAGCAAATATGTGGGCAAAAGGTAAGGGAATGGAGACAGAGGAACATGTGTGCCTTCCTTCTCCTCTCCTGAGCTTCCCCTCCTACTCCTTTGCCTCTGGACCTGGTGCTGAGAATGTCCACTGGAACAAAAGGCAAGAGAAGGGAGGAAGGCACATGTGCGCACCTTCCTTCTCCTCTCTGGACCTCTCCTCTCCCATTCCCTTCTCTCTGGCCCCATTGCACCAAAGGCAAGGAATGGGAGGGGAGAGCCGCAGAGTAGAATGAAAGGGAGTTATTCACAGTTTTTACAGTTTCATGAGAGCCTGAACCCTTGCAAAAGTGGAAAGGCCACTGTATATGGCAACATAAACACTCATGGCTCTTCAGCTATTTTTCTGCATGGCGTCCCTGTCCTGCAATGGGGATGCATTGGCAGTGGTCCATGAGTTGTGCTTTTGCACAACATCATCATGCTTCCACAGCCAATGCGTCCCCACTTGTCATGCTCCCAGGATATTTGCTTAACAGAAATAATCTTTTAAGTGGCTGTGATTGTGCAATGCTCCCATCGCCACCAGCCACACGGTAGGGGCGGAAGTGCAATGTAGGCACTTCCTTCCCCAGCACAGCATGGGATAGAGTCTGGCTGCACTGCAGAAGGAAGGAAGAAAGGAAGGAAGGTATGCATCACTTGTGCTTCCTTCTGCAGGGAGCTGGCCAGGTGCAGAGGGCAGCATTCATGTCTTACTCCCACAGTGGCAAAAGTACTGCCAAGATGATACCGGCATCATGATGGGAACTGGTAAGGTGCATAAATGGCCTTCATTTACATGAATGAGACTGGATCAATAATGAAAACTCCTGCGGGATGTTGTGGCATCTTAGAAAATGGAACATTTCCATTACAAACACTGTGAACCATCAAACAAACAACACACACACATGTGATTAGGGGAGGGGATGTATTGTAAAGCTCTTGTTTTCATTGCTTTACTGTAGCATTCTTATCATTTCCCACGCCTTAACTCTGCCTTCAGTGGGTGAGTTTCCAGGGAGGGGAAAAATGATTTCACAACATTCACACTCAGTTTTCACAACTGCAACAATGCAAGCAAAACTTGCCCTCTTGCATCCAAAATATGTGTTTATTCTTCGGAAGAAGGTCAATTGCTGTGTACAGCTTTGTTCTGTTAGTCAAAATCCCCCACTTCTCCAGCCCTTGCTACTCAGACTCCCTAATGGTCTTCCCCCTAAACATAAATAGTAATAATCTTCCTTTTCCTCTTCCTCCCCTCGCCCTCGTCCTCGCCCTCCTCTTCCTTTTTTAAAATATGTTTGGAATACCAGTGTTGGGCCCTGGCTTTACTTCTCCGTTGTCCCCTGAGTCTTATTTTCTCGACCTTAAAAAGTACAATTTCTTACCTTTCCTCCTCCTCTTCCTCCTCCTCCTCCTCCTCCTCCTCTCATTTATTTGTAACACCCTTTCCACTGAGACAACTGAGGCACCACAAGAAGGAGAGGGGATAAATGCTTGCACTGGATGGTCTGCTATTATGCTGGATCCTATTACTTAGTGGAGTAGCTGTAAACAGTGGTGAAACAGGGCATGAACAGGCAAGTACCAGCAAAACATTATGGTATACAGAGGGAAAAAACAAAACCCTAGCACTTCATGAAGATTTATCCATAAACTTGAAATTCCAGCAAAATGTTATGAATGTGCTGTCAAAACATGCAATCCATTTTTATTACTGCCTGTAAGGCTTTACTGGATAATTTTAATTTTTATGGAGTTGGAGAGCAGACTTTTTTTAAAAAATGAGTCTTTCAGGAACCAAGGCCAGTCACTTTTAATATGTAAAATGATAGGCAGTTTTGCAACCTATCCTAAGCAGTAATAGGCTTTGATAATAGAATGGTTTACAGATATGAATTAATGACTGTTGACTTCATCCTGGTCCAAAAGAGCAGCCAGGTCCCTTCAGTTGCTGCTTCCTGTTATTCCACTACAGCAGTCCATCTTCCCAGACAACCAAAGATGCAGATTCTGTTAATGTTTACAAATGGGTTGAGCCAACCTGTTCCTGTAAAGTTATTAAAATTTCCTGCAAATGCTGTAAAGAGTGGTAAAGAGAACTTCCCTGTTGTGTTATCAGACAGAAGGCCAATGAAATGATAAACATTACTCCAAAGTCTGAAAACCATCAACAGACAAAGCAGACTGCCTGTAGCCTTCATAAGATGACAGATATTTTAAAACATAAAAAAAAAGGAAGCAGGGTGAAGGGATAATTTTGCGTGACCCTGAGTCTAGTATTTCATTAGTGAGAAAAAGAAGAAATACTCTGATGATAAACAGAGGTCAAAGCAATCTCTCTGTTTAACTCTAACGTTTTACATAGAATTGCAGTTTCCAGTATTCCCTTTTTGGGAGTGTTAAAATGTTTTGTGCAGGCATTTTATAATTTAACTTATTTATTCATTACTTTTATATTTTGCTTTTCCTGGAGTGAGCTGAAGGCAAGGTGCATGGTGTTCCTCTTACTCACTTTACCTGCACAACAACCCTGAAAAACTGGGCAGCTTCAAAAGAATGACTGACTTGTGGTTAAACAGGAGAGCTCCGGAAAGTAGCATGAGATTTGGTACAATGGTGTGGCAGGGAGATTTTAATCCTTTCCCCTCATGTCACTGTCCAGTTGAATTCCAGCTGCCCAAAGCTGCTGTGGAAAGGTAGCTGCTGTTGGCACCAATGATATTTTTGAAACTGCAGAAACAGTTAAATCTCCTCCCCAGACATGATGGTTCCACATGGCATGGGTCCAATCTCCATCCATCCATGGATGCTTTCTAACCAGAACAACATCAAGAGAATGGGTGGGAGGAGGGGACAAACCAAACCAAACCAAACAATAATAACAGCAATGGCGGCAGCAGCAGCAGCAGCAACAACAACAACAACCCTAGATTCATTAATTGTGACTGTGTATTTCATTTAGAGAGCCAGCATATGTAGTGGTTTGAACATTGGACTACGGTCCTGGAGACCAGGGTTCGATTCCCCTCACAGCCATGGAAACTCATTGGATGACCTTGGGCATGTCATATAATCTCAGTCTCAGAAAACTCCATGATAGGTTCACTTTAGGATTTTCATAAGTCAGAAACAACTTGAAGGCACACAACAACAACAGCATTTCACTTATTGTTACTGACCAGCAAAATAAAAGTCTATTAATATCCAGCGGAGGAAAAGAAAAGAACAAAAAGGGGACAGCAGCCTTTTCCAGTGTTTGGACTGCCCAGTTCTGAATTCCAAGACCAGCCTCAAGAGCACTTCCAGATTTTGGCAGGAAGTGATCTAACATAGACCCTTTTTGCACCTTACCTTTTCATGGAGGTGGGGGGAGGTGCTCGCGCAGAAGCCTCAGCAGGAACGCTGCTGCTTCCCTGCTGCTTCAGTTCTGCAGCAGCTTCCTGGTTGCATGAGCGCTGCTTGAACGGCAGCCCCTTCCTACCGCAGCGCAACCTGGGAATTGCTGGCTAGCGCTGAGGCAGGAAGCGCGAACGGGCCAGCTCCCAACACACCGCATGCCAGGTAAGTGTGCGCGGGCCCTGGGAGCTTTAAGCCGAAAATGAAAAGGTGCATGTGTGGTCCGTGTCAGGCCCTTGAGTGTCGTGTAAATGGGGGTGCGTCGTGCAGACTGCTCCTCCCATTTATGTGATGCTCAAGGGCCCTCTCGCTTTAGAAACGATACCCTCATATAGCACTGACATCCAAAGAGTAGCTACCCTTCCTTTGTTACTCATACAGCTTATACTTGCTCTGGACAAGTGAACAACTCTTCTGAATATACACACCAAGAGAATGAGGGATGGTGGGGAGCTTTAACAAGTACAATCTGTTTTAGGTTCATTTATAATCCAGTTTTGGTCTACTCATAACCCAGCAATTGAAGCCCAGTGGGTGCTAGTTCATCTCCCCCGCTCCCCAGAAACTAGAATTCTACAATCTTCCCCAGGAACTACAATTCCTATCCATTCCCACTAGCCATTTTACTTGGGAAGGATGGGGTGTAAGAAAGATAGTGGGTTAAGGAAGGCTTTGACAGAGCACACAGACAGAACCAGGAAGCCCTGAAATCCCATCATTGAGCAACACTCGATGCAAGTCTAGCCTTCCAGCAGACCACCTTCAGGTTCAGGTGACCAGTCTGGAGATTGAGTCATGATAAGCCAGTGACTCAAACAATTGCATGCAATGCTAGCTTTTTGGTGGTTTTCAGCCCAGGCCACCTCACTGCCCTTGTGACCATTACTTCCTCCAAGAGAGTTAGCAGGCATGGCTGGAAGATGATTCCTCTGTTTAATAAAGGGCAAACGTACAACAGACACTGGACAGTGCAAAACTGGGTTGAGAAAGAGTATTATCAGATCTTTTCTTCATGCCTTTTAAAAGAATTAATTTAAAAAATAATAAAGCACTACTGGCAGTTCTTTCCACAATGGGACATATTTACAGACACCAAGGTCAACGTTACAAGTTGTAACAGCAGCTTGATTCACTAAAAGAAGTTTTGCCCCAAAGCATTTGTGATTGTATCTATACTAGCGTATTTACCCAGTGTTGCCTGGGGTTTTTATTTTCCTCTTCTTCTCCATTTCCTGTAACTTTGTTCCATATTTTGCAATGCACTCTATATTCAGAATTATTTAATACACAGTTTGGGTTCCTGAGGGAGTACATTGTCCTCCTCCTTGCTGCTAGGCCTCATCTCCATAGCAACCGACCTATTCCAGTATCTGTAAATTTCCCCCATAGTCCCCGATCCAATCTGTGTTGTCTAGGGACGTTGATGTATTGACTTTTTTTCTTTCTGTTGAATTTGTGCAATGGCTATACGTTTTTCTGGAAGCATTTTTTTGTTTTGAATTTCAGCTTTAAGATTCTTTACATATGGAACCCATACAATATAGTATGTGAGGCAAGAAGACCTTGTAACTATGGCCATTTCTGCACTACACTGTCATAATGCTGTTATTCCATTTTCAACATCCTGTGGAATTCTGAGGTTTGTAGTTTACTGAGGCCAAACAGCTCTCTGGCTGAGAATTCTTAAATGCCTCTCCTTAGGATGTTGAAAGTAGAATAATAGCACTATGACAGTGTAGTGTGGAAATGGGCCATGTTGTGTATGTCACTTTAATTTTTCTCACATATGCCTCGCAAAAGTTTTCTCGCATCCTTATTGATGGTAGGCCTCGTCTCCATAGCAACCAGCCTGAGGCCCAAGAGCTCTCTGGCTGAGAATTCTAAAGGTCCCTCCCTAAACTGCCAACCCCTAGATACCATAGGATCTTCACAGCCAGCCAATCATAGGAGGTCTTCTCACCTCACACAGCCAATCATATGCTGATGCAGACAAATAGACATACTTGCAGATAAACATTGACTTTTATATAGTAGATAAGGGAGTTAGCTCCATTTAGAGGGACTCATGGAAGAATCTTGCATTAAGAAATAAAGCAGATATTTAAAAAAAAAGTTCCCCCCACTCAGTAATCATAGCATGAGAGGTTGAATCTAGGGTGTGTCCTGTTTTACAGATAACAGTTGTCTATTTGAAAGCATATTTTATTTGAAAGGTTGTTCAGTCCAAGTCCAGTTTAAACATATTGTTGCTAACTGCTGCAAATTCAACTTATGATGACCCTATGAATGAAACACCTCCAACTCACCCTATCCTGCTCAGGTCTTGCAGATTAAGGGAGATGTATTCCTTGATTGAGTCTATCCATCTGTAATGCTGTCCTCCTCTTTTTCTACTGCCTTCCACTTTACCAAGCATTATTGTTTTTTCCTAGTGAATCATGCTTTTGCACAGTGTGTCCAAACTATGCCCTTTCTGCAACTTACCTCCGTCCGGCATGGTCGCACGGGGATCACACGAGCAGCCTCTTCCGTGAGGCTCTCGTGTCCCCACTGCTCCGGCTCTGCAGAAGTTGCCTGCCAAGTGGCAGGCAGCATGGGGGCTCCACCTCTTCCTTCTGCAGTGCAGCCGGGTATTTTCCCAGGCTGCACTGAGGGAGGAAACATGAGGGCTGTGCTTCTGGAGGCTCCATACATATGCATGTGCATGTGGGGCCCTGGAGTGATGCGCGATCATGCACCATTTTCACCTAAAAACTGAAAATGATATAGTGTGCGATTGGTGCCTGCTGGCAGCGTCGCATGATTGTGAGGACATCGTCTGAAATGCTCCTCACAATTACACAATGCTCCAGAGGCCTTTTCACCTGACAAATGCTGCGCGAAAAGGGCCTAAGACAGTCTCAACTGAGCCATCTTGGCTTCTAGGGAGAGTTCAGGCTTGATTTGATCTAGGAGCCATTCATTTGTCTTTTTATCAGTCTAGGATATCAACGGAAACTTAGAATTCGGCTCTATGATTCAAAGATGCCTAAAAGGGAAGACTAAATTCCTGGAAGGTGCCTGTCAATGCTCAACACCTAAGTGTGTGTAAATGTACTGCTGCAAATTTCCTATTATTGCGGATCCAGCAGTTGGCAGGCTGTGGTCATGCTCAGGTTGTCCCTCCTCCATGACTCCCATGGCGTGGTAACTTTGAAACCTTTCCGTGTTTATTTTAAATTTCTCTTTTGAGTTAAAACTTTTTATTTTTAAAAATACATTTTTAAGCATCATAGCATGAAAATGCAATAGTGTACTGGCATGTCCTGCCCTTACAACATTGCTTCACTAGTATAGCTTCCAAAGAAAAACAAACAAACAAACAAACAAACAAAAGACCAGTCGGGGCGGTGGGGCGGTGTGAAGGCAGGGACAGGGAGTGTCCAAGGACATTGTAGTGCGAAAGGAACACCAGTGGCAATACCACAACTCATCCATTTAAGGCAGAAGGGTGCGGAAAAGAGCATTAGTAACTCAATGGCATTGTGCGAATGGCAATGCCAGGATAGTAACGCTACACCACTAGCAGCCAGCTTCTGCTCTGTTTTGTTGGGTAGGTAAAAGATCTCTGTGTTTGCTAAGTTCCAGTGCAACAAAGGTGATAAAAGAAGGTACTAGATAAGTGAGTCTGGTAAGCCACCTGTCATTTTAGATTTCCCACAGTACCCCTGAAGTAATGCTTGCAAGCATCAATTAAATTTCTGGGTAAAGACAGAATCAGAGACTACCTTTTGTTGGAGGAGAAAAATATAGACCTAGAGCCACACTAAAATTTCTGGCAACTGTAGGGCCAAGATAAGAAACCATACTCTCCCCACAAATCCAAATTCATGCCCAGTCTTAACCACTAAACCACACTGCACTATTTTTGTCCATTTTTGTGTAGTGAAGCCATGTTTGAGTGCAAGTCAACTTTTTAAAATCAAAAAGAGCATTTTGCATCTAAATTGAATTTATTTCACTGTTGCATGACACAGACAAAACCTATGCTGTTTTATGAAAGGCAAACCATTACCATTTATAATATGTGTATAGAATAACCTCCTTTGGATGAGGTAGATGAGCTGTGGGTATGCGTGCCACAAATGTACATTGCCGTTTGTTTGCATCTTACTAGATCACCCAAGGAGAAGACTGACTTGGGACTTGGAACAGTAAGCTTTGGCTTTTGCAAATGGGTGGGCACCTCTCTTGGCAAAGATATTGTGTGTGGGTGTGGCACATGAGCTACACTTAAGTCAATGCATACCTTCCTTTACCAAATGAGAGCAGCTAGTAGCCCAGAGCTATAAAGAATGATGTTAGTCAACATCCTAGGTCTCTGATGAGCAAACAGAATCACACCTGGTTTGCTTCTGACTTTGACAAATATTTGTGAGTGGTGTATCAAGATTCAGAGAATCATACGGGGGAGAGTCATTCCCTGCAATAACCAGAGCCAGACTGCAATGGGGAGATCTGTGCTGTTACTTTCCTTTCCTCAGGAAAATATAAAATAAGGCAACTGTGGTGTCTTTCTCTGTTGACCTGCTCCTTTTGTCAATCTCTATTCTCATTAAAGCAGGTTTCTGCCCTTTTTTTCAGTGTGCATGTGGAGTGGAGGTTCTTAGGTGATATTGCCAAGCCCAAACATCATCACTTGGCAGTATCAGCTAAAATTTATGGAAAGAAAGGATATGAACATACTGGGGCATGGGATGAGGGGAGTCAATGGTAAGAATTACACTTTTTGGAAATTCAGTTATACAGATGAGTAATTATTTCCAACGTCTGACAGCCAATCATCCAAACTCTTTCTAATCTCCAAAGTGCTTAGATGGAGACCTGCTAAACAGCACCAAACAGGATATAGGAGATTAGTAAATCAGCTGAAATTTGACCATCACACAAATTATAAGTCATTGAACTAGGCTAACTTGGTACTGGGAGTGGGCAGAACTGAATTTACCAAGTTATTTTCACGCTCTATCAGTTACTCAACTCACAAGACTTAGGCTATCCTGTGGAATTCTGGGGTTTGTAGTTTACTGAGGCCAAAGAGCTCTCTGGCTGAGAATTCTAAATGCCCCTCCCTAAACTGCAAAGCCCAGGATTCCATAGGATGTAGAAAATGGAATAATAGCACTCTGACAGTGTAGGGCAGAAAAGGCCTTTGAGTCAATGACTTGAGTTCCTGCTCAGTTCTGTTGTCCAGATGTGAATAGTTGATAGGTAACTTCAAGGCCTCAGCCTCCCTTCTTGTTATTTTTAAACTGGACTTAAACAGGGCAACATTTTAAACAGAATACTGTTTTCAAATAGAAGACTATGCTCTGTAAAGCTGAATTATAATCATCAGCCAAGATCCTAGACTGGTTTGTTAGTTAGGTAAGTAGCTGATCCCCTGACCTGACTCCTCATAATCCCACTTTAGTAGCCAATAGCCTTTGTGAGTGATGGAGGCCTGTTCTTTTGTCACTTGGGGCACAGTAGACTGATGTTTCCATCTATCTCCTGCTAGTGATCTCTAGTGTGACAATCAGAAGTAGGATCCCATTCACAATTCCTCCTCACTCCACAGATCTCAGGTGGGAGTGGGGAGGAAACAACAGTCTGCTGAAGCCTGATTGTCAGGAGAACAGACCTCCATCATTTGCAGCAGCTAACGGATATTAAAGTAGGGTTAGAGGACTTTTATGATATTTTTTAGGGTACTTTTATGTCAGATTTCTCTGAAAGCTGAACAGAAAAGAAAGCTGACAAGAAGAAAATAAACTCATTTGAAATATGGTGCTTGAAGAGAAATCTACAGATACGATACACCCTTGAAAAGACAGACTAATAGATCCTAGAGCAAATACACCTGAACTTTCACTAGAAACCACATGACTAAACTGAGGTTGTCCTACTTTGGACATATCATGCGGTGACATGACTCATTGGAGGAGACAATAATGCTTGCTAAAGTGGAAAGCAGTAGGAAAAGGAGTGGGGGGAATTGTACTACAGGTGGATTGATTCAACCATGGAATCCACAACTCTGAGTCTGTAAGACCTGAGCTGGACAGCTGATGACTGGGGCTCTTGGAGGTCTCTCACTATAATATGAATTTCACTTGTTTGCAAATAAGAACAAAGGGCCTTGATGATATAGAACAAAATCTATGGCCCTTTCCACACGGCATTTGCCATGCAAAAGGGTGTCTGGAGCATCATACAATTGTGAGGAGTGATCTGCACGATGCACTCACAATCGTGCGATGCTCCAGGGGCCAGGAGGTGTGAATTGCGCACCTTTTCATTTTTGTCTGGAAGCTGAAAATGGTGCGCGATTGCAGATTGCTCACGGGCCCCATGTGCACTTACCTACCATGTGGAATCTCCAGAGCCGTGCCGGTCACACTTCCTGCCCCAGCATAGCCTGGGAAATTCCCAGGCTGCACTGCAGAAGGAAGAGGCGGGGCTCTCACGCGAGCAGGCAACTCATGTGGAGCTGAAGCAGCAGGGACACGAGAGCCTCTCACCGGATCCCCACACCCCAGCGCCGGAAAAAGGTAAGTTGCGGAAAGGGCCAATGACTCATATTCTGAGGGCTAAGGGTGTGTGACACACCCAAGGTCATCCAATGGGTTTCCATGGCCAAGTGGGGAATCGAATCCTGGTCCCTAGGATTTTAGTCAAACACTCAAAGGAATACACTACGCTGTCTCTCATGGGGGTGTATACTTCAGTACAAAATGAGTGGTATTTCTTTTCAGTGTAGGATAAATTGAAATAGGCAAAAATATTTTGGAACTGCTGCTGCTATTCAGAGATTGTCGATGTGAGAAACAAACAGTCCCCAGGAGGTATGTTTCACCTTGACTCAGCAATTCCTCGCATACCAGTACAAAGTAAAGTTTAAAGAAGCATCCTTGTGATTAACTTCATGGTGGGTTTAGTTACCGTGTTGAATGACAGGAAGGAGGTCCGCATCACCTGACTGGGCAGCTGGCATTTAGCTCCCTCGCCATCTGGATGGCTGGCACCAATGTACACACTGTTGTTTCAGGCAGCTGTATGCCTCTCATACATGAACTGAGTAATCTTTGGGGGCACTTTGTTAAATGCAACTCAGACACATGTATTTTCTTCCTTGTACTCTTTACACATGCCAGGCAAGCAACCACATATAGGCAGCTTCTGCTTTGAAACAGGTGATGGCCAAAATTCACAAAATTGGTTATGAATGTGTAACCTAGAGTTATTCATGATCCCTACATATTCACTAGTTTAGAAATAAATTGGGACTATGTCCCTTTCCACATAATTATGGCATCCTGGCATAGAGACACAAAAGGAATGGGACCACGATGACACTTCCACAAGGCATTGTTAAAGTCTCATTCTTCTTGCACTGCCAGCTGGCACGATCGTGGATTAATCATGAGTTTCTCCATCAATGAACCCCAACCACATGATGCTCCTGTACTAAACTGCCATGCAGAAGGGCTGGAAGCACCCTGGAGGTTCTTCCTGCCTCAGTGCAGCATGGGAAAGAGCCCGGTTGCACTGTGGAAGGAAGAGACCTGTCCCTCATGCTCCCTTTTGTAGGGAGCCAATCAGGTGCAGAGGGGAGCATTCCTGTCACGCTCCCTTCCCATCAAAAATGCTGCTCAGATTGTGACAGGAGGATGATGGGACAACGTTACCTGTGGAAATGGCCTATGAATGTCACCCTTTGAGCAACAGAGACCTGTTCCTCTGTTGACTGAGAAGTAGCTAACTGATGTTTCCACCTCTCTTCTCTGAGCAATCTCCATTATGAGGTAGAATTGCTACAGGGACCCTATTTCTGACTGTCACACTGGAGATTGCTTGTGGGAGTGGGCTGGAAATATCAGCCAGATGCTTCTTGACTGAGAAGACAACAGGTTACTGTTGTTTGTGTGCTGCTGTCTGGTAAGTGAAGATTGAGGGTGGCCAGGCTTGGAGACACTACTTAGCTATATAACTAAGATGGCTACATAGCAAATTGGCTGATACAGAATCAGAATCCACCTTCTGTGTCTTCAGTATAAATATACATATCAAGCTCTCTATTTTTATGTCAGCCATATATACACAGATAGAACTGGCTCTGTGATTGGGGAATTTGAGAAACTGCAGCCCCAAAAACTAACTTGTCTAACCTCTGTAGACATGTTTCAGTAGAGAGGAGAGAGGTGGAGTGGGAGAGATTAAGTATAAACATTGGATTTGGGATTCAAAAGGCATACACCTCATCAAAGGTATGTGATTCACCTTCTAGTCATTTGCCCAGAGCAACTGAAGACTACTCTCCCTCAAGTGTCTGCTTTTCCCCCCTCCTGACTGGAAATTCCCTTCCTGATTCAAGCAAAATAATTGATGGGAGCGTCAAAAAAGAAGATAGATAAAGTTTTTCTCATTTGCTCCTTTCTTTTCCTTTCTTCTGGCCCCACCTCAGATTGTGAATCCATGCCTTCAAAAAAGTACTGGTGCCAAGCAAATTTCTATTAATGAAAGCGTTATGAGAAAGTGCTGGCATTATCTTGTATTTTCATTATTGCATGCATTACAGACTTTCTCTGGCTGCAATGCTGGGTGGTGTAGAGAGTATGTATATTAACGATCTTGTTTTATGAAAGAAGAAGTTGTAGAAAAAAAGGACTGAAGTAAACCCATTTTCATAGCATAGTAGAATCATCGGCCCTTCTCACACAGCATTTGCCATGCGAAAGGGCCTCTGGAGTGTCGCGTGACTGTGATGAGCGGTCCACACGATGCACTCGCAATCGAGCAATGTTCCAGGGGCTGGCAGGTGCTGATCACGCACTATTTCATTTTTGGCTGCAAGCCGAAAATGATGCGTCATAGCGCATCACTCCAGGGCCCCGCACACACTTGCCATGCATGTGGAGCTCCAGAGCCATGGTGCTTGCGCTTCCTACCTCAGCGCAGCCTGGGAAAATCCCAGGCTGCACTGCGGTAGGAAGAGGAGGGGCTCTCGCGCAAACAGGTAGCAGCTGCAGAGCTGAAGGAACCAGGACATGAGAGCCTCTCACGCAATCCCCGCACCCCAGCTCCGCAAAAAGGTGAGTTGCAGAAAGGGCCATAAAGATGTAAGGGGCCACAGGGATAATTTAATCCAGTCCTCTGACATGCTGGAATATAAAACCAAGGTCATTTCCACCCTACACTGCCTATACTGTTATAGTACTATTATTCTACTTTCAACCACCTGTGGAATTCTGGGGTTTGTAGTTTACTGAGACCAAAGAGCTCTCTGGTTGAGAATTCTAAAGGCCCCTCCCTAAATGGCAAACTCTAGGATTCCATTGAAATTTGAAAGTGGAATAATAGCACTATAACAGTGTAAGGCAGAAATGGCCAGTGTTTCATTGAGGAATCTGCAGCAGAGTCAAAATATCACTTCATATTCCACCTGGGTTTGAGCCCAGCCCCTGAGCAAAGCCAGGCTGACAATGAAATATGGTATAAACAGCATCAAGGGGGAAGTAAGCTCATAGATTTTCTTTATGGGTTTATTGTGTTTTATTCTAAGAATTTATAAACCACGCTCCTATTCAACAAGGCCTTTCAAATTTGAAACCAAAACTATATTAAATAGTATAAAACACTGAACAGCAGGAAAATAAAATTGAGAGGGATTATGTTATACCAGCAGCTGAAGATATAAGAATTTAAAATGTCTGGTTAAATCAACATGCTTTAACCATGTTTGGGTCCCTTAAATGTTATGACCAGCACCATCATTCAGATCAGTGACAGTTACTACAATTTCTTTAAAACAGATGTGTTTGCTATTAGAAGGAGTGATAGCTGTTATTTCAGAAAATGCAGGATTCCTATGGATGAACGGGAAAGATCTAAAGGTTTCATCATGTTTATGTCTAGCTAACCGATGATAGGACAGCTTCTTTGCAGCACAATCCTTATCATTATGTTTATTTAGATGTTAAATCCCACTGAACTCAAATAAGCATGTTTAGGACTAAGCTCTAGTCTCCCCATAGATCTACCCCATCCGAGATGCAGGCTGCTGAAGACAGAGACAAATTTTTGAAAATGTGAGTAGTGTCTGGGGAAGACATAGACAAGGTTCCATCCTCCAGATATTGTTGGACTGTACTTTCCAGCATTCCGTTTCACTGGCCATGCTGGTAGAACTGATGGGAACTGAAGTCCCACTACATCTTCAGAGCCACACTTCGGTTATCTTTATTCTATTACCTCCAACTGTCTTGATTTGTCAGGGACAATCTCAATTAATGCTCTATTGTCCACTTCTCCAGCTGCTTTTAAAACATCCCAGTTTCCTTCTCCTCTTTCCACATTCTCTTTTTGTCCTCAGCTTGTTTCAACTGCTGCAAACTGAGTTCAAAATGCAAAAGTAGTTCACACTCAAAGTCAGAAGTGGGGAGGAGAGGAGAGAAGGAGCAGAATCTTGTCTTTCCCAGTAGACTCAGGCAAGAGCAAACTGCAACAGCCTCACCTGGCTTGTGTACTCTTTCTCATTATAACTTTGGCCATCTTAAACACACTCTGATGTTGTGTCCTGGTTTTCACCTGTGAAATGTTAGAGGGTATATTATTCTCCCAGTAGTTTCCCAGTAAAGCAGGCCTCAGCTCTAAAGCCTTCACTTCAAGATATCCTTTCTCATAATGTTATTGGCATAAAATGGAGAAGATCTGAAGTGGGAGAAAAGGGAGAGCATATGATGAAATCATGTGACTCATCATGTAACTTACTTATTACAACATGGACTGTTTTGAAAATACTGCATTGTGGTAGCACGGGTCGTGGTGGAAAAATCTTTTGTTTCCTGTTCTTCCTGTATAGACAGAAGGATGATAAATGCAAGCTGACAGATGCTGAGACACCATCAGTCCACCATGATGGACTCTCCCCCCCCGCCCCAGGTTTTTTGCAGACCAGTTATCTCCTCTGTTTTGACTTGGGAGGTCCTACCAAATGGAAGTCTGAAGTATGAGGACTTCAGATATCTCTATCAATATAGTTGGTGACTATTAACAAAGCATTCAGGAGTATACATGTAACCATCTGAAAGATGGATGTCTTTGTTTTTTCTGCAGGTAAAATCTAAACAGAAGAGGCAGTGCTGCATTGTAAATATCTATTCTGTTTCTATGGGTCCTTTCATACTTCTCAATTAAAGCACTAGGATTCTACTTTAACAACTGTTATAGCTGCATTCTATGGAATCCTGAGATTTGTAGTTTAGCAAGGGGCATTTAGAATTTTCATCCAGAGACCTGTTGTGCATCACCAAACTGCAAACTGCAAGACTCCATAAGATATTAGGCAAGAAGTGGGGCCTTTCTGATACAGTGGGACTACATCTACCGTCATCTGTGATCACTGATTATGCTGACTGAGGCTGATAGGAACTGGAAACCAACTACCTGTGGATGGCCTGAGTTCCCTATCCATATCTTGGGTCACTGAGGGACTTATGCAAGTTAAGCAGGAGCACTCCACAGGGCCAGCATACAAAATCTACACACTAGTCTGTTAAATTGGAAAAAAACTCATAGCAAGTCTCATAAGATTACAGAAAGATTGTTATAAGCTCATGTCTAGTAAAAGACTTTTAGGGATGTAAATCTTCATAAATTTCATTCTCACATGCCTTTTATCTCCTCATGACAGGAAACACTATGAAATTCATGGGGTTGCCATAAGTCAACCAGTGATTTGAAAGCACATACGTACACATGCACACACAAGAGGAAGTTTAAGAAAGGGTGTCCTCAAAAATTCAAAGTTTTCTACTAGTTGCAGTTCAAAATGTATTCTCAGCACAAAATTGCATAGCTTTTGGGCAGGAGTTGCACAGAAAATGGCATTTTCATTGCAGAAAAGCATGTTCTCGGTGGAGAAAATGACATTATGACCCTTTTCCAATGCTTCACCCCCCTCACTCAAGAAAGGAAATGGGCAAGAGAAAGGAAATATAGGGCCACCCTGTTGATCCCCCCTTCCTCCTCCTTTCCCTGGCCTGGTTTGGACCCTACTCTTCCTACTATGACTTGACCCACTTTCCACAGACACACATATACATTTAGATATCTGTGATTTTTCCACTTTTGTGGGAGTCCCACACTGCTAAACCTAGTGGATACGGAGGGCAAACTGTATTCTCAGTTACTTTGGAGGAAAAAATTCAGTCACCCTCTCTTCTTCACAGACCAAGATGATTACTTCAACAAAATGGAACTGCCTCATTGAAATCTTCCCAACCACAGGCATCAAGCACTCTTTCCAGTGGTTCCATTCTGTGGTGCATTGTTTTTTTGTAGTGGCCATCAACCCAAGGGTGGAGTCCTTGTGCAAACCAAAGCCAAAAGGAAAATCTTTGTTGCTGTACACAATGGAGATGCCAGGCAAGTCACAGCTGGTGAGCTATATCTTGCTGACACATGGCTCTGTTTATAGCTACTGCACGTGAGGCTGAATGTCATCAGGAGTTTGTAGCTCAGATTGGCTTGTCTGTCTAACTGTTAGAGACGTTGTATCTTCTTATACACTGTAATATGATTTTTAAAAGGAGGGAGGGAAAGATGGCTGCTTCACCACTGTCCCCTTTCCCTTTCTCCAACATTGGTCTATGTGTTTTACAAGGCCACAGGTCAAGGGATAAGGAGCACTCTAAGTCACTCTAAGTGACTAAGCACTCTAAGTCTCCATCACTGCCAGACAACAGGAGTTGTAGCCCAACAGTAAGACTGGGGACCCCCTGAAAAGTAAAGACTGGGGACCCCCTACAAATATAATTTGTTGCCAGATCCCCCGAAGCTTAACTTAAGATTTAAATATTTAAATTTAGATTTAAACATTCAAATATGTATTTAAAGATTCAAGTTATTTATTTATTTATTTCTGGCTGCCTGGCTGGCTGGCTTGCTTCTGGGGACTAGGATTCAAATCCCAACTGAGGCACTAGGTGACCTTGGGCAAGTCACATTCTCTCAGCCTCAGAGGAAAGCCAAAGGTGGTACATTTGCTTTAGGGTTGCCATAAGTCAGAAGTGACTGGAAGGCACACAACAAGTGCCACTGACTGGGGAAGGTTCTTTCTAGCCATCATGTATCTCATCTTTGCAAACTGAGTTATGGTGACCCTAAGGATTGACTATGATGAGAGTTTTGCCTTTCTCTGAAGCTGAGAGAATGTGATTTGTCTGAGGTAACCCACTGGTTTTCCATGGCTGAGTGGGGATTCAAACCCTGGCCTCCAGAGACTTATTTTGGGCATGCGCATATGCCTGCCACCATGTCCCTTTCATCAGGGATGTGGTAGCAGGAGTATGTGTGCACGTGCTGGGCTTTAAGGAGCCCTGTGAGGGCTCCGCGGACTCCAGCTTAAGAATCAGTGTCATAGAGTGTATTTACACCAAACAGTTGTGGCAGTGTGATACCACTTTAACAGTCATGGATCCATCCCATAGAGACCTGATATTTGCAGTTTGGTGAGGGACTTAAATTCTGTGCTGGCCAGCTCTAGTTCACTGGTTCAGAGAAATGGAATACAAATTTCTAGCAGAGAATTCTAAGTACCTCACTGAATTACATATCCCCAGATTTGTGACAGTTAAGATCATATCAAGCTGTTGTGACTGTATAGTGTAGATAACATTCATAGTCACAAAAGCAACATTCACATGGATATGCTAATTGCAAACTCATTCTTTGAGTGCCAGTTCTTATGTAACCAAAATGGCACAATCCTCAGACAAAAGGAGGCTATCAAGATACTCTTTGAAACCAGGTTTGCAAAAATATACCACACCTCAAAAAGTATTTAGGAAAATGCAATCCCAAGCAAGAAGGAACAATCCTTTGCAAGAAGGATTCAGAACAGACTGATGTGAACTGAACTCAGTGGCTGTTGAATGATTGTTGGAAGTGAGGAAGGAGGAAATTGGAACAATAAAAAACAGAATGGTGCATCTTGGAAAAAGAAATGGCTAGATGGAAGAGGAATATCAACTTTTTTGTGTGTTCTCACTTCTTCACTTTTGAGTGTGAACTGAACTGGTTTACACACAAACACACATACACTCATCCTTACTGGGTGAAGAAACTGACTAGACTGCAAATTGCCTGCTAGGATCAGCTCTGTAGAAAAGGCTTAAGTCTTGAAGGACATTTTTAGGCAAATCTTTTTTTAAAATCCAGTCTGCTGCATGAAGCTAGTTGGAGTGCATCTCTATATCAATCCCAGTGACAGCTGGTCACTTCAGTGTAAATAAGAGTGGTGGATCCGTTTAAAGGTTTAGCCTGAACTTTAAATGAGCAAACAAAGATGTGTACAAGTTGTTGAACAGTCACATTCAAGGTTCTGACGTTATTTCTGTCCCCTTTTTCTTTTGCTTCTTGTCTGTTCTTAACTCTTTGAAGAGTTTCATCTGTCATCCAGAGAGGCTTTTGTCTTTTTTTTTTTTTTGGCTAGAGATACTGTCTTTTTGCACTATTTCTCACAACGTCCCTGATTTCAGTCCACAGATGTTCTGACTCATGGTCAATTGGACTTAATAGTGCAAATCTATTTTTTACATTATCTTTCAGGTCTAAAGGGATGTTCTTCAGGTAGTATTTTGACACAATGATTGATTTAGTGTTCTTCTTTAGCTTTGCTCTAATTTTTGATATTAGCAATTCATGGTCTGTGCCACTGTCTGCTCCTGGTCTTGTTTTTGCAGAGAGAATGAAGCTTCTTCATCTTCTGCTTCTGATTAATTGAATCTGCTATTGACGCAGCAACGATACTGGATGGTTTATCATACATGACAATAAATACTGAGAATGGTTGCCTCTTTAACACAGAACATTCTAACAACACAACCAGCAAATGGAGATTTAAGTAATGATGGTGCCTGGTATTGCAGATGTATTTTTGTATAAGAGAAGGGAAAAAGGAACGTAAACAATACAGTAGGATCTAAAGAAGTGTACTATTGTCAGAATATATCCGCACAAATCTGTTAATCTTTAAAGTGTCACAAGATCTCTGTTTTGTTTTTAATGGCATGATCTTCACCCACAATATTTCCAGACACACTCAAGCAGATTAGGGGTACTATTCCAGGAAGAGCACTTTCTACAAACTTTGCATGGTGATTCAACTGCTTTGTTATGCCTTTCTCACCCTTTAATTCCCTCTGTTGCATCATTCCGTTTGCACCAAGAATGCTGTTTCTCTTCTTATCCTTTCCTGGTTGATAAAACATGCTGGTCTGTGTTAAATCACAAATTCATTCAAACACAGTTTGGAAAATATAGAAATACAGTAAGGAGGAGGAAATCATGTCCAAACAGAGGAAAATGCATTTGTTTTCCAGAGTATAATTAATACTCCAATTTTCTGATTTTTTAAAAAATGTAGCACATTCTTCTGCAAAGTTGCTTTTTTTATCAGTATGGATGTCATGGTGCAATTTAAAAGAGTGTTTGGCTTTTTGGAGGGAGGGGAAGGAGTGCAAAGTTGCACAGTTCAGTTCCCAAGCATGCTGAGCACCCTCTGCAAAGGTACTGAAGAGAAGTATCCAGAATGATGCAAGACTTCCATGTCTATTCAAATGAAAGCAAGAGCTTTTCACAGGGTTTGGGATTTGGCCCCTTGACTTCTATTAAAGCACTGTACTGGACCTGGGTATCTTTGGGAACAGATAAAAGGGGCTCATTAATAATAGTCAGTCAGTGAATAGAGCCCTTTCTTGTGAAGTGTGCTCCAGCCAGGGATCAGAGAGTGATGGGGGTGGAGTGGAAGGAGGGGTAGCACCGGAAACTGTTGCCATCGAGTGAAAGGGCTGTATCCAAGGATCGGATGGAGAATGCTGGGAGCTCATATTTAATTGTATTTGCTCAGCTCTCTCACCCCACCACTTTTATCTTCAGCAGATGTGCCTTAAGCTGGGAAATGTACAGCATGAAAGCTTTTGGAGGAATCTGGATGACTTTAGGCTGGGCAGCAATAAACACAGTCAGGACTGAATGGCTGAAATCCTTTTGGTGACATATGCTGTCATTAGTCCTGTTATGCCAGCATAGAGAATGGATTCTATACCTCCCTGCACAATGACTTCCCTCATGTGCACCACTGGTCGGAAGGCACTGGGGGCACCCCTATGGCCAATCAGTGGCCAGTGGGGGCAGGACACTTCCAGAGCCATCCCTACCACCCCACACACAATGGACCTCCAGTGAGTAATCTGGAACTTTATAGGACTGATGCCTGTCCTTTCTTCTTAGCTGCAGAATACTAGTTAGGTAGCAAATTAAATGGTATCGTGCAGCTAGTAGCAACAGAAGTCCTATTGGGGGATGCTGTTATAGGTATCCACTCTGTCAGAACAATACAGTGTTTTAACCATTATGCTGCTTTCTGAGCTGGTGTAATAGATTTCAACAACAACTGGGGAAAGAAAAAAACTGGGGAAAACAGCAATAGCTCAGCTATAATTAAAGCCAATATCCTAAGGCATTAGTCTTGCAAATTACTGCAGAGGTAATGCTAGCCCAGCTCTTCCAATGATCAAATATGGCATGTAGATGTATTCATTTGCCAGGCAATTTTCAACTATTGGTCTCATTTCACAGACTGGTTATGTTCTATGTTGATATTTATGTGTTGAACAAAGCTGTCTTGCATACCATTATTTGAAAATGTGTACCCACTGATTTCAATGGGTCTTAAGAGTACATTGGCTGGCAGACCATTTAATTTTATTCATTAGATTTATATCCTACATTTCTTCCAAAAATGAGACTTATTTATTTATACTGGCCAGTATTATGTTTCAACCTCTACTGGCCCAAGTCCCCCTCCCCAAAAGCTGACAGACACATCATTCACCTATGCTCCAATTGCCATTTTTCTCCTCATGCAGCTGAGGCCTGGTAAAGCAGATTTGGAGGAGTTACAATTACGGCAATAGTGTCACAATTGTTTCTAAGTAGCAATCATGTATACAGAGCAGTTACCTAAAGTTACTCATCCATGACTGTTCCATATTCACATTTGCTACTGAGGGCCTTTCTACACTACAGTGTTATAGTGCTATTACTCCAAGTTCAACATCCTGTGGAATTCTGGAGTTTGTTGTTTACTGAAGCCAAAGAGCCCTCTGGTTGAGAATTCCAAATGCCTCTCCCTAAACTGCAAACCCCAGAATTCCACAGGATATTGAAAGTGGAATAATAGCACAATAACAGTGTAATGTGGAAATGTCCTTAGTCAAAACTGGGACACTATTCCCACAATCCTAGCTCTCTTTCCCCACTTTACTCAATATCATTCTGCCAGCAATTGGAGTACAGGTTAAATGACGTTTCCATCAGGAAGTTTCCATCAGGGAAGTCCAACCAGGAGAAGTTGTGCAGCTAAGTATTTAGGTAGTTAGTTAAGTATACTTGATACATAGCTGATACAAATTTTATTTAATTCAATTAATAAACATTTTATTTATTTTTATTAATAAATAAAGACAGTGTGAATTCCTAAAGTGATCAAAGCCATGTCATGAATTGTTTAGAGCTGGGCTCACAAATAATTGCACTGAACTGCTTTAATCATATTATTACACGTATAGCTCAGTTAACAAAGTACAAGATGTGTTCCTGGGCTTTACTTCTTTAATAGAAACTTGAGTACCAGAGGTAGAAGTAACAGGGAAAGAATAGGGATAGATTCCTATACCAGAAAAAAGAAAAGCAGTTCACCATGGCCCTTTTCGCATTGAGACTTCTCGCGCGAGCGGGCTCCTCCGGGAGGCGGCCGTTTCCCCCTCATTCCTTTCGCAGGCAAAGGAACGAGGGGGAAGTGGCAGCCTCCCGGAGGAGCCTTCTCGCGCGAGCCGCCCCCCCGCGCGAAGCAGGAGGCTGTCGCGTCCGTCTCCCCCCTCCGGCTCGCGCGAAGCAGGAGGCTGTCGTGTCCGTCGTGCTAGCGCCCCGCCCCTTCCTTCCTCAGGGGCGGAGGGAAGGAAGCGCGACCCGGCCGCCTCCCCAACGCTCCGCATAGGAGGTAAGTGCGCGTGGGTGCCGGGAGCATTGCGCGAGTGCGGGTGATTTTTGCTTTGAGGCGAAAATAAAAAAACCCGCAATCGCACCACTGCAGCCCCGGGAGCGCGGCGGAAGTGGGAGTGCGTCGTGCAGAGCGACGCTCCCACTCCCGCAAGGCTCACGGGGCTGTCGCGCGACAGAAAGCCCTTGCGAAAAGGGCCCATGTTTCAGCAAAACATTAGCTACATGTGAAACAAAACAACCATGTCACATAAGTCTTGTGTAAGTAAGCAGAAACATTTTGAATCTTCTAGAGAATACTTGAAAGTTTCTTCCAAAATGCATTCCTGGATCTTGTTTGTTTCAACAGCTTCCACTTTTCAACAGCCTCCACTTTTCTTTTGATTTCCATTTTAGTGGCAAAACCTATAGATCTACACTCTTTTGACAAGCCAGGGTAAGCTGATGAGGCAGGGTAATCTGCTTCCCCCTTTTCTTTCTCTTTTGCTCTTCACACATGCTCAGATTCTGGAGGCAGCTCTTTACCTTGCTTGTTGTATGTAAGCAAACAAACACAGTGATGATAGGATCAGCTAGACTAGAATCCCATTCTTTCCCAGCTCAAGCTTTAGTCCATTGTTTATTGCAGACAAACTGCGCCAACCCAACATTGAAAGTCTATCTTTCTCCAGCCTTCCTTCATCATCTTCCCAATGCCAATGCTGAAAAAAAAAATCCAACTAGACAGGCAACTAGAAAAGGAGGAGCTGGGCTGAGCTCCATAGGATGTTGTAAAAAGGAGCTTCTTTGTCATAGGCTTTGTTAACTGAGATATGCCTGTATTGAGTTTCCTGAGTCTAAACCAATATTGGCTACTCTATAGAAGTACAGAAGCTACACTGCAAGAGCCTAAGTAGCCATGAACAAGTCACACTGCTTCTATTTGTTAAACATTTCAGAACTGACTTACAAAATGCAAAATGTTTTTCTTTACACTGGCAAATTCTTAATGAAACGATGCCAAGGCTCAGCTCAGTTGAGTGTAATTAGCGCTGTTGATTCTTGCCTGCTTTTTAAACTCTCTTTAAGATTATCTTCACCAAGTGTAAGGCTGAATTTTGCCTGCAGCAAGATACACTGTCATCTGCCTCTTTCTGTCTCTTTCTGCCAGTCTGCAGAGACGCCATATGCTAGTAAACAACATGAGAGGAAGCCAACTTCTGCTCCAAATCACTTACACTGAAATCAGTTTTGTAAAATTATTTGGAATTTATGCTAACAGAGTGCTGCAAGTCAATGCTGTGAGTTTACTGCTATAATACAGGAGTAAATAGTTGACTGCTAACCGTAAGGTAAAAAGAAAGCTTTACTTTTATTGTTTCAGGAAATCCATCAAACATAGAATAGAGAGGGAACACATGAAAGAATTCACAGTTGGTAACAGAAGCCCTTAAAATTAGTTTCTGTGCATGCTAGTCTACTTGGGCAACTGTTACAACAGCTTCATGCATTGGCTGCCTCTCTCTAACCGTGCAAAGAAAAGAAGGAAAATGAAGGAAGACATAACATCTAAGTGAAGTGGGGCGGTGGTGGTTGTGGGAAAACACCAGCAAATATCTAACTGCCTTTTTCTCCCCTGTTCAGATTACTTACAGTATTTTGTTACACTGATTTCCATCCAATCCGAGAGTTACAGTTTATTGCATATGCATGTACTCTGCCTGCCTGAAGTGCATTAATTCAGCACATCTTATTTCTGTGAATGGAGTCTCCCTGAATTGATCCCTGTGTACTTTGGTTGCTCCATTTTCAGGCTTCCAACCATGTTGTCCAATCTCTAGGCCACTCAGCCACTGCCAGCAAGAGAGGGGAAGATAAAATTGAACCATGTTGTTCTTCCATTCATGGGCACTACACTGTAGGGATAGCCTACCATTAAGTAAGGTGAAGGAGCTGCCTTAGGTGGCAGATTTTGAGAAGTACTGGGAGACCCCCAGCTGCTTCCCTTTGTCTTTTCAGCTATTTCTTTTTCTTAGAGAATAATGTTATATGCACCACACAGCTGTCTCTGCCCACCTTAAACTGTCCTGCTGGTGGTGAGGGAGGACGGTGTCCTATTGCGTGTGTATGTGCTTCCAAGTTGCCTGTTGACTTAGTGGCACCCCATGAATTTCATAGGGTTTTCTTAGGCAAGGTATATTCAGAGGTGGTTTTGCCAGTTCCTTCCTCTATAATGTAGCCTGCAGTACCTGGTATTCATTGGCAGATTCCCAACCAAGAACTAACCAAAGCTGATCCTACTTAGCTTCCAAGATCAGACAGGATCTGATGCCTTTAGACTGATTAGGCTGGGTATCCGTGCCAGTGGTAAAATAGGATCCAACTGCCAGCACAGAGGGAGCTATCATTGGACTGAGATGGGCTTTGTCCCTGGGCAACAAGCCAATAGAGACTGCTTGCATCCACCTGTCCCATGCCAATCCCTTCCTTTTATTCCTATTCCACCTGCTAGAGTGAAAGGAAAAAGCCAGGCTGGATACTGAGCACAAGCTGTCATCATCTGACCTTCATTGCCATACCCTTATTGCTGCTCAAAGAGTTCATATGTGTCTCTTGTCCTTAACTCTTGGGCACTAAGCTATGCCCCCAAAAGCCAGTCCAGTCACCCATTGACTATCAATGTGCCACTCTCCTCTCTGGCTTTCCTTCCAGCTGTCCTAAAAAGGAAAGGGAAGAGGCAGCTCAGTTGGTGGAAGCAAATGGAGGAAAGGACCCAGAAGTGCATAGTGGTAGCAATATCCTTACCTGTGCCATTCATGGACTATGTCAATCTTGGTTCCACTAGCACAGGGCCAGCAGCACTCTCTGTGCATTCACTCATCTACCTACTACAGCTCCATTTTTGAAGCAGGTCTGATAGAAAAGGCATGGCTGTTTACTTACCCACACAACATGTGCCAGTAGTTGGCCAGAGAATGATGATGGCAAGAATGGTGAAAAACCAGGAGTCTGCTGCACACGCACACATTTTGGGCAGGTTACTAAGCAAGGAGCAATGACTGCAGCACTAGCGCTGGGGCTGCTCAGAATATGGGGCCCAGTCCAGGCCCTTACCTGCCCAAACCCAAAGAACATGCTGGTGTCAAGGGCTACAGGGCAAGGGGGGAGAACAGAGTAAATGAAGCTGCTGCACACAGCACTAATAATGTATTTTTTTTCTCCTTTCTGAGTATTGGGGAAAATGCTGTCATTAAGAAATGTTTGGAAAGATGATAGTGAACCAGCATAAGAGACTGTCAGATAAATTCATTATTGTATGCATGCCTCAAATATGTCTGAAATATAAGAGTCAGAAACTAAAGAGCTACTTTAGGGGCATCCAATGGAATAGGAATGTCTATGAGACTTTTCCTTTAAAAAAAAATTGAATTGCAAATTCCCTTTACAAACTGCTTTTGGAGGTCTTTTCTGTTTCAAAAGCAATATAGAGATACTGCATTTTCAAGAAAATTCCTCTTTGAGGGACATAGACCCATTTCCTTCTTGCATGCAGAAACATATTGCACAGCAATTTGCATCCCAGGCCACAGAGTAATAGACATCCCAATAATATATGTTTGCATAGTGTATAAGCCCTTGGAAGTGCTCCACAGGAGGAGCTTTGCTCCCTCTTCTCTACAACCTTTTCTTCAAAGGAATACTTTTGTTCCAGTGAGAGATTTCTGTGAAAGCCAATGGCATGTGTCAGCCAAGCAAGCGAACAAAAAGAAGAGGAAAGGGGGAATTCTTAGCATACAGCTGAGATCGGAATTTTTCCAGCAATGAATACATTTTACATAGTGTTCTGTTGAGGCCTTCCCCAACCTGGTGCCCTCCAGATGCGTTGGGGTACAGCTCCTATCATCCCCCATCTCCTGGTTAGGAATGACGGATATTATAAACCAAATATACAATGCCCAAAAATTCATGTTATGGAGGACTTGACAATGACTGTTCTGTTGAAATAGATTTGTATCAGTGTCTGTGGTCATTATATATTTAGAAATACACATAGCTGCTTATATGTTCTGGTGTATTTATTACATAGTGAAAAGTAGCTTTGCACTCCAATGTGTCAATATGGACATGGTAATCCAATATATGTGGAAGGCACTATGTTGGAGGAGGCGATTCTATTGTCAACAACCGGTGGCTCTAGAGTGAATCGTACAGGATCATTTATGGTCATCCTTAGGTAAAGAAACAACATTTTTCTTTATTTGACTGTATCTTTTTTACATGTAGATGTGATCTGTGCTTGTTCTCATAGCAGCACACACACTTTAGCCTTCACTGATGCATGAACATAACAGGATTAAAAAGTAGCAGACCTTTCTTGAAAAGCTAATGCTATTGTGCTATTAGAAAGAAATCTGATTTTGCTGAACAGACAGTTTTTTCCCCACATTCTCTTTGGTTTTTCTAAGTGGGTGGAGTGTGAGAGCAAGCTATACTCAGCAGAGCTTCCTGGATTCTTGGAAGAAAGAGATATGTGAATGTAAACAGGCAAGATAGTCAGCAACAAGCACCAGAAGATAGCAGACACACTGTCTTATAGATAGTGATTAGGTCCTGTTATAGACAGAACATAAGTGTATTACTCAAAAGGATATTTGGCCTTCATAAATGGCTATTCTATAGTAGGATAACCTTGTATGATGTCACAGAAACAAACCCTGTTGACGCTACAAGAATGACAGGGGAAGTCTTGTGTCATTAAGCAAGATACATTAAATATCAACCACAGTTTCACAGAGTATGCTATTTAAATATAAAAGACCAAGCCCTGCAAAATGAGGCAAATACACCTTTTAAGACAGCAATCTCTCCCTGAGATTCCTCACCCTTACCTCGAGGACTAGAGAAGAAGGTCTAGGCTCTGAGATCTGGCAACCCTAGATTCAATTCCTGTTTAATTGGCTCCTGTACATGAGATGAAAGAGGATGCCTTTGTCCTGCACCTCAGACAGCACAGTGTCTTGGGCCATCCCTACCTGTTTTGAATCTCAAAGGGCCTTGAGGTGTTGGGTCACAGAGAACACTTCAATGGAGATTTGACTTCAAGGCCTATGTAGGGGTGGGGAGCTCACATACACTTCCTTTGGCTCCCAAAGTCACTGTGAAGTCAGATTCAACTGATTTTGGGGGCAGATATCTTGACCTTTGCTTCAGGCAAAAAATTATCTTGAGCTGAGAGTTACCCATCTATAAGAATTTTGGTGGAGATGCTTGGTGGAGAGCCAATGTGGTATAGTGGTTTGAATGTTGGACTAGAATACTGGGAGACCAGGGTTCAAATCCCTGCTCAGTCAAGGAAACCCACTGAGTGACCTTGGGCAAGTCACACTCTCTCAGTTTTAGAGGAAGGCAAGGGCAAACCCCCTCTAAAGAAATTGTGCCAAGAAAACTTTGTGCTTGGTTTGTCTTAGGCTTGCCATAAGTCAGAAATAACTTGAAGGCTCACAGCAACAACATGGTTGAGTAATTGCCATTGGGTTCATAGCAATTATTTCACTATCCTTTTGACTTGAGAGTTGGCAGCCATGGGATATCACCTGGTCTTGTCATGGAGTCTCAGGAAATAGGGATGCTATCAACCTGGCAACTCTGTATCCAGCCACTTCCATGGCTTCTGATTGATGGGACAATTGTGGGAGAACAGTGCAGGCCTGGTTGTCTGCTCAGTTCAAAATATGTTGTTAGAAAAGGATTCTTACCATACCATATTGCATTTATTTTCCAGGGTACTTCTCCAAACATAAGGTTTGACCTACATTGCCAGATAGGGCATGGGGGATGTGGGTTTTTGTTTTATTTGTGTTGCCCTAAAAGTCTCTTTGAGGAATTACTTCAGAGGTAGGCCTGCTATATAATTAAAATATAATTTGGCTGCATTGTTGCTCATACCTGGGGGGAAAAAACCCAAAGAGAAAAGTTTCTTGTTAGACTCAGTCAGCTTCTTTCAATACAAAACTCCTACCCCATCCAGCAACTCCTTGAGAGTTGTGGTCAGCCTGGTATTTATGACCCATTTCTGAGCCAGCCGCTAACAATTTGTATTCAGGAAACAAAAATGTCTCTCTTTCTTTCTCTTTTTCTCTCTCTGCTGGGTCATTTGGTTTTACAGGCATGTCTTGGAATTTTAGCAGTCCCCCAACAATGCGATATTATGTTTGCCAGGAGCAGAATGAAGCAGCCAGACCTCAGCCATAACATTCCTGCCCTGCCCTCCTCTCCTTCCTCCTTCTGGGAGAGAGTAAAGAAAAAAGAGAAACCGCAGACGCTCTTTGTTCCCAGCTGCTCACTCTGCCACACTCTTCAGGCTAAAAGGATGGCCCTGAGGTCAGCACTAGTTCACTGGAAACCATCCAGGGCTGACCAGGAAACACCTTCTCCATGACACAAAATTGGCTAGGGACCCTTAAGAATCACGGGGACACTCAGTAGATGGACTTCCTGAGCTTTCACCTTGTATATTGGACTGGGAATCATATAGCCTTCCAGATGTTGTTAGACTGAAACTCTCAACATCCCTTGCCACTGGCTAAGGTGGGTGATAGGTTGCTGGGAGTTGTGGTCTAACATGATCCCCACCCTTGTGATGTATATGCAGTAGGATGTGTGGAAATGAAGCAGAGGTGTAGAAATAGAGAGACAGTCACAGTAGTTCAGTGGAGTCTGGTGTGTGTGCCCTGGGCTAATTTAGATACAAAACAGAAAATCAACAATCTCATGTTTAAATAATCAAATATGTTTTCAACCCAGACATTAGGGAAGAAGTGAATAGGTACAGCACAAGTGGAAACATGCAATAATTAAATATAGCTGTAGTTTAACTCTCTTTTGGCAGTCCTTTGCTTTTGTTGGATTGCTTTCATTTATGGAAGTGTTGGCCTGGATGTATTTTTTGCTAATGTACTTCCCTCCATCCTATGGGTAGCCTAAATTTTCCAACATTTCACAGGTGAAAACTGAGATATAGGTAGCTAAGAAACATTGGAGTGTAGTTAAAATGGCAAGGGTTATTAATGAGGAAGAAGACATGAGCTAGGAGATGCTAAAGCAGATTGCTTTCACCATAGCCTGTGGGAAGGGTAACATTCTGCCTGTCCACCCCTCTTCCCCTTGCTGAATTAAATGACTAAAAAACCACTTTTGCACTTTGAATTCAGTTTGCAGCAACTGAAACTGAGGACAAAGGGGGAACATGGGAGGAGAAGAGAGAAAGTGGGACATTTTAAAAACTACTGAAAAAGAGGGACGATAAAAGATTAATTGGAATTGCCCCTGCCATATTGGTACATTTGGAGAGCATGGGCCATTTCCGCACTACGCTCTTATAGCGTAATTATTCCACTTTCAACATCCTATGGAATCCTGAGGTTTGCAGTTTAGGGAGGGGCTGAGACTGCTAACTGTATTGTAGCATATTGTGATGCATTGTATTTATTTACTTCTTTTTTCCTGGGAGTTCAGAGTGGTTTGCAACAGCAACAGCAACAGTAACAAAAATATAATAATGAAACAAAACAGCAATATAATAATGAAACAGAACAATCATGTAGAGTAATCATAGGAAACTGTATGGAGAACAATACTGTCAAGCAACATGATAGAATGAGTGTGTATATTTTGTTTTTGTGTATCTTCACAGCTCTTGTATACAGATAAGAGAAACTTGCCCAGGAGCAGCTAATGTCTTCAAAGGGAGAGTAGATATTTAAACCCAATCCAAATTCAAAACTTTATCCAAGGTGTTCCTTACTATAAGGATGGCCAGAATCGTATCTGGGAGTTACATCTTCATAATGATCTAATAATGTATGTGGGAAGTAGAATTGGTCAGTTTCGTAACATCCATATCAAGTAGAAGACTGCTATTATGTTATTGCATAGCAGAGCCAGCAAAGTACATGATGTGTATCATACACCGTGTCAGTCCCAGTGCTTATTGGATGCTCTTGCCAGTGTCCTGATACACATCTTCATAACTGACCATCAGGGTTTATTAGTGCCTCTGCTGCTTATCTAAATATATGTAAAGTTATGTTAAATAAAAAGTGATATAGGATTCTGGCATGCATCTTTTATTTGAGGGTTGGAAAGTTATCCCTTATAGGACTGGAAGGAGTCCCTAATTATAAGAGATGTCACCTATCTGAGGGTTGATTTTTTTTTTTCATTTTATACAAACAGAAGTTAAAAATCCCCATATTGGTGGAGCAGGTCCATTATAAAGACAGCAATGTGTGCATAATGTAATGTATGGATGTGCACAATACGTTAATTTTACAGAGAAACACTTGGCTAAGTCATATGAAATCAATACTTTCATTTAGTATCTAGGTACATCATATGCTTGTTAATAGCTGCTACCTGGTAATTAATTTCAACTGCCCCTTAATGCTATTTTGAAAACTTGGCAACACTATCTTTGACAAACCACATTGGCTTAGATGTTTGTCTTTGTATGTAAACATCCGCATCCTTGCTGGTAAAATCCAGGATGTCAGTGCTATCACAGGGTGGAAGGCTTGCTTGCTTGTTTTCAGGTGGGACTGAGTAAGAAGTAATTGTTGGAACTAGGCTATCCACTGCACAGCAAGTAGGAGAGCTTAGAAATACAACTCACAGAATCTCCCTGCCCCCATGTGGCTGGTAGTGGCTGATGGACTCTGGAAGTTGTAGTCCAGTAAAGGATTTTAAAAAAAAATTTTTTTTTTACTAGTGGTGCATAGAAGAGATAAAGGTCTGTGATCTGCCTCTTCAACAGAGACCCAAGTTCAGTTGTGAAGTTCAATGGCTGTCCCTGGACAAGACGTCTCACAGTCTTGCTATGATTGTTGAGATAATAAAACCTTGTTATATCTGGAAGCTGTAGTCCAAAAAAGTAACTTTTCCTCACTCTGAAAAATGGCAGAAAAAGACTGAATCTGAGGCTGTGCCTCTCTAAACCAAGCACTAAACCAAGGCAGCTACATGGGGCATGTAGATTTCCTGGGGTGGCAGTATGGAGGAAGGGCAAAATGGGGGCATTGCTGCCTAGAATAAGAATTCTACCCCTACACACACACACACACACACACACACACACAATTCTTCAGTCCCTAAATTTCTAGCACTGTAATAACTTAAAATTTTAATCGAAAATGTAGAAATAAGAGTTTAGATATCCAAAGAAAAGGGGATGGCAACTTTACCAAAGTATGTGAACACAGCCGTTATGAGAATTCGCAATGTGAACATTTTCACCATCTTATCCTGTGCTGTGCTAGAAATTTAGGAACTGAAGGGAACATTTCATACAAGAGGGTAGAATTCTCATTGGGTGCAATGTCTTCTTTTGGTCTCCCCGCCCATAGTGACAATGCTGAAACTTTCCAAGCTATATATCCATTCTTCCTCTTAGAACTCTCTATTTGTTTGTGCCATCAAAGAGACATAATTATTATTTTCAGTGGAGAACCTGAGGAACTCTTTGTGAATACTTGAAAATTCAAAACTTGGGCAGGTCCTTCAGAGCATCAGATTGCTCTCACTAGAAGCCAAAATGGCTCAACTGAGGCTATTGTACTTTGCACATCATACAATGATATTGTTACTGCAGGTTAGGCCTACTTGGAGATACCCCTAGATATCATTTTGATATCATAATTTGGCTCTCTTCTACCACCCCTCTCCACGTGTTTGTGAGGCCCTCAAACAAGCACAGACTAGGCGCGGCCAATAATTGCTGGACATTCCATTCTTCACCCAAGCAGGCCAGAAATAGCCAGATCCTTGCTTTAGGAGACCTCTCTGCAAACACCTTCATTATGTATGCATGCTGTTTACAAAAGGACTTCCTGCCCCGAGCAGGCAACCTGGCAAGCTGAATACTCCACTGCCAAGCACCCTGCATTTGCATACTGGCTAACTCTTCGGACTTAATCATGCTAAATTCTGACCTTTCAAAGGTTTTTCCTGCTCCTAAAACGCATTGTCTTCCCCAAGTATGGCATAGCCTGCAGTCACATTTCTCTCTGTAAAAACCCCTGATTTACAAGACCTTCCTCGGATCGCTCCCAAGTTCCAGACCGTCTTGCTGCTGCTTTGCCCAGCGAGCTTCCCCTCAGCCCCATGTGCTGAGCTACATTGCACCCCAGCATTGCTCTCTATCTGCTTTCCAGGCTCCAGGAACAGGTTCCGTATCACCTGAATCAACTATCCCTCTCAAAAATCCCACTATCCAACTCAAACCTTTATTTTCCTTAGTTATTTGTGTGCGTGTGTTGCTTACATTGTGTGCCTGTATTTAATAAAGATCATTCATTAATTTTCAATATGGTTTGCTTCTTGACTTGGCCTGACCCCATAAACATTGGGTTACAAGATCCTGCTGCGTTACCCCGCCTCTCATTTTGCCAGCAGTGCTCTAAGCTAATTTTCCCCAAAGTGTGTTGTTGTTTGGTTATTTAGGTGTCCCTCCCGGGACCCCCAGTAAACAGGGTAACAATATGACTCATTGGAAAAAGATAATAACATTTGGTGAAGTGGAAGGCAGTTGGAAAAGAGGAAGACCACATTCCAGATGGATTGTTTCAATCAAGAAAGCCACAACTCTTGAGTTTGCATGACCTGAGCAGGGCTGCTGATGACTGAATTTCTTGTAAGTTTCTCATTCATAAGGTTGCCATTAATCAAAGCTGACTTGTCAACAAATTGCAGCCACAGATTACATGTGGTACAGGATTACTGTGTCTCTAGTGCAAGTCTGGAGAACCTAAGGCTTTTCCACTGTCATTGAACTCCTATTCCTATTAGCCTTCGCCAACTCCCATGATGCAAACAGTAATTTAGCAATATCTGGGGAAGGGGCAAAGGTCCCCAATCACTGCTGGAGAGAAGAAAGAATGTTGAAAGGGGCAGTTTCTATCTGTACTGTTGTCTTATGTAGGGTGAACATTTGTCTACTTAAACCCTTTTTCTGTTGAGGACCAGCCATGCTATAGACTCAACATTTCTGGGTGGTCTTGGTTTGATAACAACCAGATCTCTCTCCTCTGAAAAGAATGAAATAACACTAACTGATTTGCTTCTCATGGGCCCTGATTGTAAAAGGAGCTGGGAGGCACACACAAAAACCTATACGCATAGGGTTTAAATGTTACTGGTATTCTTTCTCTCCCTCCCTCTGTTTTATAGAAACCCCATTGGGAGAAGGGCTTGAAAAATCTACACAGAAAGTTTTATGGTCTGTGGCAATATGACTTCTTCTGAACTCTATGGCTGTATTTTAGCAGAGTACACTAGAGCCCTCTGGAGAGGAGCTTTATATACCTCACCAAACTAAACATCCCAGGATTCCATGGGATGGAGCCAAAGCTGTATCAAATTGCTATAACTGTGCAGTGCAGACACATTCTAAAACAGATTAAAATGTTGCATCCCCTTCTGTGTTCTGTGCAATCTTGATAAAAGTGCCATGGGAGAACTTGCTACTAGCACAATTACAGAGTAAGAGGGGCAGTTTTGGCTTCAAACCTTAAGCTTTCGCCATTTTGTCAACCAGAAAAATGCTTCTACAGTGTAAGTGAACAGCTTGTCCTGGGGATAAAGCAAGAGGAGGTGAGGGGTGGAGCAGAGTCTGGATAGCTGGAAAAGTTCAAAGGCACTCAGAGAAGATCTGGCAGAAAATATTTATTATCAGAGAGGATGTCCCCCCTAATCCCATTGCACACAGTGGGGCCTGCCAGCGCATTCACTCCCTTGAAGGTCGACACTGCTGAGGCCAGGATTCCATCCTATTAACATTCCTGGGCAAGATGAAAGCAGCAGGCCAGCAGCCAGACAAGCTCCCTGAGCAGAAACAACACCTGCTAATGCCATGTGCTCAGTTGCCTTTTCAAAACAGAAGCACTGGATTTGGGAGGCAGGAAGGAGGTCTGGAAGAGATACAGATTCCAGAAAAGCTCTCCTTTCCCTCTCTGCCCTATTTGAAAGAGGTGCACCTGGGTCTGTTTTGCAGATCCCTTTCTCTCTATGCCTTCTTTAACCTGTGAGAAAGGGATTGATACCAAGATTCCAAGGGTCTTACATTTTAAGTCTTAATCAGTGTGGGTGAGATTCCTTTGATTTTTTTTAAAAAGGCTGCCTAAAGATGAAAAGGTACGACAACAGTAAACATTTAGGCTGGTAACACAGTTACTTTTCTTAATACTCTGACCTTGAAGTATGATGGCTTGTGTCCAGGCTGGGATCATTACCGTGACGGAATTTTGTGACCTCTTTCTGACAAAGGGAGAGCCAACAAAATAAAATACAGCATCTTTCTTCTAGTCAATTTTCTTAAGACTCTCATTGCTCCCCAACTACCCATGCCTTCTCCCACTTCTATGTCTTCTTTTTCCAGGGGAGTTCAGGAGGTCGGACTCAGCCACCACATGCTTGACATCAAGAAATGGTTCCCAAGAATAACAGTGCACATAACAAAAAAAAAGCAAGTGATTTCCAATTTTATACTGATGTGGAATTCTTACCATGGGATTTAAGTAAATTATCTGGGGCAAGATCTCTCTCTCACAGACTGTACGGCAGAGGTAAGATTCACTGATTCAATGGAACTATAACTGAGCAGATTTGTGTAGCTGCATTTTTGTGGTAAAACAAAACAAAAGCCAATCAGTCTTGGATACCTTTTGAACATATTGTTCCAGAAATACCATGGCTAGGGAAGTATGTGGCATATCTCATCACTGATGGCTCATGCATAGAAATTGTTTTCTCATACTAGTAGAGCCACTCTACTGTTTGCATGTGCTGTTAGTCCACAACTGAAGTAGACAAATTATTGGCCTCCAGACGTTATTGGAGTGCAACTCTTATCAGCCTTGATCAGTGGTAATGCTTCCTAGGACTAATGGAGACTGCAGTCTGATAGAATCTGGAAGCCCACAAATCAGTCATGCTTAATTTACATCTGCTGCATGAGTTAAGGCCTTTCTGCTCTACACTGTTATAGTGCTATTATTCCACTTTCAACATCCTATGGAATTCTGAGGTTTGTAGATTACTGAGGCCAAAGATCTCTCTGGCTGAGAATTCTAAATGTCTCTGCCTAGACTACAAATCTCAGGATTCCATAGGATGTTGAAAGTGAAATAATAGCATTATCTCAGTGTAGTGCAGAAAGTCCCTTAGTGTCTGTAGAGGCCACAGAGTTTAATATTGCCACGGTGTATTCCTAGCTAGAAGAAAATCTAGTAATTTTTATTTTCTACCCATTGCTTAGGTTTGATTCCAAGATTTGCTTCAGAAATCATTGTCAAATCTGAGAAATGGTGTCTTCTGTAATATATTAGCTGAGATCAGTTTTCTTTGCAGCTACTAAACAGTTGGGCTGTTCTGAACATGATCGGAGTACTTTTCTTTCACAGTAGCCACATATCATTGGAAAGCAATCCATCTCTAAAAAATTTACATGCATTTCATATTATGAAAAAGACAGCAGGAACTAGCAAGCCACAGAATTCCAGTTCAGACCTCTATAATGGCCACCTATAGACTACATTTTCAGATTTAGAACATGATGCCTTTTTTTTCAAAGCTGGAAAGCAGTACATTTACTTCCTGTTTTGCCCCAAAACCCAAACCTCTATGGGCCTAAAACAGGTTTGGAGGGGTGAAACCTGTCCTTTCTTGTCATGGAGAAGAAAATTGCTGCAGCCTCTCTTAGTTTGTATCTTCTTTCTCAGCAATACTTTTTGCCATTTTGATCATCTGCTGGTGTTGCTTAGCCACATGTGGCCTGGTTTTAATCTATGAAATGTTTAATCTATGAAATCATGCCCCAGCTGGTGAGGCTGGTGAGGAACATTATGGAGCCTTCCCCCCCCAAAAAAAACCCCACCCAAAACAAACTGGTGGCAAACATGGAGAAGGGATAAGGGGCCCCCGAAGAGCATAGAAATAGCATTGGTAGGTGCATGTGGCTTCGGGGTCTTGCTATACCCATTCCTGCTGTGGAGAATGGAATGTGTACACAGCAACTCCACTGGTTTTTGTTCTCCTCTGGTACCTACAAACTGTTTTGATAGTTGATTGAAAGCAAGGCCCTTTCCGCATCATACTTCAATAGTGTGTTGTTCCATTACAATCACAGCATTGCCATTAGGAACGTTCTCTTCTGTACCCTTTTGCCTAGATGACTTGCAGTATTGCCACTGGTGTTCCTTCCTCATTTCAGCATCACTGGCCACTTCTTTTCTCTACTGTCACCCTGCCCTACTGCTTCTCAAGGTTTTTCATGTGTGGGTTGTGTTTTGGAAGCCCTACTAGTGCAGCAATATTGTAATGGCATTACACACCAGTACACTATTGCACTTTTGCACTATAATGCCTAAAAATGTATTTAGAAAAAAATCTAATTCAAGGGAGAAATTTAAAAATAAACATGTAGAGGTGATAGATTTCAAAGTCACCATGCCATGGGAACAGCTGAGGGAGGGACAACTTGGGAATACCTACACCCCGCCCACTCCTGGATCTGCGATGACAGAAAGTGCTATTAAGTGCTATTACAGAATTGCACTGCTGTGGCTCACAGAATTGTAACTCTAAAGGAGGCTCTTAATGGATTTTTCTGGAAATGAAAAGGCTGATTTGCAACACTTTGGAATGGGATACCAGCTGATGATGTCATGCAGAAGCATGACTCCTGGACCAGGAGCAATCTGTTGCTATGGTGGGGAGAGGACATTGTGTGAAAAGGGCCCAAGTTAATTCAGTTTGCATGATTGAAAGGGGTGTGAGAAAGATATCAAAATTAAAGATGTTGTCTCAGGGCTGTGATTGTCTAATGCCACGTGTGAGCTTGAACAAAACGAAGTTGATTTAGTTGGTAAGGTTGAAGGGCTGTAAGAACCTAAGGTAAGAAACATGTCGAAAATAAGGATGTTGTCTCAGGACAGTGATTGCAAAGTGCCATGTGGGAAGCAATCATGGAAAAGGGCTACGAGGGAAGAGGGGAGTTAAATTCAAAATAAAAGATGTCTACAATTATAATTAGTGAATATACTATGTAATCAAGTCACAGATTTAGGATAACTATACTGTATTGTGTCTGTAATGATAGTGATATATTTGGATTTTCGAATGATATTAAAGAAATCATAGCTCTAGATGCTTAACGAGTGAAAAAATTATGTAATTAAGTCATTAAGCAGCATTTAGAAAAATTAGTAACATTAGGAATGTTTAACAGAATTAATGTTATTTACTATCTAATGTTATTTATCTTATAAGAAAACTGTCACAGAATGTAGTCGAAGTAACACGGGGATATTATGCTTGATGTATTAACAAGGGAAAAAGTTCATATCTTTTCTTTTCTTGAAGCATAGTGGAGGGGAGAAGAGATTCCTTTTTGAGAGACTTAGGCCCTTTCTGCACCTTACCTTCTTCCAACGCTGGAGTGCGGTGATTGCGCAAGCAGCCTCTGGCGAGAGGCTGTCGTGTCTGGGGTCCTTCAGCTCTGCAGGAGCTGCTGCTTGCGCGAGAGCCCCGCCTCTTCCTTCTGCAGTGCAGCCTGGGACCTTCCCAGGCTGCACTGAGGCAGGAAGCGCGACCAGCACGGCTCTGGAGGCTCCACATGCCAGGTAAGTGTGCGCGGGACCCGGGAGCAATGCGTGATCACGCACCATTTTCAGCTTCTAGCCGAAAATGAAAAGGTGCGCGATCTATGCCTGCCGGCCCCTGGAGCATGGGCAATTGTGAGTGTGTCATGCAGATTGCTCCTCACAATCGTGCGATGCTCCAGGTGCCCTTTCGCATGGAAAATGCCGTGCGGAAGGGGCCTTAAACCAATTGGTAAGCTATAATCTGTTCAAAGGGAAGGCAATTTTGGGGAGGTTTTTCTTCTTCTTCTTCTTTGACTTCTTTCTTCTTATTCTTTAACTTCATATATTTTTCTGTTTTTCTGTTTTCCTGGATGCTGTTTTTCCCCTCTTTTTTTCTTTTATGTATTCTTTCATGTATTTGTAGTGCTTTTTAGTGTTTTTTTTTGGGGGGGATGTTAAAAAAAATCATAAATTTATCATATACCCACAAACAAGAGGAGCCAAAAGTATGGCAGCAGTCTCTCATGCCAATCCTGTGTCCAGTAGAGAACCCTGCATACCTACTGTACACAGTCCCAGTTACAGAGGATGAGGTGTGCTTGGAGAACTATTTTATCTCCTCCCAAGGCCTTCCCTCAAGGCCATTTAAAAAACCTGTGGACTACCTTTTGAGATTTAGGACAAAAGACAAAGGAAATGGAGAAGAGATTCTGAGAGTGTGCCATCTGTTCTCTCTATCTTGGTGCAGATCACTATACAAATCTATTGTCCAATGTCTGCCAACACCCAGCAAGGTCCTGGAGGTGCAACATGCAAATGACATGACACACTCCATGCCCGGAAAACTCACCAAGAGAGGGTGCAGACAACCAGTGTGATTTCGGCTCTTTCCATCTGCCGGTGACAGCTGCCAATGTACCAATCTTTGGCAAAAGCTGCCTCCCTCTCCCCCTACCCCCACAATTCCCCCATTAAACCTCAAGGCTGTTGAGACTTTGCCCTTGCTAATAAGCATGCCCTCAAAAACAGCTTTAAAGCGCTTCTGAGTTTTCTTAATGGATCTGAAAGCATGTGGGGAATTCTCTGCAGGGGGGCAAATTGCACACTGCCCTCGTTAATTTCATCTGAATCAGGAGGGGAGGGAAGGCATTCCAGACATTCATTGCTTTCATTTCACTCTCTGTTTAGCAGCTAGCAGTGGGGTAAGGGGAGGAGATCTGTTAAGGGTGGTGGTGTTTTTTTTATTAGCCCAAGTGGAAATGGGAGAAAATGTTACACTGCTTTATGGTCTAATAAAACATGCCTGGATACAATAACAGGAGCAACAGCATAAAGGAGCACAGGAAGAAGATGGGGGAGTGAGAAGGGGGAATAGTTCATTTCTTCGCAGCTTGTAAAGTTGCCTGCCTTAGCTTTAACTAGTGATGTTGAGACAGAGTGCTCCCTCTTTGAAAAGAAACCCTCCTGTAAACAAATCACTAGAACCTTCTGAGAAATCGAACATTCACCACTCACAGCCTGCTTTGAAGTCAGCTCTGTCTCCAACAGTTTAGCAGCAAGCTAGGTTTTACTTTGGGTAGATAGTTGGGAAACCAATAGCCAAGTTACAGTCTAGTTGCTTTCTTTTGTGTTGAAAGTAAAGGATCATTTTGTGCAGATGAAATGACTGATGATACTGACTTTTCTGTAGCAATTTGTTGTGAGGTTTTACTATGCGCATATGTATTTTTCCCAAGAGTCAGTGCAGTGTAGTGGTTTTGAGCATTGGACTATGACCCCAGAGACCAGGGTTCAATGCCCTGCTTGGTCATGAAAATCCACTGGGTGACCCTGGGCACATCACACACTCTCAGCACCAGGAAACCCCATGATAGGGTCACCTTAGGGTCACCATAAGTTGGAAATGCCTTGAAGATATGCAACAATATCAGTCTTTCACACGTGTTTTCTTGTCTACATTTCTTTCTTATCCTCCCCACTTTTTTTCCCCAAACTATTCCCTTAGGATTTCTTTTTCACATAGGGTTTCTTTCCCACCTTTGCTCAGGGCTTTCAGGACATAGGGAACAAACTGTTTCAGTACAAAAGCAGGTACGGGAGAAACCAACATAAATACTCAGAAATTCAGAGAGAAATCAAGCTACACCAAAAAATGTAAATGAAATGTAATTACTTTTGAAATTCTGTGTATACATAAAAGCCATTTCTGGACTACACTATTATAGTGCTATTATTCCATTTTCAACATCCTATGGAATCCTGGGCTTCACAGTTTAGGGTGAGGCATTTAGAATACTCAGCCAGAGAGCTCTTTGGCCTCAGCAAACTACAAATCCCAGAATTCCACAGGATGTTGAAAGTGGAATAAACAGTGGAAATGGTCTGGATTTGTCAAACAGAGGACTCAATTCAAGAGCAAATTCTGTGAGACTGATTTTCTCTCATGCAAAATGAGATAACCACTGAGCCATGTGAATGCTTCCCCATCTTAAGAGTCAGAGGTGAGGTAGCCAGGTTTGCTTATGGTTTGTTCAGTGTGGTTAAAATAATTGTTCAGTGTAGTTACAAGTAAAGGAGGCTGTGACAAGCTTCTAAAGGAACTCCTTGAACTCTGTGAATGGGCAAGAAAATGACAAATGCAAGAGTAAATGATGGGATCAGTTTTGGGGCTGACTGACTGGGAAAGAGATCTTATGGCTCTGATAGTAGATAACTTAGGCCATTTCTGCACTACACTCTTATAGCACGATTATTCCACTTTCAATATCCTATGGAATCCTGGGGTCTGCAGTTTCGGGAGAGGCCAGCCAGCCCCTCCCAAAACTGCAAACCCCAGGATTCCATAGGACATTGAAAGTGGAATAATCGCGCTGTAAGAGTGTAGTGCAGAAATGGCCTAAGTGAAAATCTTGACTCCATATCTGGCAGCTGTGAAAAAGGCTAGTTCACAGTTAGGAAACCTTCAAATAGGGGTTGAAAGTAAAACTGCCAGTGGCCATTATCCTGTAACTGCCCTAGCTCTGGAGGGAGTGGTAGCTTGGCAGTGCCGTTAAAGTGGCTGTGGGTATTGTGAGGAAGGGGCAAGCACTGAAAACTGTTCGTGTTAATGCTGTGTTTGTGTTGGCTGGCTAACACTAGGTACACTCAGCTATAAGTCTGTCTGTGGCACCATTGGTACAAAAAATAGACTCTGCCAATTTAGTCTGCTGTTGACTAGACATTTCAGCCCTGTAGCTGTAGTGAGAACCAATATGATGTAGTGGTTTGAATGCTGGATTAGGGCTTTGGGAAACCAGAGTTCGAATCTGCACTTGGCCATGCCAACCCACTGAGTGATCTTGGGTGGATCATACTCTCTCAGCCTTGGAAGGAGGCAAGGGCAAACCTCTTCTGAACAAATCTTGCCAAGAAAATCCAGTGATAGGTTTGTTTTCAGGTTGCTGTATAGAAATGATGTTAAGCCACACAACTATGACTGTAGTGCAACCATCATTGAAGAAGACTGTGTCAGAGCATGTTTTTCCACACATACCGATATCTTATGTTCTTGTGCATAGAACTGAGTTTGTATTCTGTTTCTTTTCAAAGTTAGTTTATGATGTATATTTTTGCAATATAGTGTGTTGCAACCATTTTGATATTGTTACTGTTTTTAACAGCTTTTTTAAAAAACAATTTCAAACAAGTTTATTCATTTGAAGTTTTGTTTATTAGATACAGCCGTTCTTCTGACCAGTTCTCAGAAAGGATATGATAAAGATGGACAAAGTGCATAAAAGGCAACCAAAGTAGGATGGCAACCAAAGGGCAACCAAAGTAACCTGAAGACAGATTACAATGCTCAAAGCTTTTTTACTACAGAAAGAAGACAAGTGAAGAATGTTATGTATGATGTGGAGAAAGTGGCTAGAGAGATGTCATTCTAGGACCTGGTGTCATTCAGTGAAACTGAATGGCATGAGATTCTGGACAAACAAGAGTGTGGAGTTAAAAGTATGAATTTGCTCTGACAAGATTTGATGATGGCAACCAACTAAACTAATCATTGGAAGATAGGGATGTCAGCGTCTACAACTCTTGACAGCTATGGGCTACCACCATCCAGAATTAGAAGCAGAGCATTTCTGAATAACAGTAGTAGGGTAGAGCACAAGGGGGAGGATATGACTGTTCTGAGGCTTTTCCAAGAAAATCTGTGTGGCTCTTGAGTGATAGAGGATGCAAGATGAGCCAAGTTTTTATTGTCTGATTCAGCAAGACCTTTTTCTTCATTGAGGAAGTATACTTTAGGGGGATCCAGAAAGGAAGGTACAGCTCCATGTAGCACCATTGCTTCCCTTTTCCAGTTAGCAGTAAGGATGTGTGAGGAATCCAATCAGACCTGTCTCTCAGTCTCCCTTGGCTAATAAATACCACCTGCGAATGGGCATGAGCAGAACTCACTTTGTTTGGAAATCAACACATTATACACACCACATTCCACAGAAGAAGTGTCTAATACAATGCACACATTTGAGATGTGTCCATCAAATGTGCATGCCTTTCAAAAATGTGAAGAAACACACTTTGGTCAATGAGTGGATTCACATAAACAATGCATACAATTTGAAAAATGCACTTGAATGTTCACATTTTAAGAAAGTTAACACCCCCCAAAGGACAGATCTTTTTTCCGTTGAAAAATGTCTATATGAAATCGTCATGGAATGGACTTGTGAAAAAGAAGAAGTCTGCAAAAAGAACACATTTCTCTTTGAGCAAGATTTACAGCTCTCCCTCTAGGCTATGGCCAGGTCAAAGTATATCTTCCTATATCATGAGCTGCTCAACAGGGTAAATCTTGTTACACTCCTAACAGAAGGCAACACCTGTAATTTCCTCATTAACCTTTTCAATCTCCTGCTGCCTGGAACCAAATGGGTAGATGGATGTGAATGGTCAGCTTTCACTCTGATCAGTTCAAACCCAGCTGCCTTTTGTTTTTTTCTGTACTGTATTAAAAGTAGAGTTTTGGGTTGGGGGAGTAGATTTTTCTAGATTCTGCAAGCTGTAGTTCAAACAAGTAACCTTTTCAACCTCTGGTTAAAAGTTCCTTGGTGTAGTTTCAGCCCAATGCTACTGTTTTGAACCTATATTTTAGCCTTGCATACATCAATACAGTTGGCCCTGCACATTTTTGGGTTTCACTTTCACAGATTTGATTATTTGCAAGTTTCTTCAACCCCACCACCACCTCAGGCACATCTTTTTCAGGTGAACCTTTCCTCTCAACAGAGCCAACTTTCACAACCCTTTAAAAACTTGCCTCTGGTCTTCCTCTACCAGCTGCTGTCTGGCTAGAGGAAAACTAGTTCTATACATCCTCTCTCACCCATGTGAGGTCTGGGGGGCATCGGGAAAGAGCTCGCAGCCCAATTTCTCATCACCACAAACTCTTTCCTGATGCACCCCCAGACCTCACATGGGTAAGAGAGGATGTATAGAACTACAGTGCTGACCCACCCTCTTTGCTTCTCCTTTCCTTGACCTGGTTTGGACTTTGTGTGCCTGTTCTCTCCACCAAGCCCCAGCCCTCTTCCTGCAGACACACACACACATTTTGATATGTGCCATTTTTCTACTTTTGCAAGGGTCCTGCACCCCTAACCCTAGCAAATCTGAAGAGTCTGCTGTATACATATTCACATGCCATTATAAAACTCCTACAGTTAAATTTTTCAAGGGAGATACAGCAGTAACTCAGGGCCAGCTGAATTTTCATCTCCTTCTGCATAATTTCACCTGCTTGAGATCTCAGGCTTCATTCTGTCTATGTCCAATTCAAATTACCAAGTAACAGATCTTGGAGAAGATCTGGCTTGACATCACGGAGAACCAGCACTGTGGATACTGCTGCGGTAGGACAGCCTCATTTGGTATATAGGAAACATCCAAAGTTGTTACATCAGGGTTTCTAGCTTACATCAGAGAAGACTTCATTGGCTGTATGTTCAAAATCACATACCTTGGATTAGTTAATTTGTAAAGTGGCAAGACTATAGTGGCTAGACTGCTGTGCTTGGGTACATGATACCTGTGCTATGTAATGCTTTGCTGCAGTGTGTCCCATATCACAGAGGCTTCAAATTCTCCTCTGAGGTCTTCAAAGAAAGGGTAGGATAAAGATGTAACTGCTTTATCTAGATTTCAGTTTTCTGTACTTGCAATCACGTGTGAAAATACACTCATTTATTTATTTATTTGCTTGCTTGCTTGCAGTCTTTCTTCCAAAATTGGGGTTCAAGGCAACTTAAAATTTGAAAAATAATGCAAGTAAAGACATACAAAAACCTGAACATTAAAATAGAATTAAACTATTAAAATGATTTAAAGCTACACTTAAAAAGAAAATACTATTAAAAAGATAAAAGCCCTTTAAAGGCCTGACAGAAAGGAAAGGTTTTTGCCTGGTGACAAAGGATAGCAGGGTGGGGGTCATTCTGGCCTCCATGGAAGGGGAGTTTGAGCCTAGAAGCAGACACCAGGTGGACCCTCTCTCAGGTCTGCACCAACTATGCTTGTGACGGTGGTGGGACTGAGAGAAGGACCTCCCCTGAGGATCTCAGGGCCTGGGCAGGTTCATATAGGAAGACAGAGTCTGTCAAAGAGCCTGCTTGTTGTGTGCTTTCAAGTCATTTCTAACCCTAACACAGACTTATCATGGGGTTTTCTCAGCAAGATTTGTTCAGAGGGGTTTTGCCTTTGCCTTCCTCTGAGACAGAGAGACTATAACTTGCCCAAAGTCACCCAGTGGGTTTCCATGTCTGAGTGGGGGATTCAACCCCTGGTTTCCAGAGTCATAATCCAATGCTTAAACTATTACACCATACTGGCTCCTCGACAGCCTGGACTTGAGCCATATAGGACTTTATGGGTCATGTCATAACTAGCACTTTGAACTATACCCAGCAACAAGTTGGGAGTTGTTTTAATAGGGGAGTAGTATAGTCCCTGTAACCTGCCATAGTTAACACTCTGGTTGCAGAACTAGCTGAAGTTTCCAAACACTCTTCAAAGGTGCAGTACAGTAGTCCAAACAGGATTTAACTAAGGCATGTACCATTGTGGCTAGATCCAGTGTCTCACAAAAGGTGCACAGTTGGCACACAGGTACAAGCTCCCCTTTTCAAGTTGCCAGCATAGGTTATCCATTAAGGCAAAGGTATCTCTGTTCCATAACCAGGCTGAAACTTGCATTTCATGCAGGAACTCCTAGAGCTCCAATACTAAGGACAAAAATGGTACCTTAAGACATTGGCTGATAATTATCTATTATGGAGGGGCTGTATGTATGTTTAGCATATATGTATATGTACACACAGACACACATTCAAATCCTTCAACTGCTTAAATGGCATCAGGGAACTGAAATACTTCCTAATTGACAGGCATGAATGTGCTGCCTACATAGTATTTAGATACTATCAGCTCCCCAGGATGGGAAGAACACTTTTAACAATGTATAGACCAAGCTCTATTTGCAAGGAATATCAAAGACTAGAAGAGAAAAGACTATGGCATGAGCAGAGCTGATCTGAGATCTAGGAAGTAGGTCTAGTCAGTGAAGGAGAATCAGAAACAAGCAAAAAACAACAACAAAAAAACAACCAAACAAACCATTTAGGTTCTTTTTCATTTTATTATCTTTATTTTATTCTTTCTTTCATAACCACTGTATCAGTTTACAAAAAGAAGAGCTGCACAGAATAAGAGTGTTCAGGTCTCATTTTGCTTAATTTAATTTCTCTGGTGGAACAAATTAAAAACAAAAACAAACACTGCTTGGGAAGGCCAACCAGAGAACACATGGCAAGATAGTGCAACAGGTATTTTAAATCCAAAATGTTACAAGGTGGAGATGTTTTGCAGATCAATTTCTTTCTACTTAGGAAATCACTCTAGTTCTTTTAAAAAAAAACACAAATCTTTAACCAACTTTTAAAACATTTGTCAAGTAGCTCATATTACCCAGAAAGGCAGTATTTTAAAATACTTATGAAAAAGAAATCCCATTGGGGCAATGTAACAGGCATCAAGGCAACACACACAGGCTTGGATCATAAAGTGAATTTATCACGATGTTCATGGAAGGAAGGTTTCATCCCGCTTGCTTTCCCAGCCATCTCACCTTACATTTGAGAAGTCACTACCCTACTCATGCACCTTCCCCAAAGTAGCAACCAAGTTGGTTGCAAGGTTAGAGGCAGGGGCACTGGGATGGGGCCGGGGAGGCAGCTACTGGAAGTTTTCTTTCCATGAACCTCTTTAACGTATTTTAAGATCTAAGCCATAGTCCAAAATTTCTTTTTAAAGGCACATACATTTATCATGTTTTGGAAGGACCAGATGCCTATTTCTTTAAAAGTCTGCTGTGCCTACAGTATAAATCCCACCTCAGTTCCCCCCATCCCAATCAAGTGTTTCCATTTGGTCTCCCTGTCCCTTCCCTTAAGAGTGTTAGCCAAGATGCATTCCAGAGCAAACCACTTATAGGTCTCAGGAGATGCTGCAGCTGCTGTGATTTGCTGGTCTTGAGAAAGGTTTCCTCTCTGTGAAATCCAAATACTGCAAAAATCACAGCTGTAGCCCTATCAAACTTCAATATTTTGGAGGAAGTGCAGGGAAGCAACTTTTAACTATGCTGAGTTTGATTCTGCTCAATGCACATCTGAATCTGATTGCAACTGGTTTTCCAAGTTTTCAGTTAACTGCCATGGGTCATCTTAAGAAGTGCTGGATGTTGATTATATGGAAGATGCTTGGTTAGCAAGCATTCCCCTTCTCCATCACCCCTTTTTGCCCTAAGAATAGCAGGATAGTTGGACCACGTTTTGAAACTGTAGTGCAGAAACTCTCCACCAATAATCAACCATGTTTTTCAGCCAAGAGCTGTTCCATTTCCGTCATCTTGCCACAACATCATTCCACTTCAGAGGCATTGCTACCTCTCTTACCCATTTTTGTGCAATTAAAGAAGCACAGTGCAAACAAAATAACCACCCTAGTCCCTAGGATTAGAGGTGATCATCAGGGTCTGTTTGGAGAGATGAAGGTGTTCCAAGACAATTAAATCTTCTATCAAATAAATCTTCAACTTACTGCTCCTTTGCCAGTAAAGAAAATTTTACATTGTTCCTTGCATCAATCTTATCCCATTCCTACCTAGATTACAGATACCTCCCCATTTCTCCAGTCCTGCTGCACTGCCCTTAATTCATTTCCTATGTCCATCAGCTTTCTACAAACATAGCTTTTTTCTTTCTCCAAACACATGCTGTACCCTGTTATACCACTTTTGCAAGTCATTGTTAAAACATGGAGCATTCACTTCTTTACATTCTGAGAAAAGTCAAGACATAGGCAACAAAATAAATAGTTCTAGTCAGTTGCACTTCCTGCATTGCCAGGGAGAAGAGACAGTTGTCTCATCCACCCCAAAGGGAAGTGCAAATAGTTTGGACTACGCCATTCATTCTGAGCACAGAGTCAGAGCTCCAAGACCTCTCTGCATTTGTGTGCATTGATTCTCAAAGGTCCCTTGACGACAATGGGCCCTTCAGCTCAGTTTTGTGCTCATAGCCACAGCCCGCTTGTAGACTTCAGTGACATTATCACAGTCTTCCAGAGAGAAGCAGCTATCTACCAGGGGGTTTTGGCACTGGGTTACTGTCCAACGGCGGAGTCTGCGAGCCCCTGTCTGCCTATCCGCCTCCTCCAGCTGCAGTAGGTCATCTGCAGAGATGGCTGTACGCATGGGTGCTCCTCCACTTGCCTGCAGTCGGTCAGGCAAGTCCAGTTGGTCAAAGGACTCTGAGGAAAGTATACTATCCTCGCTCACAGCACTGGATGGACGGTTACGGGAGGCCATAGATATTTTGGGCAAGGTGACTTCTACAAAAGTGGAGAAGATCTTGGCAGGCACACCTTCAGACTCGGTGCTGCTGGAAGAGAATTTACCATTGTGCTTCAAGATGCCTTTCCGTCTGGCATGAGAGTCCCCAGAGGTTGGAGCAGATGAAGGATTGCCAGCAAAGGCATTGGCATCAAGATCTAGGTTTTTAGAGTCTAAGATATCGGTGGATTCACTACGCTCTGGGGAAGAATAATAGCCAGACTCTCTCTTCTGGGGTTTCTTCAAGATTCCCTTCTTGGGCACGGGAGGAGTGGCTACAACTCCTTCTACCTTGCAAGCTAAAGCTCTGGATGATAAGACACACATCACATCCATAGTAGATCCTGGATTCTCCTCTTTCCATGAGTCAACAGGACCTGCTGTTGCTGGAGGAGGAGGAACTTGGGCCTTCTCACAGGAATTTCTCTTCTTCAAGATGCCTTTGGGTCTCTTCAGGATAGATTTGGATGGGTTCTCTGGTGGAGGGCCAGTCTCTTGCAGAGCGTGAGAGATGTCATTCTCCTTCTTTGACTTCTTTAGTGAGCGTTGTCTCTCCAGTGTGACACCAGGGATGTGTTGCTTGAAGAAGCAGCGTACCTTGGAGCCATTTTCAAAGAGAGGCCTAGAGGAACGGCGCAGCCACTCTGCTACAGTAGCTAATGAAGATTCATTGTCACGCGAGGACTCCTGCTCCCCAACTGGCACCTTGTAGCCCCAGTTTACCCACCAGTGGCTGGCAATATCTTCAATGGTTGCTCGGCGCTCTGGGTTTACCATTAGCATCCATCGGATCAGGCCACAAGCATCTGAAGGACAAAGAAACCAATGAAAATAGGTAAGAGTAGAGTTCTCTTTATTATTACTATTATCATTACATTTTTATCCTGCTCTATTTCCTACCATCGCAGGGGGGTGTACAAATTTTTTTATTTTATTATTTATTTGTATCCCACCTCTCCATATGGATCGAGGCGGCGAACAACTTACAAATAGCATGTATTTCGATACATTTCTTATACATGCCCCCAACAAGCTGGGTACTCATTTTACCGACCTGCGAAAGGATTGAAGGCTGAGTCAACCTTGGACCCCGGCAGGATTGAACTCACAACCTTGTGGCTTGCAGTACTGGCGTTTAACCACTGCACCACCACTGCTCCACCAATTCAACAATTATGGACATGTTCAGCTTGGTGAAGAGAAAACAGAGGGGTGACATGATTGCACATTCCTCAAGAGCTGCCACAAAGTTGGGGGAGGGCAGGCATGTTCTCTGTTACCTCAGAGGGTAGAGCTAAGTTTAATGGTTTTAAGTTATAGTAGGGTAGATTTCAACTGAACATTAGCAGGAACTTCTTGACAGTAAGAACAGTTCAGCAATGGAGCCAATTGCCTAGAGAGTCAGTGAGGTCTCCTTCTCTGCATGTCTTTAAAAAGAGGCTGGACAGTTGGAGATCCTGCAATGAGCAGGGGGTTGGATCTGATGGCCCTTAGGGCCCTTTCCAACTCCATGATTTTAAATTTAATATAAGCCTAATTTAAACTGAATAAAACCATATTAAACAAGTGGTAAGACCACACCACTAATCTGTCATGAAAATTCAAAGGTTGCAACTAAAATAGAAGTATGTGCATACACTTGAAAGCAGAGATGAGAAACTTATGGAACTCAAGATCTTGCTTCACTACGACTCCTATCATTCATGACCATGTTGGCTGTAACTGATGGGAGCTTGGAGTCTCTAGACAGCCAAAACTTTACCATCCGTGACTTTAAAAGGCTACAGGTTCTGCTAAATGCTTCATTAGGTAGATCCTCGACTCTCATGCCTACATACCTGAAAGTTTGGTGGGTTCTCTGTAATCCCCACTTGTGATTTGCTTGACCAGAGTCTTGTAATCATGACCATCAAAAGGCATTGCACCATGAATCAAAATATAAAGGAGCACACCAAGGGACCAGCTGTCAACCTGTAAGTACAGAAGAACTCTATTAGGAGATGCAAGACTGCCTCTTTCTTGCCACTTCTCTTTCTAGACCTTTAGCTGGCATTACCAACAAGTGTCAAGACATGACAAGAAAACCTCTTCAGCCATTCCTTTACCAAAGGTTTCTATAGACACAAGTTAATTCTGTGCCAAAGGGCTCATTTCCCCTTGTCACCAAAGATATTTAACAACAGACTTCTTGTAGACATCTTCTATTGAATGTTGCAGATTTTCAGGTTCATGATCTTATAACAACTCAGTATTCAGTAGGGAAGGCTGAAATTTCAGCTATGCTATCTTGCAGGTGAAATACTTGTGGATGTGCTGCATTAATACTGTCTTATTCAACATTTAAGGGATTAAGATCTTACCTCCGGTCCTTTGTAAGGCCTTCCATTGACTATCTCAGGGGATGCATAGAGGGGGCTGCCACAGAAAGTCTGCAGTAGCCGATCGTGCTGGAAAACATTGGAGAGGCCAAAGTCTGCAATCTAGGGGGAGAAGATTGGTCACAGGTTAGTGTTATTGATGGCAGAAAACAAAAGCAGAGTGCATTCTTGAAAAAATTGATAGGAAATGTACTTTCCTGTATGAACCCCCCACCCATAAGGATTACTGTATTTGCCGGTGTATAAGACACACCCATGTATAAGACGCGCCCCATTTATACACTGGCAAATACTATTTTCCGGCATATAAGACACACAGGCATATAAGACACACTCCATTTTCAAACAGTATTTTTTTTTGGGGGGGAGTGAGTCTTATACTCCAGCAAATACAGTAATTCCAGGAGAAGCCCCTTAATCGTACAGAACACTGTTTAAGGGGTCGCAAGTTGTTTCAAGCTGTTCACCCTGGATCATAGAATCAGCAACAGAACCAGTACTTTGCTTTTCTCTTGTCTTCTTTTCCACAAGAAAGGCTCTGGCTTTTATATTTCAACAACAATTTGGTGACTGGCTAGGCAGAAGGGCCCTTTAATAGTATAAGTATACTTTAATTGTTGTGCTTCTATGTTTATTGTTATGTTTTTAAATGATTTTACACTGTTTTAAATGAGTGGTGTTCTTTATGTGATTTATTTACTTGTAAAAATTACCACCAGCTTTATAGATGTATTGTGTCGTGAGTTGCCTGGGGTCCCATGTGAGGAGAAAAGTGGGAAAGGAAGAAAGAAAGAAAGAAAGAAAGAAAGAAAGAAAGAAAGAAAGAAAGAAAGAAAGAAAGACAGACAGACAGACAGACAGACAGACAGACAGACAGACAGACAGACAGACAGACAGGAAGGTTATTTGATTTGAAATCTGAACCCAGAGCAGATTATCCTTTTCTGCCAGGCATGCTGTAAGGACAGATAGTTCCTTCCTTCTATTTGAAGGAGTTTGTATCAAAGCTTTTAGGCTCACTGCTTCCCCCTCTCTGACTGTAGCCCTGTGCCTTTAACAAATACATGATAAGCACAAAACGGGCAGCTTGTCCCAGCCAACAGCTACAGGGAGAACACACTTGTGCTTACTGAATTTTTGCCTGTTGCACACCTGACTACTAAACAGTTGTGGGGTGTGTGTGTGAAAGCCCTAAAAGCACACTCATTACTTCAAGTGAAAGTGGAATAGATTTGTTAAGCTTGTACCAGACCTTTAAGGACTGACTATAATATTCTTGCTCTACCACTCCGCTTGTGCCACAGTAGGAAGCTTTTGCTGATACCACTGTTTTAATACCTTTGTTTATCCAGCCTACAGCCAGTCAGATGAGCCAGAAAGTACAGAACATGCTTTCAGGTTTGTAGTTGCGGAACAGCCTATTGTTCAGGCAAAACAGACTATGGCAGGACTTTGTTTATTATTAACTGTACAAAAATCTGCACTGTGTTAAGAGTTGTTTGATCCTTCTTAAGAAAGAATAGACTCTCCTGTGTGGAAGAGTACCAGAGTTAGAACCACATAGCAGAATTCTGAAAGTCTCTGACCCTGACCTCCACATTTTTCATGGTAAAGTCTTGCTTCTTTATCCCAGTAAAATTCAGGAGGCTAACACTGCAAGACAAACCTCTTAGTCCTGAGTACTGTAGTTTTCCTGGGATCAGTGTTTTTCTATCAGTTTCTTTTTCCACATTAGGAAAAATGGGAACTGATGAATTGACACAATCAGTTCAATCATCCAGGCTGTATTATCTTCACTGTCACCACCATGAACCTAACACCCATACAACAGAGTTTGGGGCAGGAGAAGGAATTTGCTCTTGTTGTGTCATTTCTGACTTATGGTGACCCTATCATGGTTTTCTTTCTTGGCATGATCTGCTCAGAAGGGGGTTTTCACTGCCTTCCTCTGAGGATGAGAGAACATGATGTTCCCAAGGTCATCTAGTATGTTTCCACGGCCAGGCAGGGATTTGAAACCCTGTCTCCTGGAGTCCTTGTCCAACACACAAAACCTCTACACCATGCTGGTTCACCCATAATTGCTCTATCATATCCTTAAACATGTGTCTGTAGACCACTAAGAGCTCCTTTATCAGCATTACATTTTCAAGTTACTGCAACATATGTCATCTCTGAATAAGCTCTACTCTACATTGAGTATGAATAAACCATGTAACATTTAGGCAAAGTTACTTCTTTTGGTTGTCATAGTGGTTCCCACACTATAAACCAGTCATCCACGCTGGGTCAAACTACAAACCCCATAATTTCCAGCCATGCTGAATGGGATTATGAAAACTATAACAAGTCTGGAGGATTTCAGGTAGGTCAATGCTACAGGGTAATCTTTTCCTCCAAAGGTCCCCAAGGAATATAAGTTAAAGCAAGTTACTGAATCTCAAAATATAGTAATCCTTCTTGTGCAGTGCAGCTTGATTAAAGCCTGATGAATTATTTGTAAACCTCAGACAGACAACTGAGTCATTTGGTCTAATTAATTGTTTCCAAAAGGGTTTTTATGTGTGTATGCTGTTTTGAAAACTAATGTTTCCTTTTATTTATTTCTTAAACAAGCCACAAGAACTTTTCCTCTTGTATCTTATTCTGTCATGAGTCACCCGTACGATTAGCTCTTTGTATTTGTATATTTAACAGGAGTGATAAGTTAGAATTTCTGGTAACTGCAGGCTATTTTTACCTCCTTCCTTGTTGGAATATTCAGGCAGGAACATATGGCCCTCCAGAGATTGTTGGGTTGTGACTCACACCAGTGCTAGGCAGCACAACCAATGATGAAGAGTGATGGGAGCTGCAGTCCAACAGTATCTGAAGGGCTACCATTTATCCACCTAAACTGATAAAATGTCCTATCAAGATTCAGGTGGTAGCATTTTATATTTTGCTTGGGCATTTCTTTACCAGCCAATAACACTAAAACTCCCCATCTATCCACAAAAACAACTGTGTGTCTTCTACATAACAATAAAGACCCCCCCACCAAAACAGCTCTCTCTTTCTCTCCCTCTCCCCCACATTTGGCTCTGAGCCAGTGCAATCTTTGTCTGTTGCCAAACTGGGCTGAACCAGTAACAGTTAAAGCATCATCCAGATCACAGCTATAAATCCTCTGGCCCTCTAGATGTTGCTGTACTGTAAGTCCCAGGATCCCTGACCATCTGCTATGCTGGCTACCAATGCCTGATTCCTCCAACTCCCCATATTAGAGGTTCTGCTCACCTTGATGTTGCCATTTGCATCCAGCAGGATGTTCTCAAGCTTCAGGTCTCTGTGAACAATTCCATTCTGTTGGGAAGGGAAAAAAACCCAGCAGGTAAGTGGACTTTTTCTGGTAGAGAAGGGAAGTCAAACCACCCCAGAAGACTGTGTGTACTCATTCCACCAAACTACAGGTATACTAGCAACATGATTAAAGGACTTTTTGCTTTCCGGTAGGTCAAGAGCTCAAAACAGACAGCAGCAAAGACTACACTAGGGATGGGCAAGGACTACCAGTGTAGGCCCAGGGTGTGTCAGGAGAGTTGGCATTAAATGGAAAATCACATCCTTGAGGCTTCTGAGTGTTATTTGATCTTTTTTTCAGCCATTGGGGATGGGGCATTGTGGAGTGTGGAAGCCATTGAGATCTAGGAGAAGACAAAAATGGTTACCTATTTCTGTATTAAAATGAAGAGAAGGAAGGAATTCCACACACTTTTACTCCAACAGCACATGATAGCTGAAATCATACACAAGAGCATAACCCTGCTCACACAGTTCCACATCTTCCCCCAATCCTGGCACTGTCAAGCCAAGGAGACCGTGCTACTACTGCTTACCAGTAGGGAGGGAAGGAGGGAGAAGCTATTCAGACCATGAAGTAGCAGCTTGGTGAAAGAAGGGGAGAAACAAGGGTGCATATATCTCACAGGTAGAATGCACCTTGCTTTTCCTCCCTGAGGGCCCAGAGCAGTCTTATCTTCATGGTCTGAATTATCTGTCAAATCCCTCCCCTTCACAACAGTAAGAAGCAGCAGTCACTGCTCCCACTGCTGTCCTTCCTAGGGCTTGATAGCTCTCTGAGTCAGGGAGGTTTTCCAATGGAGTGCAAGGACAAAAGAATAGTCCCTTGCTCCCCATCCAAACAGGGACATATGAATGCATAGGCCACAAGTTATATAGGATGCCAAGCTAGGTCTCCAAAGGAGAAGCCCAGCTGTTAAGTGCTACTTTCTCTTGCACCAATCATGTCACAGTCCTCATTTATACCACTTGACGTACTTATACATGAACATATTTTTCTCTCCTCATATAAATCTGCAAGCCTGATGTTTTTGCAAAAGGAGTGACTCTCACATCCAGTCCTGCTAGTCCCTGTGACCTAGCAAGCTGCCACAAGAGAATGCTCTATTTGTCTAAACAGCATAGTCTGAAAATACCTCTTTCCAGAACTGTTTCCTGTTGCCATTCTCATTTCCCCAACATCATCAACATGACGGCAGGAGAAAGAAGGCCAGTTTTGCTATTATTATCCCTCAAATGTAAACACAGCACTCTTTACCATCCATTCAAGGTTTGCTATGTTCACTGGCACTGCCACGGTGCTTACTGCCAGGCCAATGTTTGGCATCACCATTTGCCATGCCTGTCTTAAATGCTGTGCTGGTACATATGGAACATTCAATTTCTACAGCATTCCATTCAGACAAGAACAGTTTCATGAATCCCATGCAAAGAAGAAGAATCCCAGCTCACAGCGCTGGAAAAAGATAACTGAATTGAGGTGGACAGTTTCTGATAATGGGTTACATCAGGGTGGGAATATACAGCCCTCCAGGTGGGGATGAATTGCAGCTCACAGCATCCCTTACCACCAACTATGCTAGCTAGGACTGCTGGTTATAATTCTCACCTCCAGGCAAAACTAATGCTAATTCTACCTACAGCAGCCCTATTGAAAACAATGGGACTTAAGTTAGTAATGACTAAGTAGTCCCATTCATTTTAATAGGATATTCTTCATAGCACTAACATTGGATTTAGTCCACTGTGTTTAGACAAATAAACTAGAAGTGGCAGGAATGCAGTACTTTCTCCCATCATATCCACTGCTGCAAACCATTGTTGTTCTCTAGCACTTTACTAAACATTCCTTCTTAAGAGAAATCCAAAATCCAAATTTCTATCTTCCTTCCCACACTCTCAAACAAGAACAAAGCATGCAAAGTAATTAGAAGTAAAGATATACAAGTTAATACTTCCACATTATCTGGGGTTAGGGGCCAGAACCCCATGAAAGTGGAAAAACCATGAATAACTCTAGCCCCCTGCAACCATAGTTAACACACAAAAAAGTATGATCAGCATATTCAACCCACTGTGGATGCCTGCAAAGCATCAGGGTTCCTTCGCAAGGCAGCTGGTAGAGGTTGCTGCCACCTTCACTGCAGCCCTGTGCCATTTTTAATAGGGACTTAAGCCTCAGTCTCAGTCTCTTTTGCAAGGCTTTCAAGTCCTTATTAAAAATGGCATAGGGCAACAGTGGAGGCAGCAGTAAATAATCCATGAATAATCAAATTTGCAAAAAATGAAACCTGCAAATGTAGATGGCTGACTGCAAAATTCCAGGTCTCCAAGATCATTTATCCAAGTCATTTATGCAAGCTGTACCTCAGTCTATCACATCAAGTTTTTCTTGGCCTGCCAAAGGGTTTGGCACAAAGAACATGAATAGATTTTTAAGGTAGGCTGAATGCAAACAGGTGCTTTCCAATTTAGCAAGAGGCTTTATTATTCCTGGTATGCAAATTGTATGCTGCATAGTCACGGAGAATAATAAAGGCAACCATACAAAGAGCAGACTTTCTGGAGCTGAACAAAAATCGCACAGACTTCTTTACCCTGAATGGTTCTTATGTTCAGTGAAACAAAGATTATGCTGTGGCCACAGTTTCTTTGGTCATCAGGATTTGGTGACACTGCAGGTGGAAGTAAAGGTATTTCATCACATTCTTCTTATAGAACAGCTCCTTTGAGTTCTTCTTGTCAGAGTAGCCCTCTCACATTAAATGAAAGTGAAATTTAAACTAGGATTCCTTACATTGTGTGACAGCTACAGGCGTTTCCCGGAAAGTAGTGCTGAAGCTGATTATAATAGCACTGTGACTAAACTTCTTATGCAAACAACTCAGAGGCCAAAATCACATGGTCAGTTCCCAGATTTCATTTACACCTAAGTTATGTGGTGTACAGGCCATAGTGCAGAGGTACTTTCTCTATGGGGATGGTGTACCAGTTCCATGCCTGGACAGGATGAAATTTTTCAGGTATTACCTGAACTATTCCATTATGTTCAGATATGGAAAGTGGACAAGTGTCTAACACCACCTCTTTCATTTTTCACTCCACTCTGAGGAGAGAATTCTCCTTTTCCATTAACATGATTCCTTAGGAAGGCAAGAATCCATAAACTCAGTTTCTGTTTTATAACAAGATTATATCACCATGCATAAAATTTGCCAAGGATACTATACAGTGACCCCAATATGCCATAGATAGATAGATAGATAAGATAATACACACTTATTATTATTATTATTAATAATAATAATTTGTATCCCGCCTCTCCATATGGATCGAGGTGGCGAACAACTTACAAATAGCATGTATTTCGAAACATTTCTATACATGCCCCCAACAAGCTGAGTACTCATTTTACCGACCTACGAAAGGATGGAAGGCTGAGTCAACCTTGGAGCCCGGCAGGATCGAACTCACAACCTTGTGGCTTGCAGTACTGGCATTTAACTACTGCGCCACCAGACACACAGACACACATATATATCACCACAATAAAATCTCCATCTTGGGGCTCCTTTCTGACACTGCACAGTGACAGGGAAGGAAAACAAACAAACAAACAGGCAGCCTCCTGCTTTTTTTTTTTTTTTAGCAAAATAAGTGAATCCTGCAGGGAAGAAATCCAACACTGTTGTGATATTTAAGGAGGTTCTGGGGTGTCTGTAATCTACAACCTATCAAGTGTCTTAAGAAACTGAACAAAGAGTATGTATATAGGAAGGCATCCCAAGAGATTCTTCTAGATGACTCTTCCTTTGGCAGGATCTTCTGAGCACTCTGGGAGGAGCTCTCAATATCAAAGAGGCCACCAAATTCTACTCACCTTGTGACAGTAGTAGACAGCAGACACCACCTGTCTGAAGAAGTGCCGGGCTTCCTGTTCAGATAGTCTCTGGCGCTCAGCAATGTAATCATAGAGATCTCCCTTGCTGGCGTATTCCATCACAATAACAATCTTGCTGTTGTTTTCAAATACTGTAACAAACAAGGAGAAGGGGAATGTTTCCACTCTGAACAAGACTCAGGTCAAGCCTATGGCCTTAGTTCCTGTTCTGACTCACAATCCTGCCTATTCTATGGGCTCTAACGTACCATTCCAGTTCCCTATGGAACCATCACTGTTTGATGTTCCTCATGCCTCTACGTGGAAGGCAAAGTAGGAGTGTATTTAGAAAAATAAATAAAGAAATAAAGAAATGCCATGGTGGTTTAACACTTGCTCATTGAACAAATCTATGCAGGCTAAAAGCAGGCAGATTAGATTTAAATCTTGCACATTTTTACATCAAAGAACTGCCACAGGTTAGAACCAAAGCAAGGTGCAAGTGCCCCAGAATTTCTGGGTCCATTGTCAGAAGAGGTTAGACACATCTTTCTAATTCATTATTGGTCTTTATTTACCCTATTTGCTGGCGTATAAGACTCATTTTTTTCCTGAAAAATATTGTTTGAAAATGAGGTGCATCTTATATGCTGGTGCATTTTATACATTGGCAAATATAGTATATAGCGGCACTTCACATTTGACACACTAATAGTTCAGGCTTAGATCAGGACTAATATACTCTTCCCACCATTATTTTATGTGTTATCCAAGTTATCTGTGGATTAAAAACTATATTCAACATGATACAGAATGTATATATATTCAGACTTAAGAAATGCAAACCTTGCTCTTATATTAAAAAAGCACAGTTTCTTCCCTCTCACCCATATTCACCTTCCCAATATTGTACACTTCTGCCCTACACTGAAGAAAGGCTATGGCAGAAGGCCTCATAGGTAGCTTTTCACAGTGCCATGAAAAAAGGAAGCAAGTTTAGAAAAGAAGACTTTATCCTTAAAAGTTGGAAGTAATGGGACCTTGATGTTTTTTTAAGAGCATGTGCTCCTACTATGCATTGTTTTGTACACAAAATGAAAAGCTAAAAACAAGGAAGCAAGTACTAAGAAAAAAAACAGGGGGGGATTTTAGTGTAATAGAGAGAAGAGCACTGTGGATGAGTCACCCAGTTGAGCCTCAGGGCAGAGGCTGAGAGCTTCTACTCTATTGGTTTGCAACATTGTCCATTTTTGGTGAAGAATGACATTTTCTTTTACATTAAGACTAAAGCGGTTAAGAGGAAAGAAACCGCAAGTGCCGGTTTTTTGTAGATATCATTCCCCTATAGTTTGCAATTGGCCTCCACAATGAAAATAATAACAACACTTCAATTCCAGGCAGGTTTTCAGGTGCTACGAAGAAACTGACGCCAAACTATGAAAGCGAGGAGGATTATTCAGTTGTACATTTTGTAGCATGTTTGCAACTTATACAATTCTTCACCCCAAGCTGAAGCAAGGGAGTAGGTTTCAGATTCAAGTAGTAAGGTACAGTTTGAGGTTGGGAAATGTGTGGCCAATGAGAAAGTTTTGGACTACAACTCTTTTCTTCCTGCACCATTGGCCATGCCAGTTAGGGCGTTGCGGCTCAATAACATTTGAGAGCCAAACGTTCCACAAATATTTTTTGAATATTTCCTCTGCTATCTTTTTGTACCAGCCACTCCCAACATTAATTTGTGCAGAGGTGCCAACTATGGTTGATGAATTCAAGGGCCAGTCATTTGTTATTTATTATTTATTTGTTCACATCTTTTAGATCCCACTTTACCTCCAATAAGCTCAAGTGGGTATACAAGACTCTCTTCTTCCCCACGTTACTCTCACAACAACCCTGCAAGGTATATTAAGCAGGGAGTGATCTGCCCAAGGTTGTCCAGCCAGCTTCATAAATGAGCCTGGATTCCACAGCTCTCATTCCTATTCTCTAACCACTACTTATTTCTTTTTATTTATTTAATTATTTCTCTCTCACCTCCCAACCCACGAGAACTCTTGAGGGGATGAATAAAAACCAGTTAAAACAATACAAAGATAAAAACATTTTTAAAACACATTAAACATTTTCATAATACAATAAAATACTTTTTAAAAAACTTCTAAAAGCAGTCTAAAAACAATCCTAGAATCCAGTTTTGAACCACTTAAAATTAAAAATACTGCATGTCATGAAGAACAGCACTGTTATGGTTGTCCATTGGAAGCTGAAAAGAGATGGAGCCAGCCTAACCTCATTGGGTAGGGAATTCTACAGCCAAGGTGCTCTTACAGAGGAAGCCCTGTTACCCACTACACTAACTTCATGATTCCAAATTATTCTTGATGGCTGCTCCCAAGTTACAGAATTTCCTCCCACGGGAGGCTCAGTTGGCCCTCTCTCTACTCTCTTTCTCCTGGTAGGCAACAGGAATCTTTATTTAAATAGGTCTTCAGCTTTTAACTGGCAGTGGGAAAACCTTTTTAATGGGGTATATTTATTTTTACTATGCTTTGAAAGTGTTTTTACCTGTTGCAAATGCTTTAATTGGACCAATTGGTTAATTTTTAAAACTTTTGTATTATATAGTGTTTTAACTTATATTATATTATATTGATAGAAATCTGAGATGTAAAATAAAATAAAATACAAATGATGTCTTGGGCCACTCAAGAATAAGATGGCAATATACTAAGTGAGAATCTTTGCCCCAAAAGTTACAGCATGGCATAATATCCAAGGCTTAGTTTGTAGACATCTGGCACCAAGATTATACCAAGAGAGTTAAACAATATATCATACCCATACAATCAAATTAAACAATGTATAAAGAGTTCATACCTTCGTGGACAGCAATGATGTGGGGGTGATTGAGGGAAGACATTATTTCTATTTCTCTCCGGATATGGATAAGGTCCTGCTCATCCTTTATTTTATCTTTCCGGATAGACTTAATAGCAACCTGGAAATCGAGAGTACCAAGAAGATTAGCTGTGGGATAATCTCCTCCCTTGCTCATGGAAATACAATCAAATATAATCATACCAGTGCCTTCAGGCCTGGGAGCAGAACAGTTATAACCAATCTGTAGAATGGAAGAGATCTAAAATTAATTTCAGCTCAAAATAAAACAGTATCAAAATTACAGAATGCAGGCTGTGATTACTTGTTACCTATTGGTTTTAAAACCAAAGTGCTGCCAATGTTCATGGAAATGCCAGCCACTCTGTATTTTTAATATTGATTTGGAATTGGCTCAGTACAGAGAAAATCACATTTATATTAACAATTGAAGAAGTGCAGGATCTGATCTACTAACCAAACAGACAATCCCTTAACAAACATTGTGCCTTGGGCTCATTTGACAGCTTCTCTTCCCAAAAAATTATACATTATGTTTAAATTGAGTAAAGAATTATTTTCTCTTATTCATTTAAAGCAGAGCATAAATCCACTTTTTAATTTTTTTTTAAACCAGCAGATTCACACTTGCTTAATACGTATTTCTTTGTGTTCTGACCAGTGCATGTGACTTAAAAGGTCAATAGCTTCATCTGATGCAATAAAAAACAGTTCAGTTATCCCACAAGTATTTGATTGAGACTAAGTCGCTCCAACTTAGTTAAAGGAAAACTGAACAAAGAAAAGCTTGGCACTGAAAGAGAAGTCATCAAATTCAGGTAATCATTCCTCTTCTGGGGAAAAAAAAAGAGGGGTAATAAAATGTAACTTTTCTCAAATTCAACCAGCTGGCCAAAATGGTAGAAATCTGAACCAGCAGGAGCAAACTTTCCAACGTTTGCTCAGATTTCTTTATTATGAAAATTCCTCTACAAGGAAATGAAGGGGAGGAGAGGGAAAGTGAGAGCACCAGAGAATAGATGCAGCTAATCCTTTTTCAAAGGGATTGCACAGACAATGTGCTCCTTGGGTTGAATTTACAACAGAATCCGGCACAACCTCGTTTCTTCTATCGGACAAGAATGCGGAACAGCATTAATCCTGTAAAAGGATCCGGGAGGACACATAATACTAAGTCTCCCAGCAACAAGGGAAGGGAGGCCTCCCCATGCATCCCAAAAGCAGTGAAGAGTTAGAGCTCTCCCATCTAAAATACCCTCTTGCAAAGAATAGACAGGAGGAGGCATGAGGCATTCAACAATCTCAAAAGAAGGTACTACAAGCTATTCTCTATTTGCCCCTCTAAACCCAAACTAGGAGGCCCAACTAAAGATGACATTTTTTAGATAGTTTGCTTACTAGCAGGAATCTTAGTTTGGGATTTTGAGAAAGCTGGCCAGTCCCTCCCCGACTTCCTCTTAAAATAGGGGAGAGCAATTTGTGGCCCTCCAGAATCTGTCAGAGTGCAACACCCAGCATTCCTTACCATTGGCTATGCCAGCTAGGGCTGATGAAAGTTGCAGTCCAACAATATATTTGCTCAACCCATTATCAGAGGAAGCATAAATTGGGCAGATATGTAGGGAGTTTACACAAGGAACTCCATTAGCTTCAATGAGGTCCTAAGCAACTGTGGAATGTAGATTGCCCTAAACTGCTGCTAAGAAACAGTTACCCTTTCCTTATGGAGCAATAGGCACAGAAACTATCATAAGAAGTTATGGGTGTTTTCAGAGAGAGAAAAAACAGAAGTGTTTCAGGGAAGTTACTGATCTATTTTTTACCCCCTGACACAGACAGCTCCTCCATGCACGGTATCACTGGAAATATTGCAACAGCTTCCTTTCCCCTTAGGCCTGGGCTTCCCCATAGGGCTGGCCATGAAATCAAGAGCTGCCTCTCCAAAGATATACTGGGTGAGCTCAAGCAGACCCATGCATCATCATGAGTCACAACTTGCAACAAAATGACCAGAAGCAAGCTCTTCCTTTCTTGTGCAGCCAGAGGAAAACAAATGGAGAGACAGCAGTGATGAGGAAGGCCTAAAGCCTTCTAGCCATCAGTTTAAACTTAATTCAGAATAGTTCCAGAAACCAATAGAGAAGTCAATCACTATTACAAGTAGGGAGCAGCGGGACTGTGTCTAACTGAGAGTTATCTTCAGAAGGCAAGTCCTCCCAGCCAATAAGGCAGAGCCAGATAAATGAGAAGTGGAAAGCACAGCAAAGCACACATAAGCTCTCACTTTCGTTAGGTGGCCTTTGTGTGAGGTTCAGGGAGTTAATTGTTAACCCCTTCTACCGCAGCACCTGATCCCCTGTTGTACCTTCTGGAATGTGTATAACTGCTGTTGGACAATATACAGCAGGCCAGGTCTATCTTTTGCCTGCTTACAAAGGTCTTCCTATCCTTTCCACCTCCTTTCTGCCCCTCTGAACTCTGTGCTCTGAGTCCCTGTGTTGCTCCACTTTTCACTGACCAGAGGCATGCGTCTGGAATGCCTGGCATCTGGCCCTGGCCTCAGCTGCCCTGAAGACCTGGGCAGCAGCACTGTAGGAAATGGGCAGAATAGCTGCTGTAGAAGAAGAGCCACTATTAAGGTCTAAATACCCAAAAGGCAGCAGATCCCATTTAATCTCAGAAGCTAAACAGGGTCAGCAATGCTGAGTACCTGGATGGGAGACTGCAAACAACTACTAGGTGCAGTAAGCTATATTTCAGAAGGAACTGGCAAAATCACTCCTGAATATTCTTTACCTACGAAAACCTTATAAATTTTAGAGTCACTGTGAGTCTACAGGTAGTTTGAAGACACACGCATCCTCCCTTGGTCTCACAAAACAAAGCCTCTCTCCAACAACAAAGGGGTGACATTTGGGGATACACAGCTGACATCTGAGAACAAGAGGAAAGCAAAAGTGCCTCACAATTACCGTATGTTTACTTCCCAAACAGAACAATAATAACAGTTAAGGAATCATCATGTTTGAACTGGACAACTGATTAAGTGGGCAGATAGAAGCAGAGTGTGGAATATTACTCTTTTGGACTGCAGCTCCCAGAATCCCCCCACCAGCATGGCCACTGCGACAGGTTTATTCCCAATCTAAACTCACTTTTCACTTTCAAACACACTGTGTTGATGACCATGACTACCCCTGTGGAGACAGATTTACTCACGTACTGCAGAAAATATACAACCCTCATATAATACTCAGAGTGCCTGTGATAAACCTTTTTCTCCAATGCAAGGACATGCTACCTTGGTTGCCTGTAAAATCAGCCATATTTTGTTTTTCAGCTTTGCAAATCTGGAAGCTAATACTGAACAAACAGAAATGTAAACATTCACCGCTGCCCTCCACAACTTGCTGCTCTCCAGATGTACAGGACTACAACTTCTACCTCCACCCATGATCCATAGGAATTATAGTGAATATATCTGAAAGCCACCATTATCAGGAAGACTCATGTACATTCTTTACTCAAATTAGGAGAACTTCATCGACAGTGCTATTGGGATGGAGCATGGTAACTTTCACATTCAAGAGTGATAGGAGACATGAAAGTATATATTTGTTTGTGGAGGTTTAATGATGCTAAAAGGATCACATCCTGAGCTCTTATATGGTCACCTCTTCTCTTCCACATGCCCTTTAACATGTTACCCCATCCCTATACTGCTATGCTGTCTTCCCTTCCTTGTCCTCCTGACAATTTAGGAGGTATATGTCCCCACAGAAATTCAGAAACAAAGTTGAAAATGAATACATATGGAAGGAACTATATTGTCTCAGTTTCAGTGCTTTCCACTGAGTCTGGAGCTGGATAGAGGCGCAGGCAGGCACTGAGCGACACTATTGCACCACAGCAATGAGGTGAAAAGATCAGGTCAGGGGTCTGTACCCCCTGACCCCTTGCTAACAGTTCAGTTCTTGAAGGGAGTGTCTGGAGGCACACAAGTACCCATTTGGTTGTGAGAATCACATCCTTTCAACCAGAGACGAGTAAGACAAGGCATATATTTTGTGAAGTCAGCCTCACCACTTTGTACAGCGAATGATGACTGTAGTCGGACAATGCACACCACCAGTCAGCTCCACTTGATAAGTTATAATTTGGCTTTCAGGCTCATTCCAAATCTGGTTTTAATTATGGTTTTGGCGAGAAAGAGATCTCTGACAAGTAATGAAAACCCTCCAGGTGCTTTAAAACCAGTTCCAGATTCAGCACACTGTCCTCTTCTTCACAAGGTATGGATTATATCCTCCTCTCAGTGAGGCCAGTGTTCTCTTACTACTTTTTTTCGGGTTGTTATTGTTTTAAAAGCAGTATGTGGGGTAGCAGTTTCCAGTGCTGGGAGCACTTCCCCTCCCACTCTCCATACACACAGCACAAGCTCTGGAGTACATATGTTCTGTTTTGCTAGCAAAGACCATAGAAACCCTGGCTTCCTGTTTGATTTGGCTGAGAACCAAAAACTAAAAGCCCTACTCCATCTTATAGGTAGAAGCAGGATGGCAAACAGGTGCAGAAACCAGTTAGCCTCCTCGCTTCAGCCATGCTGTAGTTTCATATGAAGCTTCTGACAGACAAATAGGCCACTCTTAACCTCCGCTTAAGTAAACAAACAGAAAGTTTCATGAGGCCAGGTGACACCTTTGGGAGCAAATAAATGCATGCAAAATTAGAAAGTTGAGGCAGACAGCTTCAGCAAGGTGCACATATAAAAACTCTTTGGTTTCTGAAAACATACTACCTCCACTACAAGAGCAGCTTGTTTTGTATTTGTACCACTGCACCTGACACAGTAAATGCACAGTTTGTTTCGTTTAATCAATGTTGTTGCTAAGCCAGGCTTGTTTGATTTGTGGACTAGACCTAACTGTAAAAGAAAGCAGCTGACTCACTACGATGCGACCATTGGACTTAGATAACTTTGGATCAGCAATGGCTTGTACACAAACTGCAGCTTGTAGCTTCCATCAGTCCTCAGCACTGGTTAGGGTTGATGGGAACTGCAGTCCAACATCTGGAGGGCTACAAATTGCCTACCCTGTTGTTCAGATATGGACACTGCTATGATTCATATTCTAGCAAGTGAAGCTGGTGCTTCCTCCATCCAGAAGCACCAGTTCCCACATATATTTTGCTTATCTGGAGCAAAAGTGCAACTTGCATTTAATATTTCACTTAGAAGAGGAGCTGCACTGTTTAGTTATCACCATCTGTGAACAATACTGGTATTCTCAAGACATATTTTGCACATCAGTACCAGTTAGATTTGATGGTAGGTACTGTGTTAATGTAACATTTCTAAACAGCCAGACTCTTCACCAGGAGCATTGCTAGGCACTTAAAAGATCTGGAACCCAGGACCATTAGACACAAATCCACATAAAACAGCATAATAGTAAAGGTATATCTATGTTACCAATGTAAATAGATGCAGAATCCTGAGAACTCATGGTCCCAGATCTAGAAACACTCTTACTCTTCATGGTGTTGATTTGCTAGAAGGGCTAATGTTTATTACAACAAAAATACTGTTAGCAGTTTATACTCTAAACTGTGCCTCTCTAGATGCTGTTGGACTGTACCTCCCATCCTCCTTCAGTGCTCCAGTCCAACAACTGGGGGACTCCAAGTGGTCTATGGACCCCAAAGAGCCAGTTAAGAAGGGAAACAGATAGATAGATAGATAGATAGATAGATAGATAGAGCGAGCTAGATACTTTGAAAACAGTCTTTTAAATGCATTTTTTTCTTGCGAGGGGATCCAAAGCTTCTCTCAAGTCCTCAAGGAAGTCCATGACCCAGAAAATATTAAGAGTGATAGCTCAAAACCAGTGGATCTCAAACTCTGGCCTTTAGATGTTTTGCATTTCCCCAGAATCCCTGACCACTGGCCATGACGAGCAGGGCTTTGGGGAGATGAAGTCTAAAACATCTGAAAGGCTAGAAATTGAGAACTATTGGTCTAAGATAATAAAATATATTGATTACAGCATGTGCATTGCACTTTCTGGTCTTTAGGGGATTATGTTTCTCTTAAGCTTGATTTAGTTATATTAGTGCTTGGGAAAATGTATAATACAAATGTCATAAAAAACATAACTTAAAAAAATTGAAACTACAGATATAAATTAAGAAAACCAAGAGATATGATCAAGTATGATTGTTAGGCCCAAAGGCAGTAAGTCAAATGAAGATAAGATCTAGAGTCATAAACAACAGCATGGAAATATCTAGCATGACCAAAAGTGAACAAGGTTCTGAGCTGAACAGCATTCCTTATCAAACTGAATGTTAAACAAAAGAACACAAAGTCATTTGGGACAGCTTGAAAGATGCAGCAGGGCAAGACAGAACACAGCTCCTAGTCTTTTATTTGTAACAGTCTTAAAAACAGAATGGGGAGGTGTTATACAGACTTCATCAGCTTAAACTGGACATGGTGCAAAAAAAGATATGAGGTCACACCACAGGCTACATGGCTACCTGCAATTTTTGTTTACAACTTGGAGTGATTCAAAATTGCAGAGAAAAGCCAAACATACAACTGTGGTAATAGTTATTCTCCCCAGCAAGAATGGTGAAGTCAACATGCAAATTCCCTTTTCACAAGGAAACAAAACCTGCCACTTCAGTCAGCATGACTGGAAGCTGTTTATCCACCACCCACATCAACACTGTGTGGAGATGTGCCAAGCTGACAATGAGGCTACCAACTAATTTATTCCCACACTGGAGTCTTTTTGCCAAGACCTGGCATATAGGCACCTATGTGGGTTTCTGGAGAGATCACTGCCATCGCGCTGCAGGCTTCTAGCAAGCCGTTTCTCTCAAGATGATTACATCAAATGAGCCAAGAATCACTGCTTGCAGTTTGAGGGCAAATTGAAATTGTAAGTAGGCACCCCAGTGTCTGCTGGAAATTTTAATTTGCCCCAGAATAGCAAGACCAAAAAAAGAGAGATCAGGGATCTCTGGGTCTATGCTGATTGTCTGCAATCCTCTTTTCCCCACCCCCTCCAAGGCCAGCCAATGAGGGCAGACTTGCCCGCATCTCAAGTGAGGCCAGCCACAAAGGCAAACAGTGGCACGGACAGGCAATTCTTGTCAGATCAATAAGAGCAAAGGCGTTGGGAGTTGGGGGTGGGTAGGAGAAATAAATATAGCAGCAAAGGATTGGCTCCCTTTGTCTTCTGCTTTCAGGGAGAGGAAGGCAAACTTCAGCCAAAAGGGGCCTTATAGATCATTGGCGCTCCCATTTTAAAAGGGTAACTTGCTGTTACAAACTCAGTTGGTAAGGGGGGAAAAAGAAACCCAAATGCACCCTAGTGGATTTGCCCCCAATCAACAAAGGGACACAGTCAGCACAGCAAGAGAGCTAAAAAGTTTACCACCCTGGCTCTGAGTTAATTACCCTTAATCCCCATCACTCTTCCCTCCTCAGCCAGAATGATTCACAGCAAGCCGGAGAAGTTTTGCAAGGCCACTTTAACCTGTATGGGCCTGTCTGTATCCCAGCTAGCTCTGTGTATTAACTCAGATTTAGATTACTTCACTTTGCAGCCTCCTTGCCCTTTGCATCACCACCCTACTAAGGGGTGTGTGTCTGAGAGGCAGGGGGAAGGGGTCCTGGTTTCCAAGTTCTGCCAGATGCACAAGAAAGAAATGCAACCAGAAACAAGTGCAGCCACAGCCAGGGATCTCTGCCTTACAGAGACTTCATCTAGCTCTCCTCACCTTTTTCCCTATCTTCCCTCTGGTATCCTAGACGCCCCTCATCAGAAATAACCCCAACTTGTTCCCAGGGATCGCAGCAGCTTCGGGGGACAATCCAGAGCACACTTTCCCTAAGAAAACAGCGGGGCTGCCTTCCGAGTGAGCATATACAAGACTGCGCCGTTAAACCCAGATTTTGGGACGGCAGGACCAGGGACGGGTTCTCTTTGGCCGCCTTCCACCTCTTCCCTGAGCCCGCAGATCAGCCAAGGCCCTCCCGCAACACTTTTACGATTCCCTCCCCGAGGAGAGGTAGTATAATTATTACTCTGCAGGATCATTGAATATGATTAGCATTCATTATGCAATCCATTTCTCCCGGCGGCCACGCGTTGGCTCCCCCCACCCCCCGCGCTTCCCTTAATCTCCCCGGAAGGATGGTTCATGCGACCCTCCCGCCCGCGAAGGCCGTCCAGCGCGCGGTCCTAATTACTTTCACGCCCGCAGGGAAGCCTCTCCCCCGCCCCCGCCTCAACCCCGGGGAGGGGAGGAGGAGGGGATTCCCTCGCCAAGCCCTCCGCAGCGCTCTCCGCAACGCAGGGCCGGCCCGGGGCCGCTGGCTGGGGCACCGGGGGCGAGCGCTGCGGAGGGCTTCGCGAGGGAATCCCCTCCTCCTTGTCTTTCCCTGCACACACGCGCACGCACATAAGTCCGCCTGCAGCGGGAAAATTCAAACGGACGCCGGGGTCGACAAATTCCTCGGGGGGATCAAGCACAGGAAGAAAAGGAATGGAAAAAAACTCGTGAAAGCAAGCAAGCAAGCCAGCCAGCCAGCCGCAAGGCTCACATGAAGGGAGAACAAGGTTTGCAGAAACGCAGACCATTTCCGCACTAGACGGTTATAGTGCTGTTATTCCACTTGCAGCATCCTACGGAATCCTGGGGGATGCTCTGAGGCCCCCCCTAAACTGTGAACCCCAGGATCCCGTAGGATGCTGAAAATGGAATGATAGCACTACAACTGCTATTCATAAATGCAACTGAAAGTGGAATAGTAGCACTATAAACCCCAAGATTCTGTAGGCTAGCCCCTCCCTAAACTGCAAATCCCAGGATTCCGTAGGATGCTGAAAGTGGAATAATAGCACTACAACTGCTATTCATAAATACCACTGAAAGTGGAATAGTAGCACTATAAACCCCAAGATTCTGTAGGATAGCCCCTCCCTAAACTGCAAATCCCAGGATTCCGTAGGATGCTGAAAGTGGAATAATAGCACTACAACTGCTATTCATAAATACAACTGGAAGTGGAATAGTAGCACTATAAACCCCAAGATTCTGTAGGCTAGCCCCTCCCTAAACTGCAAATCCCAGGATTCCGTAGGATGCTGAAAGTGGAATAATAGCACTACAACTGCTATTCATAAATACCACTGAAAGTGGAATAGTAGCACTATAAACCCCAAGATTCTGTAGGCTAGCCCCTCCCTAAACTGCAAATCCCAGGATTCCGTAGGATGCTGAAAGTGGAATAATAGCACTACAACTGCTATTCATAAATACCACTGAAAGTGGAATAGTAGCACTATAAACCCCAAGATTCTGTAGGATAGCCCCTCCCTAAACTGCAAATCCCAGGATTCCGTAGGATGCTGAAAGTGGAATAATAGCACTACAACTGCTATTCATAAATACAACTGGAAGTGGAATAGTAGCACTATAAACCCCAAGATTCTGTAGGCTAGCCCCTCCCTAAACTGCAAATCCCAGGAATCCGTAGGATGCTGAAAGTGGAATAATAGCACTACAACTGTCCAGCGTGGAAATGGCCTCAGTCGGCTGTGTGTGTGTGTGTGTGAATGTCGGTGGGAATTATTCGCCTTCTTCCACCCCTCCACCAATGCCAAGAGGGTCGGTGGTAGGTCAGTCAGATGCAAATCCTAAGACCTTTACCGAGGGGCTTACTCACGTGTAACCGGGCAGCCTACGATCCATGCACCTGTCCACCCTTCCCACTACCAGCCCCGAGATAAAGGTTCTATCACCATATGGATGTTGGAATTTGCCTGATCGCCAAGCCGGCTCTCCCTGCGTTTGGCATCCCCTGGCGCGGACTCCGAGCCTCTGAGGCTGCAGCAACCCCTGATGCGCAGAGATGCACCTTATAATATCGCTGGAAGGCTGCCGCCCGGAACTCATTGGGGTTTCCTTGCGGGGAGAGATGCTCAAGGCCGCCAGAGCAGAGGAGATCCTAAGGCGGACCAAAGCGGGGCCCGCGTCAGCGAGCTGCACCTCCACGCTCCGTAGGAAGGCAGAGGATCATAGAATCATAGAGCTGGAAGAGACCCCGGGGGCATCCAGTCCAACCCCCTTCCATGCAGAAACCATCATTCTCAACAGATCCAGCCTCTGCTTAAAAACCTTCAAGGAAGGAGACTCCACCACAATCCGAGGCAGCATCTACGGGCCAGCCCTGAGCATCAGGAAGTTCTTTCCTGAAGTTCAAGTGGATTCTCTTTTCCTGCAGCTTGAATCCATTGCTCCTTGTCCCTAGGCCACTTCCGCACTAGGCTGTTATAGCGCGATGGTTCCACTTTCAACCTCCTCTGGAATCCTGGGGTTTGCGGTTTCGGGAGGGGCCGGCCGGCCCCTCCCGAAACCGCAAACCCCAGGATTCCAGAGGAGGTTGCAAGTGGAACCATCGCGCTATAACAGCCTAGTGCGGAAGCGGCCCTCGTCTCTGATGCAGCGGGAAACGAGCCGGGAGAGGAGGACAAGGAGCAGACAACAAGACAACCAGCCCCTGGCCCTGCTTACCAGCTTCCCGGAGCGCTCCCGCGCCTTCTTCACCTTCCCGTAGGTGCCTTTGCCCAGCGTCTCCAGGAACTCGTAGTGATGCCGGAGGTTGTGCTTGTGGTAGTGCCGCTTCACCGCCTGCCGCTTCATCAGCGAGGGCTTGGGCGACGGAAGGAGCCCGTCCTTCAGCAGAGCGCTCGCCGGGGGATCGGGATCCATCGCCCTCTTCCTCCTCCTCCTCCTCCCTCGCGCAGCGCTGCAAACGACCGGCCAAAGCGGCGCACAGCCTGGCAGGACCCCGATCGCTGGCTGAGCCGGCCGGCCGACACGGTGCCAATAAATGCTACAAACCTGCCCGCTCCGGGTCCGGCCCCCTCTGCAGTCATTGGCCGCGGCGGCCCACGTGGTCGTCTGCCTAGTTCGCAAGGTGTCGACGGTGGTGGCGGGCGGGGGGAGGAGGCATCCCTTGAGAACATTCTTTCAATTAAATTATTTTAGGATCCAAGCCTAGGGGGGAGTCGTGCCACCCGTCCGTCCCACAATGCCGTCGTCCCCTTTGCAAGGATTGCTGATGGGTTTCACATTCCTCCTGGAAGCCTTTGTTCTTCCTGATAGGCAGGGCGGTGCTTCTAATTTGGGACCTTCCTAAGCAAATGATCAGACCACAAAAGTGGAAATGGTTGTTAAAAAAAATAATAAAAGAAAGAAAGACACAAAATAAACAAGTGGGATTCTGAGTGCAATCAGAAAACCAATGGAATTCCACACCAGAGGCCATCTCCGCACTAGCCTGTTATAGCGCGATGATTCCACTTGCAACCTCCTCTGGAATCCTGGGGTTTGCAGTTTCGGGAGGGGCCAGCCGGCCCCTCCCGAAACTGCAAACCCCAGGATTCCAGAGGAGGTTGCAAGTGGAATCATCGCGCTATAACAGGCTAGTGCGGAAATGTCCAGAGTCATACAGAGACAAGACTGGCCATTTCAGCACTAGACTCTTACAGTGCTGTTATTCCACTTTCGACATCCTATGGCCTCTGAGGCCCCTCCCTAAACTGCAAACCCCGGGATTCCATAGGATGTTGAAAGTGGAATAACAGCACTCTAACAATCTAGTGTGGAAATGGACCGTGTGGTTGCAACGCTATACAAAAGTTATTATCCTCCATACAAGAGGATTAGTTAGTAAATTCTATGGAACTCATTGGAAGTGATTTCTGATCAAACACTGTGTAGGACTGCATTGCAAGAGATTCAGTATTCTAGTATTTCTGTTGCAAGAAATACACGATTCATGTAGATTTGAAACAAGATTTCTCACATCTGATGAAGCGGGCTGCAGTCCATAAAAGTTTACGCCAAATAAAAACTGGTATTTTAAAATAAAAAAAGGTCACTTTTTTTGTTTGTGTGTTTGCTGTAACAGCTTAATAAAAAAAATCACTTGAGAATTTTTAGAGTTTTTTATGAGTGTCCAACTGATACCCATGGAAATGATGTCTAAATAAAGATCATATTCTAAGCATGTTTAAGTAACTCTGTAAGATTTCTTCTAAGTAAATAGATTTAGGTTTATGCTATACACTTAATCACTAATGTAGTATTCCCAATGGGCTCAGTCACCTTTCCCAACTTGGCATTTTATAAAGATGCTAAACTGCAGCTGCCATAGTATGAAGTTATGGACTTGTTATTCAACACATCTGAACAGATCTGGTCCAGAAATATCTGGACAGTACCCATACTTATGTGGAAAAAAAAAACAAGATTACTATTGTGTTTTGAATAACTACTACATACATACATATATATATATACACTATATATACACTATATATACACTAAGGAATCATACAAAAGCTAGTAGTGAAGCTCTTTTTCTGTATGGACCTAAAGCAAGCTGTTATTAGTAGAAAACTCCTCATGCAAACTTACTCAAAAGTAAATCCCATTGAGTTCAATGAGCATAGGATTGCAATATTATTAGTGTTTGAATTGTCCTATAGTCATAGGATATTTTCTTGTGACTTAATAAACTCTTGCTGGACTAAACGGTGTATACATTTATCATAAAAAGTATGCTTTATGTCTAAACCAAACTATTCCATGCGTCTGCTTTTTTTTTTTTAGATAGTCCTAGAATATAGAAGGATAAGACTGCAAAGAATTCTCCTTTCTTTTTGTTACAGAATTGTACTCCCGTTGTCTTACCTGTATTAAAGATTTATGACAATGAAAGGCTTGGGAATTGCATACATTTCTAAAAAAAAACTTTAAAAAGAAAAAACATCCCAGAGGGTGCAATTCTCCCCTCCCCTCAAGTTTCTATGTGGAACATAAGAATAGCTGGAATGACTGCCACACTGTGGTTTCAGATCTTAAAGAGGAAAGTTCCAAAAGCAGTCAAAACAAAAGCTTCAGCCTGACTTTGGCATGTGAGATCATCACATTGATTGAAGAAAAAGATAACTCCAGGGTTACTCATCCAGACCTGGATTTTCCCAGAACTTCAAAGGGCTCAGGCAGGAGCAAAACATACCACAGGAACACGCTAATACAATCAGGGGAGATCAAATCTGTCTGGACATAAGGCTTCAACCGAAAACAAATCCAATTAATTCAGTGTCTTATAGGGTTTGAATAGAATCAATGTGAACATCCTATATCTCCCATCAGTGATTTTATTTATTTATTTTGGCTTGATGGTGAGACTTACATGACAGACCTTGCTATAAATAGAGATAATACCATCACCATCAATTGAACAGAATCTCTTATACAGTGTTGGTACTTAAGAAAAGCTCAATTGCAGAAAAAAATATTTAGAGCACACTGAGACTTGTTTGTGATTGGTTATCTGGATATAGTCATTAGAAAGAGAGAAAAGGAAACTTTAAAAGTATGAGCTTTTTTTTACAGATTATATATGAAAATCTCATTGTGTCAACACAACTAAAACCTGCACCAAGGCATCAACAGAGTTTTGAAGACATGAGGGACACACCTTTTATTTCCAATGAAAGCCACCACTGTGATTGATTTCTTTGCTAAATTTTCTCAAACTCTCAAAGGAAAGATGGAAGAAGCATGTTACTACAATAAAGCATGTTATGATAATGTTCCAGCTGCTTCATCTTCTCAGTAACCCTTGCCAGCAACAAATTCTGTCTGGAGGCCAGCTTTGTTTGTAATGACCTGTCATTAAAACAAACTTGTGTATTAATTCATTAAGCCCCACACCAAGAACTTGTACTTGTACTTCTGGATTTCACACCCAACATGTACATCAGGATAGATAACTTATAGTCCTCCAGATGTTGTTGCTGGGTGGGGGGAACCCTGAGCTTTAGGAAGCATAACCAGAGCTGACAATCATGGGAGCTCAAGTCCAGAAACATCTGGAGGACAAGAAGCTGCCTATCCTAACATCATACCAAATCTCTGTTTTGGTTTACTCATGTTGTAAACCTTTGCATAATTACATGACTATTTTGAATAGGTTAGAAGTAACAGAAGAATGGAAGAGCCATGTTGGATCAGCCCAAAGGCTTATCTAGTCAAGTATTCTGTTCACATGGGAGATAAACAGATACCTACAGTGAATGTAACAGCATTGTTCTGATGGGCCTATTTTACAGCAATTGCTATACAGAAGCATACTGCCTCTGTTACAAGTATCTATCATGATTAGTAGACAATGAGAATTTGTTGAAGCACCAAAAAGTAATGCTGTCCAACATCACTGCATCTTGTGGTAGTCAATTTTACAATTTGACTTAATAATGTGGAGATGACAGAGCACATCTTATAGCATGTTTTACAAAGTTCATTAAAATACATACACATCCTTGAAATGTCTTAAGAATACATGAAGCCATATAAAAGCCAAATCCAGTGGACATTAAGGTGATTTGAATTATTTGAGTCATTGCGGTTTTCCCTACAATGATGAACATTTAATCTGAGCATTTAAAACACACACATGTACACACACACACACAGAGAGTAACCACTGCGAACCAGAGCACAGCTTAAGCGCTCACCTTCATGAAACCAAGCTTAACTCATGTTGATTTCAATTTATTAAAAATCAGTTAGTTCCAGAGATAAATGCCCTGATTACAAATATCCACATACTCAATACACAGTGAGATTTATTGTGGATTATATCGTTTGAATCTGGTGTCATCTGGATGACAAGGAAGAAGGATTATTGCCAAACATGGCAGAGATGAGAGAGATCATCAGACAGAGACAACGTGTGCATGATCTGAGAGATTCCGTGGCAGAACCCAGCAATTCTTGTGCTCATAGACCATTGCCAGGCACAATTCTGTGCATGCCTTTCTTGTTCACCCAAATGAGGGCATGCAGTTATCCAGCTACCTAATTGTGCCTAGCGACTCAGAAAGCTGAATGCCATGTCCCTATCCTCAACTGAACCCGCAAATACTAGAGCCTCATTCACTGAGAGGCAGAGGGGTGTTTTTTTTTGTCTAAAAAATGAAGCCTTAGTGTTACTAAACTGATACAGAGCCAAGCAGCCAGACCTTTGTATTCAACTTCAGTTTCCCAGCAAAACAGCACATGTATTTAAATTTACTTTAAATATTTCTAAACCTTTGTTGTTTATCTCATTACACACAAAATTCTGACAACAATGCAGTACAGAAGAAATTAACCAAAGGCGTTAAAAGCGGTAAAATCAGTTAATTTAAAATAAACAACCAAATTATTTGTACAGAAGCTACAAATAATATTATGGGGAGAAGAAGAGGACAAGAGAGAAACATTTCTTTGAAGAAAACAGCATCCAAAATAAATATTGCATAATTTGTCTACCGTGAGGGGAACAAATTTTGTCCCCTCCCTGATCACAGATTGCACCATTGCATCGTTTTACTTCTGGTTGCCATTTTAGGTTATTTTCATCTCTTTTTAAAAACTTTAAATAGATTTTGGGGACACTGGGACGTTCTGGGTGGAGAAACATAAGACTGGATTTGTGATCTGATTTTGGTGGTTTGAACCAGCTTTCATGGGGAGAAAAATCATCCTAAATCAGCAGGAATTTGTCTTAATTTTTTCTGTCTGTCTGTCTGTCTGTCTGTCTATCTATCTATCTATCTATCTATCTATCTATCTATCTATCTATCTATCTATTTTATTTCAGGATTGAGGAGATCTGGGGATTGCCAGAGAGGCTTCAGGGGTAACAAAGATGTGGCTAGGGGGTTTTCCCCATCCTGAAATAGCATCTAACAGGGAACATGTCAGATTTGCAACGGAGGCAGAAATCCTCTTGCTGTTGATTTGGCTTATCCCAGAATGAATGTGTGCTCATCAGACATATAGCTGGGATCAAAGGGGGATTAATGGCTTGTAGAAAAAACTGATGTGGGGGGCAGAGGTTACAGTACTCTCCACTCTCACACTTGGTTGTGTCCAGATGTTCATGGTTTTCTCTCAGTTAGGTTGTCCAAAATTCAACTGAGACCATGAATATGCTTGAAAGAAATTAGAGGGCACATCCCCGAAATCTAGAGCACCAAATACTGAAGTATTGCCCAAGATATTTTTCTGCCTGAAACAGAGCACCAAATGGCACCGTCTACCACCCTTGCTTGACAGCCTGCATAGTACAGCATTTAAGTGTTGGACTAGGGCCATTTCCACACTACACCGTTATAGTGCTACTATTCCACTTTCAACATTCTGTGGAATTCTGAGGTTTGTAATATACTGAGACCAAAGAGCTCTCTGGATGTGAATTCTAAATGACTCTCCCTAAATTGCAGATCCCAGGATTCCACAGGATGTTGAAAGTGGAATAATAGCACTGTAACAGTGTAGTGTGGAAATGACCTAGGACTCTGAGAGACCAGTTTGAATGCCTGCTCAGCCATGGAAACCCACTGAGTGACCTTGGGAAAGTCATACTTTCTTTGCTTAAGAGGACAGCAGTGGCAAAACCCTCTGAGCAAATCTTGCCAAGAAAAACTCACCATAGGTTTGCCTTAGGGACTGCATAAGCCAAAGATGACTTGAAGGCACAGAATGAAACAAATCACCCTTTCTCCCAATATGGGAGCCAAGCTGGCTTCACAACATGAGTGAAAACAAAATACAATAGAGTATACAAAAATTTTTAAAAAATGAAACAATCATATGTAAAACATCAATTTAAAACAGATTTTAAAAGGCTGGTAAATATGGTGATGAAGCCATTAAAAATACTACACACTCCAGTAAAAAGACCTTCTGCAACAGACTGCTAACACTCCAGCTGTGTAAACAGAAGGGCCTTTGCCTGATGTCTGAAAGAGAGCAGAGGGAATTCTACAGTCTGGGGCAGACACAAAGAAGGCTCTTTCCCATGTTCCCACCCAACATGCCTGTGATGGTGCTGGAACGGAGAGAAAACCTTCCCCTGAAAATCTTAACATTCAGGCAAGCCCATTTTGGGAGATATGGTTCTTCAGATCCTCTGGACCATTGCCTCAATGCTTTATCTGTGAGGTCCTCACTGGCATCTTTCTGGCTGGTTGTCTTTTGAAGCAGGCTGCTAGTGGGGCATGAATTTTTGGCCTGATGCTGCAGGGCTTGTCTTTGTTTATCAGACTGTTTCTCAGCCATATTATGCTGGGATCACCAGGATCAGTCTGCCTCTCCAGAGCCACTAAACTGTTAAGTTATTGTGGTGATATGCAAAACTTCATTGCTATGAAAACAGATGTCTCACCTTTTGCCGAGCAGTATTTATGTTTGATGGATTCTTGTGCACCAGGAGGCCACTATACCGGGATGGGCTCCTAAGCCACCAACACAATTGTTTGATTACCCTCTTTGATGTGGTTACAAACATTCCATGTCAGATTCTATGGTTGCCTTTCCTATTTGATCTTTTGCAGGAGACCGTTTGATAAGAAAGACCAAGCAAGGAAATATAAAACAGAATGTCATGAGATGGAATAAGAAACCCAGGGTTTAAATTCGCATCCCTCTGGGCAGCTTGCTTTTTCCCCTCCCTGCTCCCTGCCCCCCCCTGCTTACCACCTATGTGCATACAGGCCTCTCCATTATAAGGCACTATTTGCTTTCACAAGGAAGGAAACAGAATCCTTAGGACCTACTTCAGACTCACAAAAGGTTGGGAAATGTCAGACAGTAAGGAACACTCCATCTTACTCTGCAGCCCTTGATTCTTATCAAGAGCAATCTGGGGGCTTTGTAGAAGTGAAAGGTCATGCAGTACTGTATTGGCTGAGGGGAATGTGAGGAATGAAGGACAGTGCTTTCCCTTTTAACTCTTAGTATGCCCTAATTGTCTCATTTGGTATCAGCGTCCCTCCCCTCCCCCTCTTCCCAATAGCTTTCTCTTCCTTTCAGGCAAATGGTGGGAGGGTTGGGTGAGTCAGTAGGTAGCTGGCCCTGGGTACTGGGCATGTTGATTATCTTGGCTAGTTAATCAGTGATCAGCTGTTTTGCTGTTTAAAACACATGCCTTGCGCAGTGCATGTTAAAACAGGTGCCACGTCTGACCCAAGACCTTTTGCAGCCTGAGGCAGAGCACTAAATCATATGCATTTCTCTAAGTGAAGGCACATAGTCCCCAAGGCCGGTAATGTTTTAGTACATAGGTTTAAAAATTCCTCTCTCCCTAGTGATGTTAAAAACCTCAACAATAGTAATTGTTCAAACAACTAGCAATTGTCTGCTCTTTTGTGATACTCAATGTGCTTCACTCTGCCTAATGGTAGGACTGGTCCTGATGGATCCTCTGTTTTGCCTTTTTGGCAGAGCTCTGATAAGTTGCTGTTTTAAACTATAGTTCCCAGAATCTCTGAGGCTGCATAGGCACCGGGCATGCACACTGGGAGCTTCTGGGAACTGTAGTCCAAATATCAAATTTTCAGACTTCTATGCTGATCACAGCGACAATGACTAGCACCTTAATGTGGGAGATACAATATATTTTCACAGCTGTCTTTCTCCCCTCTGCTTATTTCTTGTTTGGATTTTGTATATGAATGCATCATCTTCCATCCACCTAACTATTCAGAAGGCAATGCATGATGCTGATGTGTCTGGTATATTGGAAGGGGTATAATTTTTACTTCCATCCTCAAGGTCATACAAGAAGTAATTGGAAAAGCCAGAACCAAATCTCAAATCATTAATGGAAAATATATTATGCATTCATTATTTATTAAGAAGCGTGTCCTACTTTACTGCATCCAAAAATTAAAGCAACCAAGAAGACAGCTAACAAAACAGGTAAGACCAAGAAGGAATGAAATAAGCAGACAAAGCAGAAGATTTAAAAAGTCACACACAAAACTGAAAACAGCAATGAAAAGAGAAGCAAATGTAATCAAACTGTATACATGCCAAAGACCTGCTGAAACAAAGAGAAAGCCCAATCCCTACAGAGTGCCATTATAGAGATTACCGGACAGATCTCCTGGGGCAGGGTGTTCCTGAGCTGGCTGCCAACATTCAGACAAGTTGTTGTGTGCTTTCAAGTCATTTGTGCATTATGGTGACTTAAGGCAGCCCTATCATGGGTTTTTCTTGGCAGAATTTGTTCAGAGGGGGGTTTCTGCGACATAAAATTGACATGAGGTTTAAATCCAAAACAGGGCATTTTAACCCCTCCCCACATCTTCCGGTGAGGGGTCACACATATCTGACATACAAATTTTCTAGAAATAAGGCATACTCTGCTAGTAATAAGGAACTTCCATTAGATTCAATGGGTACGGGACACTCACTGTACTCATATAGTAAGAAGAGATCAATAACAGCAAATAGGCTGGACCTGCACTGTTAAATGATCTTTTCCCCTGTTCTCTGTGGCCCTACCAGACCTGAATTGAAGGGTAATGAAAATATTGCCTCAAGTACCAGAGATGTTAGCCACATCAGTCCTACAGATGCATGAAATAATAGGAATGCTCCCTCAAAATAAGACACATCAAGAAGCTATAAGATCTATCTATTTAAATTAAATTTGGTGCACCTTTTCCCAAAAAAGTTATTCCAGCTGACTTTTTAAAAAAATCAGGAAGATTTCTCTTTTTGTTCCTGGAAGCACTAAAATATAATGGACCCAGACTATCACCTTCCTAAACACAGCTAAACAACTTAGGGTTCTAAGGAGAGGTTGGTCTGCAGTGTTCACCCTCCCTCAGTTTTGGTAATGCTGGCTAATGGGAGCTGCAGTCCAACAGAATCTGGAAGATCAAAAGTTATTCACCTCTAAGCTACACTGTAAATGTCACACAGAGGAGCAGGCAGTTTCAATTTTAGTCTTCTTCTTTTCTGGCAAACTGTTCAGATATAGATACGTTTTATACAGCCATGCTGTCACTGGGGAACAAGAGAGGATATTCAAAGGCAAATTTATTACTATGAATATCAGGTAAACAGCATTCATACTTTGTGCATTCATCTTCTGCCAGCAGCAAAAAAGCAAAAAACAAAACCAAAACAAATGCTCCAAAACATCCCCTCCCCAAATACCCACTTTTCTGGTGCTTACTACCTCTCTTGGATTTTGGAATTATATATACACATATGGGTGGGCACATGTACCTCTTCTGGCACAAGGATGCTAGTCCTTTGCAAGCCTGAAGATGCTTGTAAGATGGGAGATACTTCCCTGAAGAACCTGATTTTTTTCACTACAGTTCAAGAAGGAGCTGCATGCATTCCATAAATCAGAATTGGCATCAGTATCTTGAGCAGTTGTTGGGCTCCAGAAACCCCACAGAACCAACTGTTGATGTTGGCTTGGCACCAAAAGACAACTGGATCTAGCCATCTTGCATAGCATCACTCTGGGGCATTGTGAGAAATTAAAAGGTGGCAATACCTAGCTATTCTGCACTGCAGCTTGGAAATGTTTTTAGACTACAACTCCCAGGATCCTCCAGTCAGCATTGCCATTGGCATGACCAGCGACACAAGAGAATGCTACCCACAGTCCTCTCAGACCTGGAGCCACCTTGCTATAAGTGAATGGCTGGACGCAAAATGCACACGAAACATTCTGGTAGAGAGAACTAGCGTATGGCCTAGTAGCTTGCTTGCTTGCTTACTTGAATTTATATGCCACCTTTTCTCCTGAGGTGGGACCTAAGGTAGATTCCAAAAGGTTAAAAAAGAACACATTAAAAGCATATAAACGATTAAAACATTTAAAAGACATATGAAATTATAAAACTTACAATACATTTTTTAGCCAAAGCACTCTTAATTAAAACATAACTATCTCAGCAGATGCAGCCAGGCAAGCACAGAGACAGATTGTATATCCCTTTGAAATAGATGACACTCAGTTGTGAAGAGAGAAAATCCAAATTTCCCCCAAACATTTATCTGTCAGTGTGGAAATGATGCAATTGTTGACATAACCTTACAAAATCATCCCAAAAATGCCCTAGTCCAAGCAGAGGATCTATTTGCCAGCTCTTATCTGGGTGATAAAGAGGGGAAGAATTGTAGGGTGATTAATGGTGTAACGGACACCAGATAAGACAGTAGTACCTCAGTTTCCTGTTCTATAAAAAAAAAATTCCTTGCCTTCTCTGACCACAGGAAGCTAAAAATAAACACAGATCCTTTGTGTCTCCTTTGTGTTTAAAACTATTTATTGTCTCCCATTGTTGGAGAGATAGTGGAAGGGTCTTTTGCTCTGACTCACCACGGAAATTACCGGCACTTTCAATATATTGTGGTAGCTGTGATTTGTATATTTAAATGCACATTGACACTTCCATGTGGCCTTGTGGAAGAATTGTGACATAGGGGGAGAGTTGCCAAAATCTGACAAGAAGGACAGCAATATGAAGAGGTGGTAAACAGCCACTCTTATAATTAACTTTAAGATATTAAATTAAGTGGAAATGTGGAAACAGATGAGATCATGGATGAGATCATAGTTATCTCTTTCCACACAGAAAAAAAACCAAACAAAGACATCTTGTGGTACCTTAAATAATTAACAGATTTATTGTGGCATAAGCTTTTGTGGTCTGTATCCTCCAATACGTTAAAACAGTTGCATTTGGATATATGACAGCAAAATAATAAACTGTGAAGCCAGGAAAAGAACACGTACATTCTGTGACATTTTTGTATACAGTTCAAATGGACTCGAGATTAGTATGATGATTACAGGACAAATAGGTCTGTCTCTATGCAAAATAATAAATCAAAACACAAGTCTGGCATCATAAACAACAATAGTCTAGAACCAGTTGGAGAACATTTTGGACATTCAAAAGTCATAATTCATGGGAAATTTCCCAGTGTAAAATTCCTAAGCTGGAATTTATCAAGAACTTTTATTCTGTTAATTTAGGACTCAGTAGAAATACATGTTTCTTTGTCCCATAAGAAATGTTAAAGCAAAAAAGGACGTGTGCCTTATCTCTAATTACTATTGTTGTAATTTGCTATTGCAAATGGGCACTGTGTTAAGCTGGGAGACACATATAAACTGATTGACACCCTTACCTTTCCCTCTTTTATAGTCATGTGTTTCTATTCTTCTCAAAATGATACAGTGCACTGGTTAGACTAGTAAAAATATTCAGGGATAGCCGTCCACAATAGATCAATATCTTTATTGGCCAACCAAAATGCATAAAATACATCATGCAAGATTTTGAAGCTTCACTAGCTTCTTCATCAGGCAAAAGATAGAATTATAGAATCATGGAGCTGAAGAGACCACAAAGGGCCATTGGGTCCAGCCTCCTGCTATGCAGGAATATACCAAAAGAGCATTCCTGACAGATGGTCATCCAGTCTCTGTTTAAAAACCTCCAAAAAAGACTCTACCACACTTTGAGGCAGCATATTCAATGGCTGAACTGCTCTTACTGTCAGGAAGTTCTTACTAATATTTACCGTAGATGGAATCTGTTTTCCAGAAGATTGGAGGCATAGCTCCATGTCCTAGTCTCTGGAGCAGCAGAAAACAAGCTTGTTCCATCCTCCATATGACATTCCTTCATATATTTAAGCATAGCTAGCATGCCAAATCTTAACCTTCTCTTCTCCAGGCTAAACGTACCCATCTCCCTAAGCCTCTATTCATATAGAGGCATAGTTTTAGACAGGGAAGACAGGGACACATTTAAAGACCAGAAGGGGGCATTATCTCCTCCACGCACACAGGATCAAGGTCCAACAGACGTTGGTGATACTGGAAATAGACCTCTTGGCTAGATTGCTTAACATTTTAAGAGAAAAATAAGCATGCTTTCTCCTTTCTCTTCACCTGTCCCACTCACCAAGAGCCTAAGGGCTTTCTTGCCTTTACCCAGCAATATTTTCTTTCACACTTCTATTACAATTGTTTTCTTCTGTGAACGTCCTTAGATTATCTTAGCATCAAGGTTTAGGTTGTTTGATTCCCCCCCCCTTTTAAAAAAAAATCCAGCCCAGCACTAATTTTTTTCTCGCTCCCTTTGTAGTTTTTGTTTACGGGTTTAACATTCTGCATGATTAAGAGACTTGATTAATTCAAAAAGGCTGCTCACTTCTTTGTTAGCTTTTGTTGATCCTAATAGCAAGTGCTCTACCTTTTAGTTTGGACGATCATGTTATATAATCACATTATCGGTCAAGATCGATCAAAAATAATATAGCTACCAGACAGGATTCTAAGTCCTATCAAAATGCATCTAATGCAAGGATTTTTTTCCTTTGCACCAGTTTAAGCCTCTCCTTCCAGCTGAATTGACATAGCAGGGGTTGGAGATGCATAGCATTTAGGGAGGGAAGGGTTAAGCCCCCCCCCATTGTGATCTTCTAAGAATCCCCCTGGATTTCTCTGTCAAATTGCCCCACTGAATTGCCACAGTTTCCTTTTCTTTTTTAAATATCTTCATTGATAATTTTCAAAAACACTAAATTCTAGCCTCCTGAAGATATTCTAGCCTCTCAAAGATAATAGCCAGCAATTCTCTTCTTCCTTCCTCCCCCAAAAAAGAAAATTGAATATTCTTCTACCAAAGGTTAGCATATCTAGCATGATACATCAATATTGCATTCTGTCACATGTTACATTTGCATGATAAATGACATTGTGTTTTCTAATCTTAATACTACAAGCTACTTGCTGACTTAATTACATGGCATTAATCTTCACTGCTTAAAAATATAAGTCACTTACATGTTGTACAACATCACTAAATCCAAATGCTTCTGCACCATTTCATACTGTAGGATCTTTTGTACAGTTTATTACCAAATCCAATTTTCATTGTCTTATATTTGTAACCATTTTATAGCTGAGGCCATTTCCGTGCTAGACCATTATAGCACTATTATTCCACCTTCAATATCCTAGTTTGCAAACCCCATGATTCCATAGGATGTTGAAAGTGGAATAATAGCACTATAACAGTCTAGCGTGGAAATGGCTCTAGTTTCAGTCAACCCTCTTCCCCCACAATTTTTAAATTTGACTCATACCTTCTTTGCATCTACCCTATTCATGAATTCCCCCCAACTTCTCAGATTCCTTTCCTTAGCCTTTATTAATATCTCCAAATTCTTCCTGCTTATTGTTTCAAAGTATTTGTCCTGAGAGAGCACACTTTTCTTTTTCATCTTTCTCTCACTTCCTTCAGCAATGTTGGTCAAAACTTTCATTAAATCAAGTTACCATAGTTTCATTCAAGCATCAACGTAAATTCATTACAACTCAATTTCAGATTAGCTTCCTCCTTCTCCCCACCTTGGGCTGTATTTCCAATTTTACAAACCAAAATGTCTTGGCCCTTCATCTTCCCCAACTCAATATGATTTTGAGCCTCCTTCTCTTCCATGTTATCCTCACAGTTCTTGCCCCTTGCATTACATCTCCCCATAATTCTTTGATCTCATTCCTTAGGCTCTCCCTCAAATCTCTTTTTAAGTTAGGAAGTCTTTTTTTTTTCCTGGAAAAATGTAGCTCCTCCAGCATCCATTGTAAAAAGTCCTGAGAGAGTTCCTAGGAATAATCCATCTTTCATTCAGTCCAGCAGTTACAGAGTTAACAGTTCAGTTCTTCTCTCACTAGCTGAATACAGCAAGCAAGCTGGTTTTATCAGCATCAAAGAGATAACACCTGGACTATCTCATGCTGTAGTTTCTACTTGTTAAGATCCAATTCTATCATGTAAATGAGATGAAATTCATTCTATCCACAAAAATACCTGCCCTTGAATCCTTAATTATTCTCTTTTAAATGCATCAACTCCCAATCTTCTCAGTTGTCCTGATATTATGTGGTAAATACACTTACTCAACTCTAAGGCCATTTCTGCACTAGACTGTTATGGTGCTGTTATTCCACTTTCAACATCCTATGGAATCCTATGGAGTCCTCAAAGGCCCCTCCCTAAACTACAACCCCCTGGATTCAATAGGATGTTGAAAGTGGAATAATAGCACTACAACAGTCTGGTGTGGAAATGGCCCAAGTTGCAGAAAAAAGTAACTGAGGAAGCATCTCTTTTTGTTCCATTTTAATCAGAAGAATTCTTCACTTTTGCAACTTCAACATTTTGTTTATGAGTCCTTTCTTTAAAAAAGCAGGTTGCTGTCATGGGACTATCAGATCCACAGATCAAAGCAGAGGCATTTCACAGCAAGGGCAACAGATGTAATTCCCTCAGTCCTTCCCATCCTTTAGGTGTTTATTCATGAATATACACAAATAATGGGAATTCCAGACCCTTATGGGTGGTCTCCCATTCCCCCTTGGATCCACAGTGAATTTCTCCAGCCAGAGATCCCTTTGGCCAGCACTTTTACCATGAAAGCTCTCTTCAGTGCAGAGCTGCATAAATTGCCACAGTTTGCTGAACTACTCTGCTGAATTATGATTTGGAGAGGGTCAGCATGCTGTGTGAAGGGAAAGTTTAATGCTTCTTTCCACAACTACAGCCCCTCAGAAAATCTCCCCCATATGACAATTAATAGAGGAAAAACCTCTATCTATGGACATTCAAGGCTCTACAGAATAATTATAAATCTTATGGAATAGGTCTAGAGCCAAGACCATATGGAACAAGGTCTGGCAGCACCCTTCTCTAATGTATGGTTTGATCTATAGATACTTGTAGCTGTAAAAATAAACATCATCATGAAGCAGCAACAAACAGCAGACATAAGGTTTCAATACATTTTACAGTAGCATTTGATCCATTCTTTTTGAAAAACGATTCTTCCATCTTGGAACTCAGTGTGGCATACCTTGGCTTCCAAAAGATCAAGGCTGACTCCATGTTTGAGGGAACTCTGGACAAAATGTCCTTTGATGAGCCCTCTTCTCTTTCACAGTGTCCTGCCAGGATTAGCAGGCTACAGTGGTACTATAGAGTATGCTTAAATTTCACACAATGCTCATGAAGAGAGTAAGGTTGGAATACTGGGGAAATTTAGATGGCAGACAAGTCCAGCTGCTCAGCGCTATAAATTCCAGACCAGGAAAAAAATGGATTAAAAGAGCTTTGACCAGAGATTAGATGCTGGAGACAGGCACTGATGTCAATCCTCCATGATGTTTCTAGTTCAAGTAGATCACAGAAAGACCTACCCGGACAGATGAAGTGAACTATAGTTTAAGAAATATATGTGATAATATCTTTCTGGTGCCTCAAATATCTTTCTCATTTTTCCTTATTTAAGATTAGCATCTGGATAATTTTCTACTGTTCATCAGAACTGTTTATGGATCAGCTTTTCCTTAGCTTAGCAATGAGAAAAAGATACATTTTCATAAGAATTTGGATGTTACTTTTTGGACTACACCTCTCGGAATCTTGCATCTGTCAGAGCAAGTAACTTTTCCAAAATGTAATTTGTTTATTTTTTTTAGTTTTATGAATACCATACTACACAATAAGAACAATATGTAACATATGCCTTTCTGCAGATATCAGGAGACAAACAATAGCAACCAGCTATTACTCAAAAAAGATGACGATTTCTATATGCATCAGTTAATACATGATTTCAGAGGTTACTGTGTAAGACTGCTGAATTCAGAGAGAGACAAAGAGTGACAATGTGGTGGTGATGGTGATTAACATAATATCTATGGCTATATTATATCTGTATAACAACAACATTAACAAATATGGCTATATATATGGTAACCTTTTATTTTTTTCATCAAGCATGACTTTGCTGATTGACTATGATTTGACCAAGAGTACTTTTTTTACTTTTACAACTTGTTTCTCAAAAAGAAGAGAATCTTCTTCTCTTTCTCCACACAATGGTAACTGTTCCTCTAGCCAGCCTGAAGGGAAACTGAGTGAGCAAACACTTGAAAATTTCTGCAGTATTCAGGTATAATATAGTGATAATGGAGATTTGATATAATACTCGACAAAGCTATTATTTTCAATTTGTCCATGGCTTACAAATTCCTTTACCCTACAGGACTGGAATGAAAGGAATTCAGCAAGTTGGATCACCCATCTTCTCACTGACCGATCCATATGGTCACATTCTTCAATCCTACTAGCCGGAGGAGCAATCATTAAGTCTCTTATGCCCTAAATTACTCCCCAAATGCTCTTCACTACTGGTGCTAATGTGTTTGCCTCTCTCTTCAGTTTGTCACTGAAACTAGCAGGATTAGATTAGAGCTAATGTCTTCATTGTTCTTCAAAGGATGGGTGAATTTCACACCTGTCTGGGTTTCTGAGCTGTAGGTAGAGGGTGTCACTGGCTAGTAGGAAAACAAATTAAAGCCAATTACAATTCAGAGATCTCATCTAGTCAATCAGCTCAGCAGAGTTCAGTGTCTAAACAACTGAGGGCTTCAGTGCATCTTCTTTGCAAAAAATTCTGAGGCTGTCTTAATAAGATATCAATCAGGAAAAAATTAGGCATGTTTAGGAGATGATAATACAAACAATATCATAGCTAGCAATATTGCCCCCTCCTGTATAAACAGGTCTATTTTCTTCTGCTTAGCACACTGTGACAAAGACTTTCTCAGAGCCTAGAAAAGTCACATTTCAGATTACAGCTCCCAGAATCCCCCAACCAGCAGATTCTGAGATCTGTAGATTTGTTTTGTTTTAAAGAAAAGTTCCCAAGCTTTGGGTTGCCCTTATAGCATTTTTTCTTTTATATCATGAAATTCCTGTACAGAATGACTCCCTTGGAAGACACACTTTCCCTGTCATAAAAACAGAGCACTTTATACACAGGTAATCCTTTAAAACAATCAGTGCTACTTTCTTTGTGGGACCATGTTAATTCGACATAGCAAAAACAACAAAGAGTGTCCAGGCACCTTAAGACTAACAAGATTCTTTCAGCCTAAGCTATTGTGGATTGTAGCCAACTTCACCAAATGCATGGAATGTTGCCGCAGTTGGCATGGTGATTGCAACCATGATGGTAATGAGCTAAAAAGATTTGGGCCTTGGAATAGTAACAGTAAGTATTTTTAAAAGTGGTTTTCTAAACTCTAGCACTTTCTTCATTTTATTTCTTCCAGACCTCACTGTTTAGTCCTCATCCCCAGTCACCAATCACAGACATTTGTACCTGAAGCTTGGATGAACCTTCATGCATCTCATATAGTGACCTCAGTCCATGAAAACTACTGCCACAAATCCCTTAGTTATTTCTGCTGCAACAGACCAGCACATCTGATCCTCTGGAGTTTTTCATCTTAGCTATTGGGAGTCACAACTGACATACAAAGGCCCACCACGCCAAGATAAAAAAGTTGTCCCAAATCACATTCCATACTTTCAGTTCAAGTGACTAAGCCTTCTTAGCAGAGTCTTAGGCCCACAGGGCAAAAAACCAAAGAAAAACAAGCAGTACATAGTCTGGAGTTTTTGTAATCACTGGGACAATGTTTTTACAAGCAACATGACCTTTAGCTTGTTAGGTGGCACCTATGTACACACATGCAAATGACTGTCATGCATCACTGAAATATCACACCTTAGAAACCTATTTTACAACTGAGGAAGGGATAGCTGAATGATGTATTTGAACTGGTTACAATGTCTGCTGGTTTGTTTTCCTCCCCTACAGATGAAGTCTCAAACCAGTGCAATAGTATTACTCAAGATGAGACACACAGTCTCTCTCTTACAGTGTGATCCTATGCATGCTCACTCCACAGAGAATCCCACTGTATTTAGTGGGGCTTTAGTGTGTCCAGCAGAGACACAGATTCTCTTTTCTTTTTCTTGCAAAAGTATTGGATAGTAACACCATTTTAAAAACTTTTGCCATGTTTTGCCAAATTATGTTAGAATTGCAAAAGCTGGCATGCATGCATGGAATTGATTAGGAAAAATACAATAATTTCTTTTTAGGAGATGATTTGTGTGCATGTTATGTCAAATTGTATAGTGCTCTTTTGAACTGTCATTTTAGAAGATTTGCAGATAGTTACATGATCTGTATTTACCACCACACATCTGTCACATAGTAACTTATCAATAAAATATACAGGTTCCACACACAAGAAAAAACACTAATATAGAAGTGTAAGCAACAGAACCTGTTCTCCATTTGACAGTTCCTGAACCATTCATTTTTTAATTCCGTATTTCAGTGCAGTGTGGACCAAGGCTTGGAAAGTTCCTTTGAAAAAGGAATTACAATCAGCCCTCCACATTCACTAGGGTTTGGGGCACGGGACTGCTGCAGAAGTGGAAAAATCACAAATATCCAAATGCGTCTGTGTGTCTGTGGGAAGGGGGCCAAGGCAGGGTAGGGAGAGCAGGCACCCAGGGTCCAAACCAGGTCAGGGAAAAGAGGGAAGGAGAGGTTGGCATCATGGCCCTATACTTCCTCTCTCTCAGCCATCTCCTTGGTGTGGAGGGCTATCAACAGAGGGTTTGTGGTGTGGAGAAACTGGGCTTTTACCTATCCTTAGCTGGGCAGGCAGCAGCTGGTGAAGGAGGAAGAGTACCAGAGGTAGGTTTTTAAAGGGCTTCATGGCCTCATTTGGAGCCAATGACAGGGAAAGTTCCCCCAGAAAAGAAGCACCAGAGGTGGGGGGGCAGGGATTGGAGAAACTCACAAATAATCAAATCCGTGATAGTCAAACCCGCAAATGTGGAGGGCCAACTGTATTTATTATTCTAGTTTGAAGTAGTTAACTGCAATTGCATTCTAAAAAAGGAATTCTTGTCCCTTTCTCAAAAGTGATTAACATACTTATTTTTAGTTTTTTAAAAAACAAACCAACAAGGGCACAATCTTCTCCTACGCACCTTGTTGTCACCTCAACATTCACAATGGAGAATGAAGCACACCAGGAACCAGTGTTTGAACCATATGATATTCCTCCTCTCATTTAGTGAGGCCACACTCCATAAATATAAAGCTAACGATAAAAGTGTCGTTAATGTGCAAAAGGAGCAATGTTAAACCCTACTTAAATTAAAATTGTACTCTAAATTATGGAAATTAGTCATCGGGATATGGGACTAAATATAGCGAACTAGTTTTTTAAATCTAGTTATGTTCAAGCTCTGGCACTGATAGCCTTTATATTTTGTGTGTTTGTTGCAACAGGCTCCATTAAGCTCAACAAAGTTTCTGATTAAACAGCTCAAGCCAATACGTATTTGTTCTATGCAGTGTGTTCAGAGTGAATTAACTGCTGTGTAAGTAAAATGCTCAAAGCATTGCAGTCTGTGAAAATGGCCCAGTTATTCAGATCAGTTTCTAGCAGGGACTACTCTATACTACATCATAAAACTAACTATAAAAACTTTGTAGCCATAGATTTATCAGTTCAGGCTCATTGCAGGGCCTGAGATTTCTGGACCAAAACCTGAGACTTAGGGATGGCCCTAGTGATATTGTTAAATGTTATGCATTAAGTACCAACCATGGTTGCCCACAGCTTGTCATTCAGACACACACACATAGAGGATATAATTTCCTGTTTGAAAATTAGGAAATCTTGGAAGATAGAAATCTCAGTCAAAAGGGCTTTTCCCCGATCAAGTTGAAATGAGAAGATTATTCCTTCTCACTTACTTAGTAAGATGGGATAAGGAATATCTAATCTAGTTTACTTACCTCTAGCCAGCAGAGGTATCCAGAGCAGAATGAAGGATGAAACAAAGACTATGAGTTTTTGTTTTTTAACAAGTTCGAGGGAGCTAGTGAGGTATGCTTTTCTGCTTTCTCTTTTGTCTCTGTTTTGCTGAGCACAAGAAGGAAAAGGAGGTTTTGAAGTGGACTGTCAACAGTTAACACTGATTAGGAGGATTCTGGGACAGTGAGGCCAGAATCATCTTGGTGTTCCACAACAACAGGATGGCTCTGGGTACAGGTCTGCCCCCAACTCAAATGACCACTGATTGGCCACTGGGGTACACTTGGGGAACTCCATAGCACTGTCACCCAACTGTCAGCCTTCACTTTCCCAGACCTTCAGCATCCCATAGGATATCAGCCTTAGTCCCAAACAGTAATGTTTCCAAGCTTTGATTCTGCACCCTCTGAACTATGTTGCTCCTCAGCTGCAGTGGAGGACAATGTTGACGCTCCATCATTAAATTACTCTGTTGGTCCACTTTGCTTCTATATAGGTAGTGTGTGTGTGTGTGTGTGTGCACACACTTGTGTGCGTTTGCATGAGCACGCATGCATGTTCCACCTTTTTGTTTACCTCCGGCAGCAAAATGACTTGGGACAATTCTGAGTAGTGAACCCTGGTGGTTCTCTGTTTATTGTTGCTAACATGAATCAAGCTCCTCATCCATAAGAAATATATATTAAAATAATAGGAAGGGAAAATCTCGTGCCTTGGTTGTGAGCGTAACAGGACATCAAGCCTGTCAGGGACTAATTAAACCAATCTGAATAATGTTGGCTGTAGGAAAACATGAGGGCATTTGCGGAACTTGGAATATCACTTTAAAAAAAATAGTTATTGTACTAAGGCCTCTCAAAGATAGTTACTGTTATTATTGCAATTGTTAAAAAGTAACTGTTACCTTTCATGTTTTTCAAAAAGTATCAGAAGAATTTCCTTTAAATTACTTTAAAATACACAGAGACACAGATCTGAATGTTACTGCTTCTTGGCTTGTCCAAATCACATCCCTCTCCCTATTCATTGACTCAAAGCCCCCAACAGAAGACACCATAGCAGTATGTGGTACAGTACAAGCCAGCACTTGTACGATATAATATTCCTCCTTCACAGCCACATCCATTTAACCATGAAAGTAATGAAAAAGTGACAATTATACCACAACAGGAGTGAATTTAACTTAATTTTACTCATCCCTTGTTAAGTTGCAATCATCATACAAGTTAATTGCACCTTTGTTGATAAAGGGAATTAATGACAAGTACCTAGCTGTTAGCAACTAGTTTCTTCTTTCCTTTTGGGATCTGAAGTAGGAGGTACATGGTGTGTGGCATCTTGACTTCCTGCTGCATGGTTAGTACAATGGGAACACAGTGTGTCATCTCAGTCCAGGGCCTTCTTGAGAACTTTGCTGTAAACTGCAGGAGGTATTTCTCTGCTTGGCTGGAACAACATACCAACGTAGTCATGCTCAGGGTCTCTTGACCACCCTGAAGCAAGATAAGCCTCAAGGCCTTTGTATGCACTGGTGGGCCTGTACTCAGACCATTTCTGGACTGGACTGTTATAGCGCTATTATTCCACTTTCAACATCCTATGCAATCCTGGGGTTTGCAATTTAGAGAGAAGCCTTTGAGGCCACTCCCTAAACTGCACACCTCAGGATTACATAGGATGTTGAAAGTGGAATAATAGTGCTAAAACAGTCTAGTGTGGAAATGACATCAGACTCCATTGATTCTTTCTGTGTGTGTTTTGAAGGGCTGCTAGTGTCTGTCTTCCATGAAATGTCCATACCATTTTTCTGAATTCCAGGACTTATATCTGCAGCCCTGAAAAAGCTTTCTCTCTCCGCTCTCCAAGCCAAGATTGTATGATGTAAATCTCTGGCAAAATTCCCCTCTTTTAAAATAATTGAATAGCTAATTCTAGTAGTTACATAAAATGAAACTTCAAAGGACCAACACCTGTGTCCCATTAGAGATGGGTTATACTGGCAGACAGAGGCAGGAAAAAACCAAACAAACACTCACTTGGTACCATCTGCTGCTCTCAGACCTCTGTGGCAGACAGAATAACAAACCAGAGTCTGTGGATGCAATTACTAATGGCAAGTTCCATCTTGACTTGGTTGTGTTAAGGTTAATATCTGGAGCTTGTTGGACTCTAAATGCATCCAACTAATCACAGTTCCCCAGTCTCTGTAAAAACAGCTGAACTAAAAGGCAAAGTCTTGTATCAAACCTGAAGTATTCTTGTGTCTGTAGTTATTTTGGAGCAGGCATCCATATAGAAACCCTCAGCTACAACTGATTACTCATTTTGAGTGAACCAGATTTTGCTTTCTACAAAGAACTGAATGGCAGGTACTATCCAAGCACTGTAAGACTTTAAAATTCCAGCTCATCATTTTTCAGCTCTACCTCTTTCCTAAAGGCACATCTTCATGGTGGTACATTGGTGAGGTCATGTGCATACTGACTCATATGCATACCAGGTAGTATATCTTGTCTCTGTAATAATGCAGTACATACCCACTGATTTTCTGCCCACATGACCTGAAACAAAGATGGAGAATTTTTGTCTTTCAGATGCTTTGGACAGCCATACCCACAATCCCTTATCTCTGACAATGCTGCCTGGGAGTGCTGGAAACTGAAGCCCAAAATATTTGGAAAGCCAAAATTTCCCTAGCCCTGAAATAAAGAGAAACCCGGGATTTAGCAAAGCATCTGCAGTTTTTATAACAGATTTCTCATTGTGATATTTGAATGTTTGCTAAGGATGGTAAGTTATCATTTTTTTCTCTCCCTTCCCCAGACAGTGCCTGTGTTTATAATGCAGACAGTTCTGGAACTGGGAACCAAAAGTGTCTAATTGGCAGCACATGCTACATGATTAAAATCACAGTTCTAAAGCTTTAATGAAGTTTTACAAAGGTGTTCAGGTTACTGAACACAGCAGCAATAAAATGCACTTGGTCTGAGAACTGTGTGGTTCACCAGATATTCTGGAAGGCCACACAATCTCCACCTCTGATACCCACCCTGTATAGAGCATACATGCCTACACAAAAGCAAATCTCTGCATCTTTACTTTCTAACACAAATATAGCAAGTGATCCAATGCACAATTCAGTGGAACTCAGTTCTACTACATTCATGAAGATACAATTGATTTTCAAAGTAGATTTTAAAGAATTTTGCCAATTGCCTTGTGGATCTGCATTGCAGATTCTATGAGATCAAAAGGGATAGTACTAAATGCACTAAAATGCACTCAGATACAAAGTACTTTATATACCGGTATATTTCTTTGTAAATGTATTTTGACACCAGAAATATCGAGTTCTATCTGTAGTCTCTGGGTTGTGTCTTCCTTCACATACATAGGAACGTAGAATTACATGTATAGCTGTCTGAGAACATAAGTATACGTCTGTATGCGTAGATAGACAAGTTAATGTGCATGATTGCAATGCACATAAGAGATGTGTTGTGTCTCTGCAGAAGCACACGTAGGCAGGGCAATCTCTCTCTTCATCACATCCCAGGTCTTTGAGGCTGAGTCTTCAGAAGCAGCCGAACAATTTTGTTGGCAGACAGACAGCTTCATTGTAACGTTTCATCCTGACAAGCAGTTTCCTGTCACCCTCAGCAAAGGTAACTAAGTCTGCCATAATTGGTAATTATGATCAAAGACCCTACGCAACAGAGCTGGTTTGATCATCAACTGAAATTGCCTGGCTTATGTTTTCTCTTGTCGCCTTGGGCAGAATGAGATCCATCAAGTATCACTTTCAAAGATGGAAACAGTCTCAGATCCCACTGCTGAAAAGAATACTCAACGTTGCTCATAGACTTGCAAAAGGACCCCAGCCTCATTTCCTTAGAGACCACAAGCAGGAGATAGGCCATGGGATACTGCCAGAAACCATTCAGATCAACTTCTCTGCTGGAGAAAAGGGGTCCTCAGATTGTTAGGTTCAGCCCAAGACATTTTGGTGACTGGAGTGGAGTTGCAGGTTACAAACTCTATCCACACAAGTCAAGGTACATACAAACTAGAGACAGAAAATCTCACCATCAAGTCTCTCCAACTAAAAACTGGCTACCCTTTTATAATACCATAATACTGCCAGCTGAGACAGTTGCTTGACTTTGACTAATGACAAGGCCGGCACTTTTCTCTGATAGCCTCGTCTCTGTTTTGTACTTTATTTCTCTTTATTTATTTCATCCTCTGAGAAATGGGCACTGTCCTAACAACATTCCCTTTAAGAAAGACATTAAGGATCTTGATTTAAAAGATCTGTTAAAGAGATGGAAGCCACTGCTACATTACAGACTTTAATGTCATTATCATAGGTACAACTTGCACAGGTTTTGAAACTGAACTGAGATCTGCAGCAGCTTGCCGAAAGATCTTATCTTAATGAAAGGGGACTCTGCCAGCACTCCACTTGCACAGAACTAACCTGATGCCACTGCAATTGAAAAAGAATGGAAGTAAAACAGGACTGACCTGACAATTTTATTAATATTTTTGCAGCTTGAGTTGTATTTCCAGCATTTTGCGGTCCATCTTAGTATTTTGGTTCCCTGAGCAAAATAAAATATAATATAATTAAAATAAAATAAAATAGATGGCATCCTATTATAAAAGACAAAGCTGTAGATATCCTTAGCTTCTTAAAAAGATTTAACTAGGACTATCAAATTGAGTAAAGATGCACATGGTCAAGGGATGTAAAATTACGCATGAGTGTAGAGAAACTGAATAGATAATATTTTAATGCTTCAGTTTGGTTTGAAAATGATCAGAATAGTAATGAGAACAGCCTTGAACCTATGCAGAGCATTTTTTTTCACTGTCAAGCAACCCCAGACATGTAAGAGTTAGATATTCTAAACTGAATAGTTTCAACTCTTCTTTTTTAAACAACATCAACAACAACTGAACATTGCTGAGTGAACCTTGTAGCCATACCTTGAATGTGTTAATTGAGATGTACATCCATTTCATGTGGGGTACACTTACTTCTTTGTACATGTGTGAGCAATTATTATAGGCCATTTCCGCACTAGACTGTTATAGCGCTATTATTCCACTTTCAGTATCCTATGGAATCCTGGGGTTTGCAGTTTCGGGAGGGGCTGGCTAGCCCCTCCTGAAACTGCAAACCCCAGAATTCCATAGGATGTTGAAAGTGGAATAATAGTGCTATAACAGTCTAGTGCAAAAATGGTCATACACTCATGCACAAACTCAGATTATAGTCATTACCTTGGTAATGCCAATAGCAGTCACTGTGAGATCAGCAAATCTTTATATGGACATAATATTCTTTCTTTTCTGAACATTAGAACAACAACTGTATTTTCACTGTTTTTCATCATAGGGAGGATCATGTCTCATGTGAACCAGATATTATGAATATTGATAAAAGGCTCTTCAGCTACTAACATGAATGCCAGGAAAAGTCTTCTGGTTCTCCTTGTAGTCTCAGAGTTCTGGTGCCCTCTGCTGTCTACAATCTATGGAATTGATAAAGGAGCTGAAATAGAAGGATCTAAAATAAATTACAAACCTTGTCATCGCATAGATAAATTCCATAGGAGTCACTGCGCTGGAAAAATGTTTGGCTTTAGAGTTTTCACATTGACAGGCCCTTCATGCGATTGTGACAATGCTCCACAAACATTAGGCTGGTAAATTTGGAGGGGGAAACACACTGGAAGGGGAAAAAGAGAATAAGAGAGGAAAACATATCATCCCAAAAAAGACAAAAGAAGACCTCAGTTTGCATTAAATGTGCATGCACTAGTTTGCCTTACAGACATAAAACTATACATGTGGGCAAATAATGGGCAAGATTCGCCTGGCAACCTGTGTGCCTGTTGCTCAGTCTGCTGCCCACGTGCTAATTTCTGGTGGGTCACTTCAAGGTTCCCTCCTCCTCTGACTTTTGTGTGGTTCTTCTTTGATGTGTGCTTGCCTTCCAACAAAAAATGTTTTCAAATGCTGATCTCTGGCAGCACTTCCAAACAGAGGATTGTCCTTGATAGAATCCATGGGCAGCCTAATTCACAAGGGGACATCATTGGTGACAATTAGCCCTTCCTATTGGGTTTATACATGTGTAAACAATCACCTGAAACTCTTCACACTGACACATGGAAGCAACCATTACCTCAGTGCCAAATTAGATTCCTCTCCATGGCAGTTGGCGGCTTCTCTATGCTAAACTGTTCTGTTCTTGTCTCTGTATTATCACAAGTCCAGTAAAATACAATTCTACTTGTTCAGACACTAGTGAGCACATGACCAGATGGTAGCTTCTTGGGCTTCTAGTGGTTGGGATAGCACTGAATGTAAGGTAAATATCTCCCCCTTCCCCCATATGGATCTCCACGGCAGGGACCTAGTTTAGCAGATGAAGGAGGTATCTCAGCAAATGTGAGCTCAGATCCTGGATCATGAGATATATTGTAAAGTTGTTGTTGTTGTTTGTTTCAAGTTTTTCCCCACTTATGGTGACCCTAAGGTGAACCTATCATGGGGCTTTCTAGGGCTGAGCATGTGTGTGACCCACTCAAGGTCAGTGGGCTTCCATGGCTGAGTGGGGAATTGAACCCTGGTCTCCAGGCTCATAGTCCAACGCTCAAACCACTACCTCATGCTGGCTCTCTGTGCACAGGTGGAATTATGAAATATCTCCTTTCTTACTCCCCGAAATCTAACTTTTAGCTGCTGCAGTCCTCACCCAATACCAATTTAGTGTTGAGTAGAAAGTAAGGAGGGAAACAGAGAAGCTGTGTTCCTATGCTTGTCCTATCTACATATCTACTTACCAGTCCATCTTACAAACAACTGCAGCATTATTTCACTTCATGTAATCTTTCTCCTCAAATCAATTGATCTACCGTCTTGCTTGGAAGCAGTAGATCCTTCTAGTTAGAGGTAAGATTCTGGAACACTCTTAATGAAGAAATCCAGGGAAGCATCTCATCAGAACACTGTTAATGGAAAAATTCTGGGGAAATAGGGCTCACTTCTAAAAAGTATTTTCAGTGTTCCTACTCAGTTTACACTCCTGAATTCTAGGAAATAACAACCACTCCTATGCAGTTCTTCAGCCAAAATGAATATAGAATTAGAGCTTAGGTCTCCCTCATCTGCATCTAAAGTTGAGTCTCCTCAGAATGTAAGGAAGCCTAATCAGGATTCACTAAAAGATCTTGAGATGATTTAAAATAGATTGTCAAAGGTTTCTGATTCCCAGTTTAAGAACAGCAGCAACAAAATGATTGCAATAGCAAAAGCCCACCTCCTGAGGTATATTGCACAAATGAATAAAACTTGGGGCTAAACCGCAGTTGGGTTGTGTATACAAAGAGGGTTAGAAGCTCTGTTTAATTCTGGTCCACAGATAGAACAAATTCCTGGGCTTAGAATTCTTTAATTCAAAGTGTACGTTTCTGATACTGGTCTGCAGTAGATCTCAAGATTCTAAGGTTAAAAAAAGTAGACCCACAAGCCTGAAGATTGCCCAGGCTCCATCTGCTTCTATAGATCAATAAACCACTTCTTAAGTTATCTGATGTGGTGGAGTGGCATGTATTTTTTTCTCCAACATGTCAAAGACAGCCATTATACTTGTGGCAATTGGCTACAGTTCTTCCTTTTCTGAAAATGTACTATGGATTGGCAACCAGTGTCTGGGGATGGGCACCAGTCCATGGATCATCATTCTGAGTTGTTGTTGTGTGCCTTCAAGTCATTTCTGACTCATGGCAACCCTAAGGAAACTCTATCATGGGATTTTTTTTCAGCAACTTTTCTTCATGGGAGTTTGCCATTGCTTTCCTCTCAGGCTGAGACAGTGTAACTAGCCAAGGTCATTCAGGGAGGCTTCCTTGGCTGAGCAGGGTTTTGAACCCTGGTGTCTCAGGGTCCTAATCTGACATGCAAACTACTGTACCACTCCAGTCCTCCACCACTTTTGAGTAGCACTGCTCTAAACCAACAAACTGGTATGCCTCCAAAAGAGCTTGGAAACATGATATTGTGGACGACAATTTCCAGAATCAATCATGTCAGACAGTGACAACTCTATAGGAAGAAAAACAAAGGAAAACTAAACCCAAGGTTATAAATCAGTCCTCACCAAATTGAATTGGGTAGGTAGCAAGAGAGCCATAAAATAACTGATATTCAAGCTAATGAAAAGGATAAGAACAAAAGAACTGAGCCTATATTGGGTATGAAGGAATCAACTGGGAGGTCCTTATCCAAAGAGGGTGTATTGGAGATATCTCCACAGCAAAATCCCTTCCTTTACTTATGCAGGTAAAAAGAGAAAGTTAATGGCTGTCTCTTCTACTCTCTCCTTTCCCTGATATGGAACTGAGGCTGGGCAGGCTTGATTTATCTATGGCCACCCACAGAGTTCAAGGGAATATGAACCCTGTCAAACACTCTGTCTGCTTGACTTACACTTACGGATTGTCAGATTTATAGATATGGGATCAAAGAGGGTTTGTTGTTGGTTTTTTTTCACTTTGAAGTTCATTGAGGCTCAGATACTCTGCTTAACAGTTTGTACAAAATATTTTCACCTAAAAGATACAGTTGTTGCAGAGTTTTAAAAAAATATAATCCTCTGGAAATATTTCAAGGATCACTTAGGCGACTGTCACCACGGCACTGAAGTCAAAGTGACCATTTACCGGTATAATTGATTGGTGTCATACTGTATAAGAATACATTTACCAGCATAATTAAATGGTATCATACTCAGTGAGAATATACAGTGTTGAGATGTGCTTTCTGTATGAATCCTCTATCCATTTATAGTGTCCATAGCCTCTACTGGTTGCTTCCTGCAAAATAATATTAATTTCCCATCACTCTGCATCCTTTTTGTTTTATTACAGCAGGCAAAGAAGCATCTCTCATGTCTGCTTTGTTACACTAGGCAGAGCACTCTTGGTAATGCAGCTATTCAAGTCACAGGAATAGGGCTGGGCCTACCATGATGCAGCATAGTGAGTTCTGCCTCTAACACTCCTGAGGACAAAAAGCATTAGCTTTGAGACTTGGAAGTGATATGAAGGCTAAGAACAGATTGAAGGAGTGAATTTTCCTGCTACTCACCTGCTTGCACAGTTCTCATATGAAGGGTAGATGGGTCTCGCTTGATTTTCTTTGTTTCTTCTGAAACATATAACCTTTGGGAGTCCACCTTCCATTGGCTTTGCCCTGATGACATATACGTCAACCCACAGACCCATTAACCATCCACAGGTAACTGGATTGCTGGCCAGCGAATATGAGTCTGAGTAGAATTAGTTTTTTTAGGGACCCCGCTCTGCCACTGGTTGCAAGGGAATGCTTGGCACCATCAGTGAAAGGGCAGGAATGCTTCTCTGTTGGGGACCATGGGCTGCACCATTGGCCACCAATGAAGCTTAGCTTATAGCAATGACTTGGAGCAGTGTTTGAAACTGCAGCCAGTTCTGGCACTGAACAGTAAGCATCAGGCAGGTACTTCAGGCACCAGATTTTGGGTGTTACAAAAGAGCAGAACATGTTAAGTTATTTAATTTACTGCTTTTTTATTTCTATTATTATTATTATTTTATTTTTTTACTGCCAGACACAAACAGAGAAACTTGTGGGTTTTTCTGTTTCATGTACCAAAAGTAACTCAGCTGGCTTTCGATACTATGCTTATGGCTTGAGTGAGCAGGATGCCATTTCCCCCTTTTCCTTAAGCAGAAAATTTTCTTGGGCCAGCCCTACAGCTGAAGCTTTATCAGGGAAAGAAAAAGAAAAACAAACAAACAAATAAAACAAATAAACCCTGATAGCTACAAGATGGGGAGTGGGAATGAGGATCATCTACATCAGCGACTGAAAGAAAGACCCATCCTCTTTAGTTACCTCATAGAAAAACTGATAGGATTGTAAAGATATAAGGCAATGGTGAGGAACGGTGGGGAATCTTTGACTAACCAAATGTTTTGGTTTATCAATTCCATCCAGCATAGTCAGTGATAAGGGACTGTGGATACTATAGTCCAAAATGTCTGGCTCTGTCTGTCCCTCTCTGGCTCTGCCTAAATCTCTTAAATCTCTTAGCATATTTTACAGGCATACTTTATGAAGGAGGCGTTTAAATGTAGTTTCAAAATAGAAATGCCATTAAAATAAATTAACTTAATCATATAAGAAGAATCAAGCCAAAACTATGTTTTTTTAAAAGTGTTCTTCAAACACCACTTCAAAGAGCAAACACAAACCGCACAAACCTAATCATGTTTGAAATTCAAAAAAGTTGCCTTTGAATTCTGACATTCTATTAAAAGTGTGAATTAGTTTTTACCCTGTAGTAAATTACTGCCTGACCAGTCTCCATAGTGACTGTTCTCCCCACCCCTCAACCGCAGACTTTGTCAACAACAGTTAAACTCTTCTGATGAGTATCTTTATTTAATGTACGAAACTCTTGCTTTCCTACTTTGGAGTCAGTCACATTTCAGTACCAGGCTGGTGATTTTTCCCAGCAAGGTCCATTGTGATGGATAATTCAATGGAACACTTGAGATAAAGAGCAACAGACATTACCTAGCCTGGGAGAGTGCAGAAAAAGTGGTCTGTCTGCCGTTTGTCTCTACCATGAATTGTTTGTTCTTTATGAGACATATTATTTCCTGCTGATTGCTGCCCCTTTGCATGGCTAATCGAGGGAAACATTCTGATGCATTCCATGAGCCAGGAACATTCTTGTGGTTCTGCAGTCTATAAATCTTGCTTTTCTCTGGGTCCTCTTTCAATTTCTCATTTCATTCTCTGATTTCCAAGCCAGAACTCTGGTGCCACCCATGGTGTTTACTGAACTTAGGTCTTAAGTCTAGCACACCAGGGATAGCACCTCTTCCTTGGTCCATTTGCTCTGGGTAATATCTCAATCTTGTCTGCCTTCAGTTTTTTTTCTCTAGTGCTCTCCTCATGATTCAAAGTTCTGCCACAGCAACTGGTTGCCAGAGTCACCTTGCCTGTCTGCCAGCCAGACTTAGCTTACAGCAATAGGGAAAAACAGTGTGGTGTAGTGATTTGAATGTTGGCCTATGACCCTGAAGACCAGGGTTCAGTTCTCTGCTTAGCCTTAGAAACCCATTGGGTGACCTTGGGCGTGTCACACACTCAGCCCCAGAAAACCCTGTGCTAGGTTCACCATAGAGTCACTGTAAGTCAGAAATGACTTGAAGGCACACAACAACAGCATAAGCTAGCTTTCCTCAAGCTGGCACCTTCCAGATGGATTGGTCTATACCTCCCATTGTCATCTGTATAAGTTCTAGGGTGGCACATATGAATGGTGCCAAGTTGGGGAAGATCAAGGTAAGGTGTATCTAGGAAAGGTGCCCATCTTAAGAGAGGTAAAATATGTATCATATTTGCACAGATCTATTTGACTCCAGTTTCTTAAAGTTTCCAGCACATCAGAATGCTTAATTTGGACACATTTTTGTTATTATGTATACCTCAGTGGCACATCCCTAGATCTAAAAAATGGAGGATAGATAAGGGTACCTTTGAGCCAGCATGAACATACAACTTGTTTGGAAAACCTCCCTTGACACAACAGAAACAGCAGTAAATACTATATGACAAAATCATGCCATGCTTTTCTGTTTTATTTCTGGCTCCTGTCTCTTGAACACAGGCATAAATTGCATACATACATTTAACATGTCAAGTTTTTCTTGTCTTGAAAATGCAAGATGCCAAGAACCATCATTTATGCATCATCATATGGCTGTGCAGCACTCGAAAGCTCTCTAATTTACAACCCCAATTCAGTAGTAAAGGAATACTATTAGGATGGTTATGGACTGTGTCAATACAGTACAAACTTCTCAAATGGTGTTAATGACATTGGAATTATAGGGCTAGAAATAGCCATGGTCATGGGTGGAGGAGGGACAAAATCGAGACATTATTAGAAAACCATGGAAATATTAAGAATTTTTTTCTACAACTCTCAGAATTGCTTCAGCCAATACAATCACTACCCTTATTGGCTGGTGGAATTCTGGTAGTTGTAGTTTTTTAAAAAAATGAACTTTCCGATCTTTGCTTACCCTTTACCTTTTGAGAAGGCAGATTTCAAGGATTATTAGAACTGGAATAGTGAACTGGCTCTAGTTGTGGGAGATGTTTGGTGGCAGGGGGGTGTTGTTTTATTTTTGATTTGGAGGGGGCATTTGGAGGATTCCTTCTGCAGGCATGTGTTTTGGATACCTTGTATACATTTTTCCCTCACTTACCCACCTAAACAGGAAGAAATACAGCTGTTGAACAAGAGAGATTTCTGGAGAAATGGAGACCAGAAAGTATTTTGAAAACTTTCTGTGCTCCTTGGAGAAGAGCACAGAATTTTGATAAATCTAGAAAAGAAGCGCTGCAGCTCAATGGTAGGGCTGGGGTGGTCAAATACAAAGAAGAATTCTGAACCTTTAGTTTTGTAGGAGAAGGCATCTTGGCTTGTGACCCCCCCATTTATGCAATTGCAAGAGTACTTTGCCCTACTTCTCCGTTTATCATTAAATGAACCCAACAGCACCCATAGAGCTATGTTATTAAGCATAGAGCTATGTAGAAGCATAGAGCTATGTTATTAACTATGTTATTAACTCTTGAAGAAGTGCTGGCTCAATTTAAGCTGCTGTTGGTTCTGTCTATAGTATGTTACCTGTTCCATACCTTGATTGATGAACAGAAGATTCTTCTTGAGCTGGCCTAAGTAAGTGACTGGAATGTTTCCTGAGAATAAACAGAAGGTGTTTAGAGCAGATAACACTTGTTTCTTCCTAATAGATGTCTGTGAAAGTGTATATGCCATCGACATCTAGAGGTAAAAGGATTTTATCTCTTCCTAGGGAGAACTGACCCTGCAAGAAATCAGTACGTGTCCAAAGTGTTCTTTTAGAGCATGTTGCTTGGCTGGGGGATTGTGAGAGATAAAAGGTAGCATATATGGAGGTCACCAGGTACAAGAGGGCTGTTTTAGACCAGTAGCTCTCAAACTTTGCTCCTCCAGGTGTTTAGGACTTCAGCTTCCAGAAGCTCTAGCCAGTATGCAGTTGAAATCCAAAATTTCTGGAGGAGCAAAGTTTGAGGGTCAGTGTTTTACACTATCCCATAATTGTGGTCACCTTAACTACAAAGGACAGTGTTCTGCTTAAACGGCTGGCACAGATGTACTGAAATAGCATCCCCCCATGGCCATTTGTGCCTAGAGGAGAAGGGAAATCACAGAAGCATCTGCCTGGCACATATAAGCAATTACATCATCAGCTAAGGTCAACTGGGGTCTTCTGGCGGTCTCAGCAGCCACCATAATCATTTTGTGTCTGTCTACAGGGACATAGCTAGACTCTTCTGTGCCCACTCCTCTCCTCCAGGCATGAATGGCTGTGAGTGTGGGGATTTAATTGGTTTTACTGTAGATCCGGTGAGGGGCTTTGGTCACTATGGTGGGAGGAAGGAAATACCAACCTTTGCAGCAAAAATAGACATATGGTTAACTTACTCCAGTTTATGCCACTAACAGAATCCCTCTCTCTCTCTCTCTCTCTTTCTTATTCTTTCTCTCTGGTGAACAGAGTACTTGCACAGGATTGTAAGCAGTATCCTGTAACAGGACTGTAAGCAGGCTAAACCTGCACCCCAAAAAAGATACAATCAAGTGCATCAATTAACAACAACACCTACGAATTCCATGCTCAGATCCTGGGAATTTTACAGTTGTCACCGGATGGTCTTCATTAATCTTATCCCCGCTGACATCACTGAAGAAGGGGCAGCAGAAATGTCAGATTCGTGATTCATATTCATACATATTCATGACTATGTGTGTCTCTTTGTGTATGCCTTCTGCTACCTCCTTCCATATGCTTTTCCACTGAATTCTCTGTTCCCTCATTTAGCATTCAGGGGACATCAAGCTTGTTCTGCCAGAGGCATTTGCAGTTATTTTTAACCTGTGAAGCTCTGGCCTGTATGACTCATTCAATAACAGTATATGGGCTTCTTTCCAATCGATCTACCATCTACCTGTCTCCTAGTGAGGCTGATGTGAATAGGAAAGCCATAGAGCCAATGAGGCTGCTGAAGAGAGAAGGATGAATCTCCTCTGGGATTCTTTCCTATTAGCAAGCTTTGGAGGTTGTCCCTTATTACAGCTGCCTTGACAGAGAAAGAAGACTTGAGCCCTGAGAGTGTTGATTCCATGGGATATTCTCAGCTGTGGCCTTGAAGACAAAAGAACAATTCTAAAATTCATGACAAGGACCCCTCCCCCATAGGTGTTTGGTCAAACCTTTTATGGGTAGAAATACATCTTTGTTGTGGTTACTGGGAAGCTGAAGTCAGGCTTCTTGTGTGCTTCTGTGTCTCTGAGCTATGGCATGGTACCTGGTTGGACCTTATTTCAACCAGTTCTTTCTGCTGTAATCTAGATAAATTGTGAATCCCCCTCTGGCTACCAAGAAGGGAACTGCTGGTTTATTAATCACTGTGGAATTAGCTGTTTTAGGTAGCAGTAAATGTGCTGAAAGTTATTTTCTGGGTCTCTTGCATGCAACCAGTTCCCCTCTGATCATACAATTCACATAGGAGGTACTACAGCACAGGATTGCACAGCCAAGAGCACTTGCCATGCAGATGACTGCTGAGAAGTGAGTCCTTCCTTTATTGATACAGTTCTTTGCACATTTTGTTCACAAAGAAAGCAATTAATAATTTTAGCTGTTTTCTTCCCACTGCAAGAAAGTCTTTGAAAACTGCAGTTTTTCTCCCTTTCCGCAACTCACCTTTTCTCAGCGCTGGGGTGTAGTGCTTGCGCAGCAGCCTCTGGAGAGAGGCTCTTGCATCCAGGATCCTTCGGCTCCACACAAGCTTCCTGCTCGTGCAAGAGCCCCATCTCTTCCTTTCGCGGTGCAGCCTGGAACCTTCCCAGGCTGCACTGGACAGGAAGCACGACCGGCCCAGCTCCCAAGGCTCCGCACGCAAGGTAAGTGCGTGCAGGGCCCCAGAGTAATGTGCAACTGCGCACCATTTTGGGCTTAAAGCCGGAAATGAAGAAATGCATGAGTGGTCCCTGCCAGGCCCTGGAGCATCGCAGAAATGTGAGTGCGTCATGTGGGCCACTCCTCACATGTGCGCGATGCTCAGGGGGCCCTTTTGCATTGAAAATGCCATGCGAAAAAGGCCAAAGTGTATTCATGGTCTAGCACTTACTCTAGTTCTTACTAGGTAGATCCGTCTGACATTGTAATATGTGTGTGTGTGTGCGCGCGCACACACACACACACAAGAAAGAACATTTTCTCCATGGAAAACAATATTCTGCGCAGAAGTATTATTTTTTGCTGTTTCCTGTTTTCTATACAATGCTGTTTTCTGTGCAAAAACACACACATTTTGTGCAGATTAAGTCCCAAAATGTAAATATTCTCATCAGGCCAGGATTCTCCTCATTAAAATTTCTTGACACCCAAGATATATATTTTTGAGTATTTTTGAATATTTTTGGAACAAATGAAAAGTGGAACTAAATGGGACAGGGGCATGGCTTAGTACTCTGGGTATGGAACCAAAATTTTAAAAATAGGTCTCCTGAGTGAGGGATCCATGACGCTATATTGGTCATCAGATCAGGAACTAGGGCTTCAGAAGGCTCCCATTTGCTGGAGGCCTAGGGCGGTGCTTCCCCATTAAGTGATAGCTAGACCCTTGAAATAGGACCTAATTAAGAACCTATGCATTCCCTTTACAAACTTTAAACTGAATGCATGAGTGATGAGAGGTGCTGGTGAAGTGCATGACCTTAGGATTAGAGTTAGCACATGCAGTGTATTCTGGTTCCATCACTGCATTGCTGGAATGCTCCTGCTAGGTAGATCCACCATACATATATATTCATCTCTCCACATTTGCTACGGTTAGGGGCACAGGACCCCAGTGAAGGTGAAAGTGGAAAAACTATGAATAACTCTAGGCCCTCCCAAACCATATTTACCACTCAAAAAAGTATGATCACCATATTCAATCCACTATGGATTCCTTTGAGGCATCAGAGTTCTTTCACAAGGCAGAAGTGGATGGCTGGTGGGACTTACTGCCACCTCCACTGCTGTCCCACATCATTTTTAATAGAGGCTTACAAGCCTTCTTTGCAGTTTCTCAGTCATCTCATGAGGTTTGCAATCCCTATTAAAAATGGCATAGGGAGACAGCAGAGATGGCAGCAAATAATCCAGGAATAATCAAATCCACAAATGTGAAACCCACAATGCGGAGGGTTTACTGTATAAGAGAGAGAAACACTTTAAGACAATCCTCTGCAGTAAGCATTTAGTTCTTCATTCTATTTTTATCTCTTGCTGTGGTAAATCTGTTGTCAGTTCTCAAGAAATAATTGACTGATGTATTTGTTTTGGTTGTGATTTCATTAATTTCTATTTTCTTGTTCGTGAACCACCCCAGGGGCAATTGCTAAGTGAGCGGGATTCTTGTCCAATGTGCATCGCTTTGCCACAAATGTGATAGCAACTCTAAACAGTAAACCTCATGTCAATGCAGAAGAAGAAGAAGAAGAAGAAGAAGAAGAAGAAGAAGAAGAAGAAGAAGAAGAAGAAGAAGAAGAAGAAGAAGAAGGAAAATTACCTACAGACAATTTACAAATTAAATTGTGTAGGTTTTTTCCCACCTCAAAGAACAGGGCAGATAGTTTACCAAATAGTGTATCAATTATTTAAAAAATGAATGGCACTTTGAAAATACTAATACTAATAATAGATGTATGTTCTTTTAACATTAAAAAATACATACACCAAATAGAACATATGTAGCAGAATGTATTCTGTTTCTGCAAAACAGAAAGAAGAGCAAAAATAGAAGCTGAATTCAGCAATTGATTGATTAGTTGATTAGTACACCTGCCAATTCCATTTCCAAGATGGAAGGAACTGGGGAAAGTCTTGTGTTTTGGGGTGATGTATATATCTGAATACACCTTTCATTTTCCACTGAGAGGGGAATGTTGCCTGCTTTCCCCTGGGCGGGCTTCCCACCAGGAGACCTGGATTCTCCTCTCCTGACTGCGTGGTGTGCAGCTTTGATGATGCTGACAGCACACACTGATGCAAGTAGGAAAAGAATGGAGCTCCTCCACTTCTTGCCAGCAGACAGCCTCATTGTCATAAACAGAGTTTGGTGCTAATGAGAAGAGTCACTGGCGCCGAGGGCATGTCCTCCTGGGGACAAGGTCCTTTCAGGACAAAGGGAAGCATTTCATTATGGGCAGATAAATGGCAATGGAAGAGAAGCGAAGTTCGAAGTTTGGCATGGGAGGGAAGATAAAATGATATTGATTTTGGGGGCAGGGGGAAAAATAGAGTTGTCACTAATAAGGCCCTTTTTGTTTATGATGCCACATCAGACTGTCATACATATTTTAGTAATTATTTCTTTGATAAATTTATATCTTTCCTTTCATCCATGCCACTTTGTGGTGTGTTATTCTCCAAAAACCAGCTAATGTTGTAAACCTGAGAGAGAATTAAGAAGCCAAAGCCACATCAAGGAGGTTTCATCACTGCTTAGTGGAAATTAAAACTCCTGTTTCAAAAATCCCACTCCAGCCCTCTAACTACTGCACTACATGGTCATAGCAACATGTAGTTATGTTAATTACATAGTTATGCTAATTTTAAGGTTAAAGGGGTATGCTGGAGTTGCTAATGTTTTATTTCAAAATATGGTACAAGTTTGGCAGGCCATTTGGATGTGAGAGCATTCTTTCAAGTCATGTCCACCATTTTGTTGAGCAAGCTTGTTGGGGTAGATATGAAATTGGCACAGGACACAAACTCCTCAGTCTCCCATAGAACATGTGTGAAATAGTGTGTTGGGGCTGAACTCAGCTTCTTTGTGTACACAACTGACCATGCTGCTTGGGGGATTATGAATGCTGAAGTTGAAAACATTACTTCTCTAAGCTTTGAGTTCAAAAAACAAATTAATAGCAAAAACAACATGTTAATATGATGCTGGCATATACCATCAAAATAAAATTATTAATCTAATATTTGGTTTTGGCTTTTACACACATACAAAATAGACCCAAATGCAATGAGAGAAAACCAGGCTATCTTTAAAAAAAAAAAAAGTATTAAGTTAGAGAACAATGCCATAATTGCATGAGACTGGTTAATTATTCTAAGTGGTAATTCTCATATGTATTTTTCATTTGAACTTTGGTGAAAGTTGAACCCTCTTCATGTGGCACGTGCATATTTTTATCTAGACCACCATCTCCTTATTGCCACACTAGCCTGTTATAGTGCTATGATTCCACTTGCAACATCCTATGGAATCCTGGGGTTTGCAGTTTTGGGAGAGGCCGTCCAGCCCGTCCCAAAACTGCAAACCCCAGGATTCCATAGGATGTTGCAAGTGGAATCATAGCGCTATAACAGGCTAGTGCGGAAATGGCCTTAGTGACAGCATTTTCTTTTCAACAAGATAGGTCTCATAATCCAAATGTAACCATCACCACCACACACAAATCACACCACTTTTGGGGGGCTTTCAGGTGGGTAGACCTGTTCAGAACCTTTTGGACTGCTTTTGAGCACAGAGCACTTTAAGAGTGATGAGCCATCTCCAGAATCAGCCTTCCTTAGTCAATTGTACTGTTGTTTTCTTATTAACAATGAACTTGATTTTTCAGGGTTTCCTTTTTAAAGATTGAATACTCTGTGGTGGGGTCACCTGAAGCAAAGTGATATGATATAATCATCAAAGTGTGAAGCTGGAAGAAGCCTCAAGTGCTGTTTATTCCAGCCTACTGCCAGTGCAAATTTCTTGTTGCTCTTGTTCACCCACAAGTTGTTTCTTTCTTAACGGCAGCTCTAAGGCAAACCTATCATGGCCTGACAGAGTGTGACTTGCTCGAGGTCACACCATGGGTTTCTGTGCCAGAGCAGGGATTTGAACTCTGTTCTCCAGTTGTAGTCCAACGCTCAAACCATTACAACCATGCTGGCTCTCCAGTGCAAACCTAGAGCAACCATAATCAACTTAGAGCAAGTTGATGAAAGTGCAATCCTGGGAAGGTAATTCAGGGCTCCAAAGCAAACCTTGGAGAACCCTAAAGCCTTCAGAACTTTCCATTTTTTTAAAAAATGCCCCTAAAGTCCAAAAACTTTATAACACACTGAAACTATCAAAAAATTGTGGCAGCTTGAATCCCTTTGCATACGCTATGCCCTGCAAAACTTTGGGAATTGGCCACATTTTGGCCTACTGGGTCCCTTTTCTTCTGGTCACATAGGGAACAGCTGTGGGCCCACTAGGGGGAAGGCAGGAGAATGATTTCTGCCCTCTCTCAAGGTGTGAGATATAGGAGCTCAGAGCTTAAATCCAAAGTAATGTTGGTGGAAAGAAATGGTGTACTAGCAGAATTCCCCCACCCCCCGCTGCCATTTGTTAAGTGATAGCACATTTGCTGTACATCTGGAAACTAAGTTGGATTCTCCTCTTTAACATAGTTCAATGCATGAAAGTGCCACATCATTAGTGCTACTATACAATTACACCATTAGAGACTTGCTACCATATTTCACTTAGGTTGGCTCTGTACTCTGCAGAGGATGGTCCTCTTTTTCAAGGACAGTCAGAATGATCCACATTTCTGTTCTCTTCTCCCACCCAATAAAAATAAACTGCACAGTTATATGTAGCAAAATGAGCTAGGCCTATTAGCAGCCAGTTTCCTGCTGACTTTTGGTGTTCAGGATTTACATCTGAGCAACTACACAGAGAAGCAAAATGAAAGTTATAAATTACAAGACATCAAGGCACCAAAATTACAAACACAGAGCATGTCTGGCCAGGAAAAAAAGAGCTATATGGACTTGTTTGAAGACACAGGAAAGCCTTATATTGACTGTGGAAACCTTTGGCCTTCTAGATGCCCATGAATACTGAGTGGCATGGCCAGTGATAAAGGATTATGGCATTGTTGTTGTAATTGGTTATCAACTTCAATTTATGGTGACCTCATGGATGAGAGATCTCCAAGTCACCCTAGCATCAACTGCCTTGCTCAGGTCTTGCAGATTTAGGGATATGTCTTTCTTGATTGAATCCATCCATTTGTAATGAGTTCTTTCTCTGTTCCTACTGCCTTGCCAAGCACTATTGTCTTTTCTAATGAGCATATCTTCCAACATTTCACAGATGAAAACTGGGATGTGTGGCCAAGCAAGATCAGAGTGTGGTTAAGACAGCAAAAAATTATTACTTATTAATGCAGAAGAACACACAAACTATGAGAGGCTGCAGCAGTATGCTTTTGCCTGAGCCTTCTCGGGGGGGGGTAAGATTTTGCCTTCTCTTCTCCTTTTCCCCTGCTGAGTTAATTTATTGCTCACTGCAGAGACCCTTTATTGAATCCTGTTGGGTTTCAGTCACAACTGGATATCTCACCACGCTCCAAACTGGGAAATGACAAGAACAGGTTGCTTACCTGTAACTGTGGTTCTTCGAGTGGTCATCTGTGCCATCATACACTAGGAGCTTTAGCGCCTGCGCGGTAGCGTTCGGAAACTTCTAGAGCTTGTTCGCTTGGCGGGAACCCCTCCCCCACGCCGGTACTGCGCATGCTCCTCCCGCCGAGCAACGGTCTCTCCTCAGTTCTGTCGTCCGCCGTAGAACCTACAGGGACCTGAGAAGAGGGGAGGAAGGGCGGGTGTGATGATGGCACAGATGACCACTCGAAGAACCACAGTTACAGGTAAGCAACCTGTTCTTCTTCTCGTGGTCTCTGTGCCTTCATACACTAGGAGACTGTGTAGCTTACCGGTCGGACGGCGGGTCAGGTCCTACAGCACGGAAGCCAACACCTCACGTCCAAACCGGGCATCTCTGCGCGACCGGCAGTCGAGCCTGTAGTGGCGCACGAAGGTCGATGGTTGGGACCAGGTCGCCACACGGCAGAGTTCATGCAGGTCAACTCCTCGCAGGAGGGCCGCAGAAGTAGCCACAGCTCTGGTGGAGTGGGCTCGAAGCAGGACTGGCGGAGGCTTCCTCGCGAGCTCATACGCCAGTTCAATAGTCCTTACCACCCACTTGGAGAAGCGCTGGGTGGACACTTTTAGGCCCCTCCGACGTCGCCCATAGCAAACAAAGAGATGCGGCGTCTGTCGGAAGGAAGCAGTCCTGTCCTTGTAGAAAGCCAATGCCCGACGCACGTCCAGGGAGTGGAGGGACCGCTCCAACGGTGTCGTCGGGTTCGGGAAGAAGGCAGGCAGGATGATGTCCTGGTTGAGATGGAAACTGGACACCACCTTTGGCAGGAACGAGATGTCAGGTCTCAGGACCACCTTGTCCCTGTGGAAGACCATGAAGGGCTCATCGGAACGAAGAGCTGTGATCTCACCCGCTCGCCTCGCTGAGGTCACCGCTACCAGGAAGGCGGTTTTCATTGTCAGGAGCCTGTCATCCGAGGTCGCCATCGGCTCGAAGGGCGGCTTCGTCAGCTGCGAGAGCACCAGCGAGAGGGACCACGGCGGTAGCGGCGGCGATACCGGCGGGTAGAGATGATGAAGTCCTTTCAGGAACCGCTTAACGGTATCGTTCCTGAAGAAGGCCGAGGCAGCAGATCGTGGCGGTTGGTATGCCACGATCGCGGAGAGATACACCTTCAGGGATGGAAACGCCAGGCCCTGTTGCCGGAGGTGCAGGAGGAAGTGCAGGACGGTCGAGAGCCCCGCGGGCGATACCGGCTCACTCCTCTCGTTAGCGAAGGTCAGGAAGCGTCGCCACTTGTATTGATAGTTGCGACGGGTGGATTCCTTCCTGGACGCGACGAGGACGGTACCGAGCACGGGATCGTCTAGTGCGATATCCTCCAGGCATGGAGGGCCAGGCGTGGCAGGTCCGGATGGAGGACTCGGCCGCCGGAGTGGGAGAGCAGGTCCGGTGTCGGTGGCAACCGGAGCAGGTCGTCTCGCGCGGCTTGTAGCAGGGGTGCGAACCAATGTTGCCTCGGCCAGTACGGGGCTACCAGGATCGCGTCGGCTCGGTCGGCGAGGATCTTCGATATCGTCCGGCCGAGCAGCGGGAACGGCGGGAACGCGTAGAGGAGTTCCCCGGTCCACGGAAACTGGAAAGCGTCCCCGATGGAGGCACGATCGTGGCCCGCTCTGGAACAGAATCGGCGACACTTCGCGTTTTCCCTGGTCGCGAAGAGGTCGATCGATGGTTCGCCCCAGCGGTCCCGAATCAGTCTGAACGCCTCTCCGGAGAGAGACCACTCGTGATGGGATGAGGTGTCCCTGCTGAGGGCGTCTGCCGTGGTGTTCTCCTGCCCGGCCAGGTGAACCGCCACGGGATGCGTGTGCAGGCGAATGCACCATTCCCACAGGTCGAGCGCGATGTCGAGCAGGGTCGTGGAATGAGTCCCACCTTGTCTGTTGATGTAGCAGACGGCGGTGGTGTTGTCCGTCAGAATCAGGACCGTGCGCCCCGCCACGGCATGGCGGAACGCCCTTAGGGCTTTCCAGACGGCGAGCAGCTCCAGCGCGTTGATATGGAGAGCGGTCTCGTCGTCGGTCCATCTGTCGCGGACTCTGAGATCGCCGCAGTGGGCACCCCATCCATACAGGGAGGCGTCGGTCGTTACCGTCACCTTCGGTGTCGGCTGTTGGAAAGGCATCCCTGACATGAGATTGCATCGCGACTGCCACCATCGGAGGGATGAGCGGACGTCTCCCGGCAGCTGCAGTCGGAGTGTCTGTTCGTCTCGCAGGGGGTCGAATATGCGGACGAACCAGTTTGAAGAGGTCTTGCTCTCAGCCTGGCGAGATGTCACAGCGGTCGTCGCAGCCATGTAGCCCAAGAGCTGCTGGACGCTTCTCGCAGATAACGTCGGGGCATACGAGCGTGAGCGGCGGCCCGGATCAGGGTTTGGGCTCGAGACTCTGGCAGGTACGCCCTGGCGGAGGTCGAGTCGAGCGTCGCCCCGATGAAGTCCAAGATCCTCGCCGGCTCGAGGTGGGACTTCTTCGGATTCACCCGTAGACCAAGGCGGGTCAAGAGTGACAACGTCATGTGGACGTCGTGGTAAAGTCTCTGTTTGCAGGACGCCACCAACAGCCAATCGTCGAGGTAAGGGAAGACAGAAGCGCCCTTCGTCCGCAGGTAGGATACCACCGGGGCCATGCACTTGGTGAAGACCCTTGGGGCAGTCGAGAGTCCGAACGGCAGCACCTTGTACTGGTAACAGGTGTCGTCGACTGCGAAGCGGAGGTACCGTCTGTGCTGCGGGCGAATGGCGATATGGGAAGTATGCGTCTCGGAGATCGATGGAGGCGAACCAGTCCCCTCGATGTAGGAAGGGCAGGATCGACGGTATCGTGACCATCTTGAACCTTTTGGGGCGGATGTAGTAGTTCACCCCTCTGAGGTCTAGGATCGGTCGGAGGGTACCGTCGGCTTTCGGTACCGTGAAGTACCTGGAGAAGAAGCCGGTGGTCTTGGCCTCTTGCGGGAGCTGCTCGATCGCCCCTTTCTGGAGGAGGGATTGGATCTCTTCCAGGAGGGCCGGACTCGACGGCGTGGAGTAGTAAACGCCGCGAGGAGGAATATCGAGAAACTCGATGGCGTAGCCAAGACGGACGATGGAAAGCACCCAAGAGTCCGTGGTGACATACTGCCACTCCGCTAGGTGTCGAGCCAGTGTCGGTCGGTCTCCGAGCGCTGATGGTAGGCTGAAGAGTGGGTGTTGGTAGGTCCTGCCGGGCACATCAAAAACCGAGACTTTGTCTCGGAGGAGGACTTCTTGGACGAAGCCGGGCGCCGCCTAATCGTGCGTCTGGCCGATGAGCCGGAGGACGGTCTCGACTGTCCAGACTGGGCCGAACGCTGGAACGACGAGGTGGAAGATCGTCGCCAGGATGGGCGGAAGGTGGAGGCCCTGCGGGCTTGCGTGGCCGGCTGCAGCCCGATCTTTTTGGCGGTCAGCCTCGCCTTGACGAGATTGTCCAAAGCTTCGTCTGTGGACGAATTGAATAGGCCTTCACCGTCGAAGGGGAGATCTTCAATCCTCCTTCTGGTGTCCTCCTGGATGTCGGCCGGTCGCAGCCAAGCATGGCGGCGGAGGCCGACGGATCCCGCCATGACACGGGAGGCAATCTCCACTGCGTGCCTGGAGGAGGCCATCTGGTGGCGAGCGATGGAGATGGCCTCGTTGTAGATCACGGAGGAGGCCTGGCGGATGTCCTCCGGTACCGCCTCCATCGCCGGTTGCAGGCGATCCAGCACTTTTTTCAGGTATGCCGCGAGGCAAGCCTGAGTGTTGGACAGCCTAATCTGCAAGGAGGCAGCTGAATAAAACCTCCTTGCGTAGGCGTCCAACTTCCTGCCCTCTTTGTCCGGCGGGGTGGTGTGTTGCCTGCCGGAGCCCTTCGTCTGCGCCGACTCGACGACCACAGAGTTCGGTGCAGGGTGATTAAAGAGATAACCGGCGTTATCCTTCTGCACCCTGTAGAGGTGTTCTAACCGCTGTGGTATCGGCTGAGCCGAGGCCGGTCTATCCCAGGCGGCCTTCACCAAATCTAGATACCCGGGGCAGGAGAGGCAGCGGGGCCGTGGAAGGTCGCTTCTCCTCGAAGACGGAGAAGGCTGGATCGTCGTCCTCCGGCTCCGCATCGGCGATCTTAATCCTTCGTCGCCGCAGGTGTTGCCTTCCTAGGCTTCTCCGCAGCCGGGGCGGTGGTAGCAGCAGCGTCCCTCTTGGGATGGCTGACTACTGACTTCACCCTCTTGGTGGTGACCGGGGTAGTCTGGCAGGCTGACGTCGTCGTAGCCCGCTCAGTCACCACCGACTCCGTAGGGCGCGTCGCCGTTGCCGTGACCCTAGGAGGTGGCGATATCGCCCGATACCGTGGTGAAGGCTCCCTCGCCCTATGATATCGAGGGGAGGGAGAGCGGCTGAAGGAGCGGCGGTCCGACGGAGATCGGCTTCGGCGTCGACGGCACCGAGCCTCGTCCCCTCTAGGCGAGCGCAATTCGCGCTGTCGACGAGGTGACCGGGACCTCCGGAAGGTCTCCCAGCGACTCGGGCCACGATGGTACCGATCCCGGTACGATGGCGAATGCGACCGATAGGAGGCCGGGCGCTCTCTCCACTCAGATTCCCTCGCGTACCTGGCCACGTAGGACGCCGAGGTGTATCTGGAGGCAGACGAGCGAGGTTGTTCCTCTCTTGTCTCCCTCGGAGGCGGCGAGGCCACCGGACGCTCAGAAGAGCGGGACCGGGACCTGAAGGAGGTCGAACGCCGCTCCGGAGAAGCAGAGGGCTCTCTCTGCTGCAGGTCGGCCGACCTGCGACGGCTAAGAGGGCGGTGGCGCTCCTCCACCAGGGTTGGAGGGTCTGCCACAGGCGAGTCCGGGCGCTGTTGGGGAACGTCCTCGATCTCATCCTCCGAGAGGTCGACGGACTCGCCTCGCCCTTTGGAAGGCTGCTGAGTAGGAGGAGGAGTAGGAGGTTGAGCGTCCCCAGCCGGGGAGCGCTTCTTTTCCTTCTTCTTCTTCTTCTTCTCCTTCTCCTTGCCCTTGCCTCCGTCCGGAGCAGGGCGCTTTTTTGCAGGCGTCTCCGTAAGGGGAGCCTCAGCCTTCCTCGCCGTCGAGGATCCTTTAGCTGACTTGGCAGCCGCCGACAGCTTCGGGATCCTCGGTAGCGCCGAGATCGGCGTTTTCGCCGGTACCGAGCCCGATACCGACGAGGTGGACGGAACGGCAGCCGCCGATACCGTCGATGGCGTGGTCGTCTTCTTGTCGGCCATCTTGGAAGTGGAGGTCTCGTCTATCGCCCGCAGAGACTGCTCCCAACAAAAAGATTTGAGTCTCGCGGAGCGGTTGCGAAGAGTTTGGGGAGTAAAATCCCTACAAATTTTGGCAAGTCCGGATATTGTGGGACTCGCCCAAACAGAAGAGACACTCCTTATGGCCGTCGTTGAGGGCAACCTTGCGGCCGCAGGACACGCACTTCTTAAAGAGCGCGGACATAAGACGAAGAAACGCCAAACTCCGAAATCCAAAAAAGACGAAAGCCGAAGGGGGAGTCCGAAAGAGAGGTCAAAGACAGTCCGAAAGTCCGTAAAACCGTGAAAAAACAGCAAGCCAAGCACGACGTGAGAGGAACAAACTAAAGAACCTTCCGTACGCGGCGGCGGACGAGAAAGAACTGAGGAGAGACCGTTGCTCGGCGGGAGGAGCATGCGCAGTACCGGCGTGGGGGAGGGGTTCCCGCCAAGCGAACAAGCTCTAGAAGTTTCCGAACGCTACCGCGCAGGCGCTAAAGCTCCTAGTGTATGAAGGCACAGAGACCACGAAGAAGAACATATCATTACTCATTGCTCCACTTTCCAGCATCTTAGAAATGGCTGTGTTGGTGTGATGCTTTTGGGCATTGTGATTGTGGAATGACCATAAATTAAAACTGGAATAATTATGATATCATTCAGTCAGCCTTACAACATTGTCATTACTAAACAACTTGCCAGTTGGGATCTTCTGCAGGTAAAGCAGGTGAGTAGTTACAGTTACATCCTGAGGCTAACAATATAATATGGAAATAAATCTTCTTGATCATAGCCAAACAGTCCTTTGGGTCTCTGCCTTCAGGTCCACTCCTGTCTCTCTCAGTAATAAGCAACAAACATTTCAATAAGTTTGCAGCAGCTAAGACAAGCAAATATGTGGAAAATCTGCCCCATTAATGTTTCTTTTTAAACCTGATAATTATGGCAAGCTACATGTCTCAATATAACAATTAACATTTTAAATGATTCTACTTCTATATAGCTTTATCATTCCTTTATTTACCTTTCTTTTAAAAAAAATCTTAATATACCCTTGACTACATTCTAGCACAGATTTGACTGGCTAATTATAAGTTGAGCATTTTTTTTTCTTTTAATAGCACTGAACTTTCTACCTTTCAGTTAACATTTAAACAGACCTTATTACATTCATGGAAAAGAATCACACTTAAAACTTAGTAAATGTTTATCAATGGCTTATGAGGATGCCTTTAATACCTTTTGATTAGAGGTGGGAATCATGTGGTCCTCCAGATGTGGCTGGACTACAATACCCAACAGCTCCAGCCAACATAGACAATGGTGAAGAATTCTGGGAGTTACAATCCAACCATTTATTTATTTAGATTTGTATTCTATCCTCTCCCACAAAAAGTCCAGTGCAATCAGGACTTCACATGGTATGACTATAGGATACTTTAATCCACCTAGAATTTGAAAACTGGCAGCCTTTGTTTATTCCCCAACACATTGCAAAACGACAAACGAATGGCATCATCAAAATATTATGCAATATAAAACTATCTCTATAAGCATTAATGTTAAGACTTAAAGCTACAAAAGAGGTAATATTAGTAGAGGCCTGATGTATTTAAAGGACGGAAATAGATCCTCACTTATCTAGTGAATTTATTATCCTAAGGACAGGAATCCAGACAGGATGAGGAATGATTGGAACTGAAGTTAGGAAGCACTAAGGTATGTCTTAGGTATGTGCAATTATGTTATATGTTGTGTAATACTACTATACTTCTATGTTTATATTGTATCATCTTTAGGCTTTATCTGTAGAGATCTCTCTTTATTCTAGTATGTATTTTTTACTTTCTTTTATTTATTCTATTTCTTTAAAAAAAAGAAAAGAAAGAAAATTCTTGGAGTTCTAGTCCAGAAAGGATCAATTTTCCAAATTTGGCTGTCATGCCTGGTAGCTAACAAATTTCCCTTAATTTTTTGGATTGTGATTCAGAGAGAACACAATGTCATCTTCAACTTTCAAGAACTTCCTCCTGAGAGTATTTATAACAAAAGGGTTCTTTTCTCCCACCTCTGACTTCTTGGAGCTGCCCACCATTAGTCAATATTTGCCTGTATGTATTAGCAAAAATGTAATATACATTTAAATTAACCCAGCCACAAAATGCCATGGAAACAAGCCTGCCATGCTGCCTAACAGCAAGTGGTTGTCAACCTGGGAGAAGCAATCCCCAAAGTTTCCCAGGATGTGTTTAGAGAAGCCATCTGATTAGTTTCACATATTACTTAGCAAGTGGGAAGCACAAGAACCCAACCCAATCCCTAATCCTCTGTCCCTCTGCAAACACTCCTGTCATTTCCTTCTTGACACCACACTGCCTAGTTCCCCTTTTAACCTGAATTATTTGTTGACCTTTCCCTCCTTTTCCCCTTTGATATTGTTTGCAGCTAACACAGCTTGAGAATGCATCATTTCTCTGAGGCTAAGCAAAGCTGTGCCAGTTGAGAGCCTGTTGCCAAATCCTATGGATGTTTCTTCAGAAGTAAAAGCCAACCAAGTTCAATAACACTTAGCCTTTCCAAGTGAAGGTGGGCAAAGTGGGCTGCATGCAATCCTTGGAGTTGTTTTGAAGGGTCCAACCAATTCCAGTGTTCTCTGGGGGGGCTCAAATTGTTTATTTCCTATTTTCCACTAGTACAAGACCTGACACTTCGTATTAATTTTGGCAGGAGCTTTTGATTCCTTCCTCAACCAGAAGTGAATTTCTGGTTTTGAATAAATGCTAAAAATCTACATTGGCAGAGGGAGAATGAGGCACAGTCTTGGAGGGGAAGCAAAATTGGTCCCTGGATGGCTTGGGATGGCCTACCACCAAATCTAGCTATTCAAGAGATTGCCATAAATCAACAGGCAACTTGAAGGCACACACACACACACACACACACAATTTAGCACAAAAAGAAGGCTAGGATGCCACCTCCTGCAAAGAGTTTTCCAACTATTGAGCAAGCGTGAGAAAATGTTGAGGACTTCAGTCTACAAGAAGAATTGTCTAGGGATAAGCAAATATTCACCTGGAGTTGATGCTTTTCTCTGAATCCTAGATATTTAAGGAATGCCATAAAGTGTGGAATTGGTGATATCCTTCATTTCTGAGCTCTCCTACTGCTGGAGGAAGAATGCTTTTACAAGATTTAAGGCCGACCAATTAAATGGTTTTGTATTCCATTTATTTCCATCAGGGAGTTAAAACACTTGGCTTGGTTTTTAGTGTTGCTGTCCTTTTTAGGACTTGTAACACAACATTATGCATGCAATGCCACCGATAAAGTAATTTGCTGCCTATGGAAGTGTACATTGTAATTTATAAATGAGTAAGCCATCATTCAAGCAGGCTTCTTCAAAAATTTTGAATTCCCTGTTGTAAACTTATTCTGCCCTTCAGCATCAGTCGCTATGCTGGTACAGTCACATAAGGACAAGGGGGCTATGGGGGCGGTTCACCTTTGGCAGCAATGCTTTTGGGGTGTCCTGCTCATAACTACGTTGCTGTGCCATGGCTACGCCCCACACACCGTGGCCATGCCCTCATGTACTATGGACATGTCCCTGCACATCTGTGGCCACACCCCTGTGTCACACACCCCTCCCTCCCATCCCCCCTCCACACACTCCAAGCTCTGTTGCCTCACTGGTGAGTGAGCATGCCTGAGAATCTGTGGGTTGAATGGCTTCTCAGCAGGAGCAATAACCAATTTGCTTCTCTGCCAAAACTCCCTCTCTACAGACTGACTTCACATTTCCCTCCACATACTCACTGAACACAGCTTGACAGGAAATGAGACAACAAGCCTGGATGGATTGGCAAGGGTATCAATGCTCTGCAAGGGGAAGCTCTTCTTCCCTCTTACTTGGAGATCTCAGGACTCATTTGCAATCCATCTAAGTATCTTATACTGTGGAGACCTGTCTTACAGTTTGAGAATCCAGGCCAAACATAGGGAACTGCTTTGGGGAGTAAATTTAAGAGATGTTCTTGATTCCAGTGCCAGAGCCAACAGTTTTGGGCACATTTTAGCTTACTCTAATGGCTAATATCGAAGCCTGGAGAAGGTGTTTCAACCTTTGAGAATGAGAAAAACATGGACAAGAGTTGGAAACCCAACAAACCATCATGAGAAGGAGGGAAGGTCCTTCTGAAGAATTCCAGAGGGCCTGGCTGGGACCCAAAAGAGCCAGAGTTGCAGTTCCCTATTCCTGATTCAGACTCTGACATAGTGACCTCCAGATGTTTTGAATGGTAATTTCCATTAGCCCTAGACCATTTCTACATTACACTGTTACAGCGCTATTATTCCACTTTCAACATCCTATGGAATTCTGAGGTTTGCAGTTTAGGGAGGAGCATTTAGAATTCTCAGCCTGAGAGCTCTTTGGCTTCAGGAAACTACAAACCCCAGAATTCCACAGGATGTTGAAAGTAGAATAATAGCAGTATAACAGCGAAGTGTGGACATGACCCAAGATAGCATGGTCAATGATGAGGAATCATGGGAGCTGAAGTCTAGAGGGTGCTGTATTAGGAAAGCTGCCCAAACGTACCAGAGCATCCTTTTTCTTCCTCCCCCACTTTTCTGCTACAAAGTGGGAATGTAAATCTTCATGTTCTTGGTTCTCAGATGCAAGAAGAAATCATTCCCATAGTTTTCTCTCTGTTGGATGGAAAAACAAAGATTTCTGTGCAGTACCTAATCACTGTTCAGGCTTCAGGAAGTATTCATCTCAGGTGTTTTTCCCCCATACTGAAATCATGCTTTCTGAAGACAAATGCACATAGTTCTTTTGTACAAGAAACACATTTTCTGCACAAAAATCTACATGCTTTTGCTTTGCAGAAAACACATGGTCTTTGTAGAATGCATGTGCTTTTTTTCTGTGCAAAAAACAGAATTTGTGTTCAGAAAAAAAAAAAGTATTTCTGTTAGACAAATGCTTTGCATAGTGCAAAGAATCTCACAGCGGTCTGAAGTACTGGAAAACCCATTCCTTGGGCTGGAAATGAACAGCAAATGATTTCCCCCGCCCCCCCATCCATGCTACAGACTTCCTCGGAATTTAAGAGATGGCTGTCTGAAAAATCTCTATCAGGTTAAAAGGGTGGGAGGATGGTTTGATACATGACACACCAGGTGTGAAAACAGAAGACATGCCTGCTGTCACTTTACTAAACCAAACACAAACAGGTGTGCTGTAAATAATGAATGATGGCCCTGTCAGATACAGAGGAAGCTGCTTTTGCTGTGCACCCACATGAGGCCAGCAGGCATAAAAACTATTTTACAGCTGCAGCAGCACATCAAGGGGCTTCTCCATGGCAAAATGTTTGGACTGTTTTTCCTCTTGCTTGCTCAGAACTCTAGTCCTTGAGACAAGAATCAGCTGTGCCACTTTCCGCCTCTGTGTGTGAGGTTCAGTGAGAGTTTACTGGGATGGCTGAGCTGGAAAGACCCAATTAAAGGAGTTCTCATTGAGTTAATTTATCCTCTCGAGGATCTGGCACTTCAGAAAACCAAACCCTGTTTCTACAAATGTACAGTCAGGACCCATTTTCATGTCCCCTTCCCTACTTTTTTTCTCTTCCCTTCAAGATCTGAATTCCTTGCTCTCCAGTTAGGGCATAGAGAATAAAATTCCCAGTTAGGACACAAGAAAAATGGTGTAGTGGATCGGCTTGCAGGTTGGATTGCTTGGACTATTTTATTAGCAGAGTTACTATCTGCCATTCTGTTCAGACTCCTCTGTTCCTTCTGAGTTCAGCTAATTCTCACACTCACTGGGTAGGTGTGGGTGTGGAATGGAACCCTGGTGGCGCAGTGGTTAAATGCCAGTACTGCACGCCACTAACCACAAGGTTGTGAGTTCGATCCTGTCGGGCTCCAAGGTTGACTCAGTCTTCCATCCTTTCGCAGGTCGGTAAAATGAGTACCCAGCTTGTTGGGGGCATGTATAGAAATGTTTCGAAATACATGCTATTTGTAAGTTGTTCGCTGCCTCGATCCATATGGAGAGGTGGGATACAAATAAATAAATAAGGAATGGAATTTCCCATAGTTGTGAGCCACTCCTGTCATAATATAAAGCAAGCCTGCACAACATATGGCCTGTGGGCCGCTTGCAGCCCACCAAAGGATTTCGTGCGGTCCTTCTTGCTTGTGAGCACAAGGGTTGGAAAAGGTTGCAGCAATTAGGTTGCTGATGGTTTTGAATGAACCTGGCTGGGCTGTTCCCTCCTCCTTCCCTCTAGGGGGCAGCAGAAAGCCAAGCTGATGCTACTTTTTGCTCTTGCGGAATATGGCAGCAGTTGCCTCTTCTCCTTCTGTTTCGCTTGGTTGGGTGGTGAGGGCAGAAGTGCCCTGGAAAAGGAGAAGACCAGCTAGGGCTGGAGGGGGCATGAAAGGAGGTGGTATCCTCCCTGAGCAAGCCGACATGGACTGTTACATGGTGAACTAGGACTCTCTGTGGGAAGCAGTGTATTACAGGTCAGTGTCCTCATTCACCCCCATTCCTCCTAAATTGCATTAGAAAAAATTAAATTACATTTAAAAATTGCATTTTAAAATGCAATTTAGGTCTTTCCTGGCATGCACCTTCTTAAATTCCATTCACCCCCCACCATCTGGAATCCCCCTTATTTATCCTCCAAATATATTTTCTTTCTCCTTCCTCATAAATAATACTTTTTTTCTGCTACTCCAAATTGTTCCCCTCCGCATTGATCTTTTGCTAATCTTTTGCAAATTACACACTGCTACATTTCTTAAGGCATAGCTTTCTTGTCTTTCCAACAATCCTATTTACTGGCTTTGTGTAATCACAACTTGCCCACATCTGCATTATCTCAGTTATCCTAACAAAAGGTCAAGAGGTTAAGAGTGGCCATTTCTGCCCTATACTGTTACAGTGCTCTTATTCTACTTCAACATGCTATGAAATCCTGGAGTTTGCAGTTTAGGGAGGGACATTTAGAATTATCAGCCAGAGAGTTCTTTGACTTCAGGAAACTACAAACCCCACAATTCCACAGGATGCTGAGAGCAGAATAATAGCTCTATAACAGTATAGGGCAGAAATCATAGAATCATAGAGTTGGAAGAGATCCCAGGGGCCATCGAGTCCAACCCCCGACGAAGCATTCCCAACAGATGGCCATCCAGCCCCTCCTTAAAAACCTCCAAAGAAGGAGACTCCACCACACTCCGAGGCAGCATATTCCACTGCCAGACAGCTCTGACCCTCAGGAAGTTCTTTCTGAAGTTCAAGTGGAATCTCCTTTCCTGCCGCTTGAATCCATTGCTCCTTGTCCTAGTCTCTGGAGTGGCAAAAAACAAGTCCACTCCCTCCTCAACATGACACCCCTTCAAATATTTAAATATGGCTATCATGTCCCCTCTTAACCTTCTCTTCTGCAGACTAAACATACCCAGCTCCCTAAGCCATTCTTCATAGGGCATGGCTTCCAGACCCTTCGCCATTTTGGTCACCCTTCTTTGGACACATTCCAGCTTGTCGATATCCTTCTTGAATCGAGGTTCCCAGAACTGGACACAGTATTCCAAATGAAGCCTAACTCATGCAGAATAGAGTGTTACCATTACCTCCCTTGATCTAGACACCATACTCCTATTGATGCAACCAAGAATCATGTTGGCTTTCTTGACTGCCACGTCACACTGCTGACTCATGTTCAGCTTGTGATCTACCAAGATTCCTAGATCCCTTTCACATGTACTGCTATCTAGCCACATGTCCCCCATCCTATATTTGTGCATTCCATTTTTTTCTGCCTAAGTGTAGGACCTTACATTTCTCTCTGTTGAAATTCATTTTGTTAGCTTTGGCCCAGCTCTCCAGACTGTTAAGGTCTTCTTGAAATTTGATCCTGTCCTCTGGTGTATTAGCAACCCCTCTCAATTTGGTGTCATCTACACATTTGATCAGCATTCCCTCCGCTCCTTCATTCAAGTCATTGATGAAGATGTTGAATAGCACTGGGCCCAGGACAGAACCCTATGGCACCTCAGTAGTCACTTCTCTCCAGGATGAAAAGCAGCCATTGGTGAGCACCCTTTGGGTTCAGTCTGTCAACCAATTACAAATCTAACTAACAGTAGCCCTGTCCAGCCCGCATTTTACTAGCTTCTTTGCAAGAATGTCATGTGGAACTTTGTCAAAGGTCTTACTGAGGTCAAGATATACTACATCTACAGCATTCCCTTCATCTATCAAACTTGTAACCCTATCATAAAAAGAGAAAAGATTAGTCTGGCATAACTTTTTTCTGAGAAATCCATGCTGGCTTCTAGTGATTACAGCATTGCTTTCTAAGTAATTACCAAACTGACTGTTTAATGATCTGCTCTAGGATCTTTCCTGGAATTGATGTCAGGCTGACCAGGTGATAATTATTTGGTTCCTCTTTTTCCGCTTCTTGAAGATGGGGATGACATTTTCCCTCCTCCAGTCTGCTGGAACTTCTTCTGTTCTCCAAGAGATCTGAAAAATTATTGCAAGTGGTTCAGAAGTGACTTCTGCTAATTCTTTTAATATCCCTGGATGTAATTCATCTGGCCGTGGGGACTTGGATTCATCTAGTTGAGCCAGATATTCCTGTACTACTTCTCTACTTATTCTGTGCTGCATTTCCCTCACTTCGTCACCTGCTCCCCACGCCCAGGTTGGGTACTTCTATCCTTTTGGGAGAAAACTGAGGCAAAGAAGGTATTGAGTAGTTCTACCTTCTCACTTGCCCCCTTTATTAATTGGTCACCTTCTCCACACAGTGATCCTATCATTTCCTTGTTTTTCCTTTTGCTGCAGACATATCTAAAAAAGCCCTTTTTATTGTTTTTGATGTCTCTGGCAAGCCTGAGTTCATTCTGCGCTTTAGCTTTTCTGACCTCTCCCTACATCTCCTGGCTATTTGCTTGAATTCCTCTTTGGTGGTTTCATCATTTTTCCATTTCCTGTACATGTTTCTTTTAACACTTAGCTCAGCTGAGAGTTCTTTAGTCAACCATTCTGGTTTCTTTAGACACCATTTTTCCTCCTTATTGGCACAGTTTTCCATTGTGCCTTCAGTATCTCACTTTTAAGAAACTCCCATCCGTCATGAACTCCTTTCTCTTTTAGTATTCTTGACCATGGGATTTCAGCAAGTAATTCCCTAAGTTTAGAGAAATCAGCTTTCTTAAAGTTTAGGATGCGTGTCTGGCTACACTTGGCTTCTCCTTCCCACTGGATGACAAACTCCAGAAGAGCATGGTCACTCCCTCCTAAGAATCCCACCACTTCCACCTCATCAGCTAGGTCATCCCTGTTGGTCAGGATCAGATCTAAAATAGCTGATTCCTTTGTTTCCTCTTCCACCTTCTGGACCATGAAATTGTCTGCAAGGCAAGCAAGGAACCTGTTGGACCTTGCGGTCTTTGCAGAATTTGACTGCCAACAAATATCAGGATAATTGAAATCTCCCATTAACACGGCATCTCTCCTTTTTGAATGTGTGGTCATCTTCTCCAGGAAGGCCTCATCCAAGTCCTCAGGCTGGCCCAGAGGCCTGTAGCAAACCCCCACAATCACATCCCTATTGTTTCTTGCTCACTTAATTCTCACCCAGATGCTCTCAACTTGGCTTCCCAGATTTAAGTCATAGATCTCTTCACAGGTGAAAACATCCTTGATATATAAGGCTACTCCACCACCTTTCTTGTTTGGTCTATTTCTGCTAAATAGGTTATACACCCCTATTCCTACATTCCAATCATGAGATTCATCCAACCAGGTTTCAGTGATGCCTATTAAATCATATTTATTTTGTTGTACTATGAGTTGGAGTTCATCTTGCTTATTCCCCATGCTCTGTGCATTAGTGTAGAGACACTTGAGACCATGTGCCCTTTGTGGAATTTCTGTACTAAAGGTACTTTCCTTCTTCCTGTTGGTCTCTAGTTCTACTTGGCCTGCCCTATCTATATCATGTGGGCTATTTTTCACAGTACTCACTGAATCCTTGCCCAGAATAATACTGTCCCCCTCCCCAGTCAAGCTCAGTTTAAAGACCTCTTGATTCATTTTGCAATCGAGGTGGGACTTTTTCGGATTCACCCGTAGACCAAGGCGGGTCAAGAGTGACAACGTCATGTGGACGTCGTGGAAAAGTCTTGTTTCCCAGGACGCCACCAACAGCCAATCGTCGAGGTAAGGGAAGACAAAGCGCCCTTCGTCCGCAGGTAGGATACCACCGGGGCCATGCACTTGGTGAAGACCCTTGGGGCAGTCGAGAGTCCGAACGGCAGCACCTTGTACTGGTAACAGGTGTGGGACTGCGAAGCGGAGGTACCGTCTGTGCTGCGGGCGAATGGCGATATGGAAGTATGGGGTCTCGGAGATCGAGGGGAGGCGAACCAGTCCCCTCGATGTAGGAAGGGCAGGTTTTGACGGTATCGTGACCATCTTGAACCTTTTGGGGCGGATGTAGTAGTTCACCCCTCTGAGGTCTAGGATCGGTCGGAGGGTACCGTCGGCTTTCGGTACCGTGAAATACCTGGAGAAGAAGCCGGTGGTCTTGGCCTCTTGCGGGAGCTGTCGATCGCCCCTTTTGGAGGAGGGATTGGATCTCTTCCAGGAGGGCCGGACTCGACGGCGTGGAGTAGAAAACGCCGCGAGGGGGAAATTCGAAAACTCGATGGCGTAGCCCGGACGATGGAAAGCACCCAAGAGTCCGTGGTGACATACTGCCACTCCGCTAGGTGTCGAGCCAGTGTCGGTCGGTCTCCGAGCGCTGATGGTAGGCTGAAGATTTGGGTGTTGGTAGGTCCTGCCGGGCACATAAAAAGGGGCCCCTTTGTTTCGGAGGGGGGACTTCTTGGACGAAGCCGGGCGCCGCCTAATCGTGCGTCTGGCCGATGAGCCGGAGGACGGTCTCGATTGCCAACCCCTGGGCCGAACGCTAACGCCCAGGTGGAAGATCATCGCCAGGATGGGGGGAAAGGTGGAGGCCCTGCGGGCTTGCGTGGCCGGCTGCAGCCCGATTTTTTTTTTGGCGGTCCCCCGCCTTGACGAGATTGCCCAAAAGCTTCGTCTGTGGACGAATTGAATAGGCCTTCACCGTCGAAGGGGAGATTTCAACCTCCTTCTGGTGTCCCCCCTGGATGTCGGCCGGTCGCAGCCAAGCATGGCGGCGGAGGCCGAGGGCCCCGCCATGACACGGGGCAATTCCACTGCGTGCCTGGGGGAATTGGTGGCGAGCGATGGAGATGGCCTCGTTGTAGATCACGGAGGAGGCCTGGGGGGTTTTCCTCCGGTACCGCCTCCATCGCCGGTTGCAGGCGATCCAGCACTTTTTTCAGGGGCGCCGCGAGGCAACCCCTGAGTGTTGGACACCTAATCTGCAAGGAGGCAGCTGAATAAAACCTCCTTGCGTAGGCGTCCAACCCCTCCTCTTTGTCCGGCGGGGTGGTGTTTTGCCTGCCGGAGCCCTTCGTCTGCGCCGACTCGACGACCACAGATTTCGGTGCAGGGTGATTAAAGAGATAACCGGCGTTATCCTTCTGCACCCTGTAGAGGTGTTCTAACCGCTGTGGTATCGGCTAACCCAAGGGCCCGGTCTATCCCAGGCGGCCTTCACCAGTTGAATCCCCGGGGGCAGGAGAGGCAGGGGGGCCGGGGTGGAAGGTCGCTTTCCTCGAAGACGGAGAAGGCGGGATCGTCGTCCTCCGGCTCCGCATCGGCGATCTTAAGGCCGAGGGTAGTGGCCATGCGGAGCAGCATCGCAGAGAACTGGTGGACGTCCTCTGGAGCAGAATCTGGGATCGGGTCCCCAACCCCAACGGAGGAGACTCCTGGGAGGCCCCCCAGACACCTCTGACTCCGCCCCGAGTCGTACGACTCCGAGTTTGGTGAGTCCTCTCCCCCTTTTCGCCCGGCCCCCGTCGCCCCCCAGGTGTTGCCTTCCTAGGCTTCTCCGCACCCGGGGGGCGGTGGTAGCAGCAGCGTCCCTCTTGGGATGGCTGACTACTGACTTCACCCTCTTGGTGGTGACCGGGGTAGTCGGGCAGGCTGACGTCGTCGTAGCCCGCTCAGTCACCACCGACTCCGTAGGGCGCTTCGCCGTTGCCGTGACCCTAGGAGGTGGCGAATCGCCCGAACCGTGGTGAAGGCTCCCTCCCCCTATAAACGGGGGGGGGGAGAGCGGCTGAAGGAGCGGCGGTCCGACGGAGATCGGCTTCGGCGTCGGGTACCAAAGCCTCGTCCCCTCTAGGCGAGCGCGATTCGCGCTGTCGACGAGGTGACCGGGCCCCCGGAAGGTCCCCCAGCGACTCGGGCCACGATGGTACCGATCCCGGAACGATGGCGAATGCGACCGATAGGAGGCCGGGCGCTCTCTCCACTCAGATTCCCTCGCGTACCTGGCCACGTAGGACGCCGAGGTGTATCTGGAGGCAGACGAGCGAGGTTGTTCCTCTTTTTGTCTCCCTCGGAGGGGGGAGGCCCCCCGGCCCTCAGAAGGGGCGGGACCGGGACCTGAAGGAGGTCGAACGCCGCTCCGGAGAAGCAGAGGGCTCTCTCTGCTGCAGGTCGGCCGACCTGCGACGGCTAAGAGGGTGGGTGGCGCTCCTCCACCAGGGTTGGGGGGGTCCCCCAAGGGGCCCAGCCCGGGCGCTTTTGGGGGGGAACGTCCTCGATCTCATCCTCCGAGAGGTCGACGGACTCGCCTCGCCCTTTGGAAGGCTGCTGAGTAGGAGGAGGATTTGGGGGTTGAGCGTCCCCAGCCCGGGGAGCGCTTCTTTTCCTTCTTTTTTCTTCTTCTTCTCCCTTTGCCCTTGCCCCGTCCGGGAGGGGGCTTTTTTGCAGGCGTCTCCGTAAGGGGGGCCTCAGCCTTCCTTTGCCGTCGAGGATCCTTTAGCTGACTTGGGGCCGCCGACAGCTTCGGGATCCCCGGGGCCCCGAGTCGGCGTTTTCCCCCGGTACCAGGGCCCCATACCGACGGGGGTGGACGGAACGGCAGCCGCCGATACCGTCGATGGCGTGGTCGTCTTCTTGTCGGCCACCGGGGAAATGGAGGTCTCGTCTATCGCCCGCAGAGACTGCTCCCAACAAAAAGATTTATCTCGCGGAGCGGTTGCGAAGAGTTTGGGGAGTAAAATCCCTACAAATTTGGCAAGTCCCGGTATTTGGGGTCGCCCAAAAAGAAGAGACACTCCTTATGGCCGTCGTTGAGGGCAACCTTGCCGGGCCCCCCAGGACACGCACTTCTTAAAGAGCGCGGACATAAGACGAAGAAAAAAGCCAAACTCCGAAATCCAAAAAAACCGGGAAGGGGGGGTCCGAAAAAGAAGGGCAAAAAGTCCGAAAGTCCGTAAAACCGTGAAAAAAGCAAGCCAAGCACGACGTGAGAGGAACAAATAAAAAAACCTTCCGTACGCGGCGGCGGACGAGAAAGAACTAGGAGAGACCGTTGCTCGGCGGGGGGGCATGCGCAGTACCCGGGGGGAAGGGGGGAAGCGAACAAGCTCTAGAAGTTTCCGAAGTTACCGCGCAGGCGCTAAAGCTCCGGTTATGAAGGCACAGAGACCACGAAGAAGAATAGGCCTTCTCTGTTGTAGCAATAGCAATATATAGCAATAGCATTTATTTCTATACCGCTTATCAACTGAGTGTTATCTAAGCGGTTTACAATGTGTTTTTTAGCTAATTGCCCCCAACAAGCCCCGGGTACTCATTTTACCGACCTGCGGAAGGATGGAAGGCTGAGTCAACCTTGGAGCTGGGGAGGATTGAACTCACAACCTTTTTGGTTGCAGTACTAGCATTTAACCACTGTGCCACCTTCCTCTAGAATGCTCTCCCAAGGGACATTCATTTGGCATCCACTTCTTTGTCTTTTTTAGTGCTATGCAAATGCTATTGTTTTTTTTTTAAAAAAAAAAATTCCTCATGTTTTTAAAGGGACCTTTTTGTTTGCTTGTCTTTCAAAATATCTTTCTGTTTTAAATTCATGTCCTTATTTTATTAGTTATTGTGTGGTTTCATTGCTTCTGCCTTCACTATCTGCCCTGGAAACAGTGGCACTGCAGGCAGGATTTGTAAAATTTTAATTTAAGCTGAAACATTTAGAACTACATGCAGTGTTAGAAATCATAACAGCAAAAAGAATAGGTGGAAGATGCAGATAGCCCTGTTTTTTATAGATGGCTTTCTGAGGATGAGAATGCTGGCACCTGAGACACGCAGGACAAAGCAATACGATTGCAGCTTTACATTTGTTGTGAGTTGGGCCTCTGCCATGAGGCAGATGGGTTTTGGAGTTCTTGTTAGCATCATGGCCAAATGCTAATAGCGGTTCAGTGTAAAGAAAAATTCCATTTGTATGAATGACCTTGTTTGATACTTTTTGCATTTCCCTTTGGGAGTCTGAGGCTGGGAAAAGGTATGAGGTCTGAGAACAGACTGGGGGAGTGAATTTTCCTCTGTTTGCTAACCCACTTACATAGTTCTCATACCTATGAGAGCAGAGGGATGAGTCATGCACACTGTGATTTTTGTTTGTTTGTAACATAACCCCTTTGGGGGCCCATCTTCCCTCAGCCTTGGTGGATGAGAGTGCACACCAAGTGAGGTGCCCCATATAGCCAATGATGGAGAATTTGATTGTCAGCCAGGAACAGTTTGGATAGGGGTACTTTGGGAGGCCAGTTATACTGCTGATTGAGCAGGGATGCTGGCCCCATCAGTGAAAGGACTGGAATGCTTGTCTACTGTCTGCCACCTCATTTATCACCAATAAAGCTTATACTACATCAGTAAAAATGTGCCAGTGTTTGGCACTAGAGAAATCTTTGGGGGAAATCTAGAAATACACCCAGTTCTTGCATTAGAAAAAACATTTAAACTGTATATATGGCCATTTCCACACGGGCTTCAAATTTTTCCGGGAGGATGTCTGTACCTGGGAGCGGGCTCCCCTGGTAGTCCCCCACCTCAGCCCACTCAGCCCACTCCGGAACAACCCGAAGTGGTTGTCCAGCGGCCCTTTTTAAAGACTGCTTGAAACAGGTCTTTCAAAAGCACGGGGGCGTGTCACCCCTGCCCGCGCTCTGGTGGAATTTGCAGGCTCGCACCAGTGCGAGCATGCGATCGGCTGGGGGCGGGCTTTAGGCTCCCACTTTAGCGGTTGGTGGAGAGCCTCGACCAACCAAAAACCCCATTTTCGTCTCCTTTGGTGCGGAGCGGCGGCCATGCACTGCTCCGGACCAGCCTGGACCCAAGCGTGGAGTCAAGAAATCCAGTAAGTACCGGCACGGTGCGATTCCCTCGCCCCGTGCGGAAATGGCCTATGTCTAAGTACTATGTATATTCTTAAGATTCTACTCTTAGTCTGTGGGCACATCCAGATTGATTACAAAGATCAGAACATCCCAGCTTTTGTTCCTGTTCTTTGCTATTTTATTTTGGACATCCATACATGTTTTGTTTATCGTAGAATACTGTGTGTCAACTCCTGGTACAATCAGAGACCAGCTCCCCAGGTTAGTTTATTGTAACCCAGTATAAAATTGGAAAGTACAGAACAAATCTGGTACTTTTCAGTCAGTCTGGATGCACCTGCTATAGTCTGTCTTAAGGAGAATTGATGGCTCACCACTGAGTTAATTTGGAAGCAGCACATTTTTAAAAACTGAAATGTTACAGGCAATGTCTAGTGAAAAAATTATAGGTGGTCTTTGGGGTCTCCTGGACAAGATCTGACCCTTCAACCCATTTGAGCTTGATATTCATAAAATCTTGTTCAGGCTGAATATATCAGGTTCTAGCTGTTGTTTTCTCATGAACGTACAAATTCAACGGGGAGAAAAAGTCAGAGGAATGGAGAATTGCCCGAGGATAGAAAGAACTTGTATTGGCACCCAGAAAGACCCTTTCTATGCTTATGGAAAGCTCTGAACTGTTTTCCACTGATAATTTTTATTCCTCTTCCCTTTGCTTCATCTGAAACTGGAGACTAATATCCAAGACAGCTGTCCATTCAAAAGAGGCTCAAAATAACAAGCATGTTCTTTCCTTAAAAACACCACAACACCATCACTTATATAACTTTTATTTTAATTAATTTCAGACCATAAAATATGCAAGGTTTCTCTTCTGAAAATCTGGGCAAATTTGCAAAGATGCCATTGGATGACTGTTACAATGTCCTTATGTAAAGGGTTTTATGTGATTGATAACCCTGCTTAACATATTTGTTATATTTGTAATTGCTGCTTTCAGTGGTTATATATTTGTCAAGTGTTTTATGATTTGTATGGCAAAGGAAAAAGAATTTTAATGTACATAGTCTAATGGCAAATCCAATACCGCCAGTTTGCAAGCAGGGGCTGCCTCTCTGTTGCCGCTCCTTCCTTCTTTCCCTCCTCCAGTTGGGAAATGAAGCATTCCGTGGTTGGCTTCCGAAGATGCAGGGCACTTTCTTTCCAAGCACAAGGAGGAAAAGGCTTTGGCACCAGTGAAGGACAAGTAAGCGTGCCACCATGAATACCCTCTGCATTCTTGCACTTGTTGACCTGCCTTTTTGATATGTTTGGGAAACAAAGTGCAAAGTGCATATCACGGAACTGGCTGAGAGCGCTGTGCAACAGCAAGAGGAGGAAGAGGCAACAGCATCCACTATTGAGCAGGCAAATGGTGCCTGTACCCTACCAGCACTGGATACACTGGAAGGCTGCAGAGGAACATCTGCTAAAAAGAAAGCACAATCATAGCATTTTGAGTCTCTTTGGAACATACACCTTTCTTTTGGTCCCTCGTCACTGAAGTGAGCACTCAGGTTAACAACAAAACATGGTTTTTAATTGTGCTACTTTCTAATAAATCAACAAAACTTAAACTGATGCACCATACATAATTTGACAACAGTGACAATTTCAGCCTCCTGGCTGAAGTAAAGAAGGAGTGTGTGTGTGCGCGCGCATGTATCTGTGTGTGCACATGTGAAAAACAATAAAAATAGCAGGCAAGACTGCACCAAACTTCTTTGCTGGCATGACCTCAGAGAAAACTGTTATGAGTTGGATCCAGAACATTTTTGTTTCACAAACACTGGCTACATTATGCTCTGTTCAGGTTTTGCAAATGCCCCCTAGTGTGCCATGGACTCAATCAAAACAATGAATATGAATAACATGGAATGTGTGTGTGTGCATTGTGTGTGCATGTGTGTGCTTGTTCACTCATATGTCTGTGTGTGGGTGTGCACACTCACACTGCAGAGGCTAAAATCTCAATCCCTTGCATGAAGGCATTCTTCTCCACACGCATTGATTTCTTTCTCTTTAGCTTTTAACCTTCCAGCATAGGCAATATGCAACGCTAATTGCTGGAACAGTCAATCAAGGCATGAGGTTACTTGCTCTCCCACAGATGGACGTGGCTCACCATCCAACTAGCTGTATGGCTAGGAAGCATCTTGGAAATCCATTCCATATGCTTTGAATCTAATGTCACAGCAGGCAATGTCTGGGGCAGTGCACTGCTGCAGGGCTTCCATAGAAAGAAATTAAGAGTCCATCACTATCAGGACAGCATTTCAAGGAGCATTGGAAGTGCAATCTCTAGCTCTGTGGGATTCATTCTTTTCTTTGTTTCCATGGTTAACCTGCGAAGAACCCAGCAGAGTCCCTTATGCTTCACTCAACCGGCATCTTTCACACATAGTACTATGGAGGAAGGCAAAATGGCCTCACACAGTTTATAGCGGATGCTCCTTCTAATCCTTAGCTGAAACAGCCCACCTTGTGTGATAAACTTCTGCTGCTTTATGGTAAAGCTGGCATGTTCCTCAGCTGCTCAGATTTGACAGGGGGAAGTGACTCTAGATTCATCAAGTGGTGCATCTCAGTGATACTTGCCAAGACGACATCGCCACAAGTGTCAGCGCCTCTGTTAGCTGACAGAGCCACAAAACTACAGTTACATAAGGCAAGAAGGGGCCTTCCCCAAAATACAGAGTGAAGGGAGTTACAGGAAGGCAGCAGAATGGGATGTATGGTGTACAGAAGGTGTCAACTCTTCCTGTGTTAAGTAGTAGTGACCCAACACTCGGAACTACAGAGTGATGACTTTCTCAGGTGCTTGTGTAGGCCCTTCATACAGGGAGTGTCTGGAGACAGGCCAGTTAGGAGTCAGAGACACAGAGAGCTTCCACTGCATCACTCAGGCCCTGGTTCACTCCACCTACAGCCAGAAGACAGTTTTTTACCACAATGTTGGAGCAGGCACATCGTGGGGTGGGCATAGGAGGTAGACCCTCCCATTTATTCTTCTCAGGATGAAAGGCCTCGGCTGATTCCAGAACAGTTGGTTGGTTTCCTAAAGGCAGGGGAAACAGAGATGGAGAGACGTACAGAGATAAAGCTATACAAAGAGAGAGAAAATGCACAGAACACTTAAGGCTTAAATCCAATTCTTTTAGTAGTCCAAGCTGAAATGCAATGGCCCTTCTGCTTTTGTGAGGATTTGGGGTTCAGAACTCTCACAAAAATAGAAAAATGGCAAATAACCCCCCCCCGCAATCCGCCTTTCATTCCCTTTCAGGACTCCTCCCTCCCTTTTCCTTTCCTTTTGCACACTGGGGCCAGAGGCAAGGGAATGGGAAGGGAAGCTCCAGAAGGAAGGCTCACGCAAGGCTCTCTCCCCTCGATTCCCTTGCCTGTTGCCCTGGTGCAAGTTCTCAGTGCTGGGGTGAGAGACAAGGGAATGGGAGGAGGAGATCTAGAGGGGAGAAGGAAGGCGTGCACATGCCCCCCCAACTTCTTTGCCTTTTGTCCAGGCACTTGCATTCCTCCACTGCTCCTGGCAAAACACAAGGGAATGGGAGGAGGAGAATGGGAGCAGAGAAGGAATATGTGTGCCTTGCAAATAATCAGATTCACAAAGGTCCAACCTGCAAATGTGGAGGGAGGACTGTAGATCTACTGAATCACTGGGAACTCAGTAAATCAATACTTATGTAAGATCCATTGATTTAAAGAGATACCTTGTATCTCTTTGAATATTACCTTTGTAGTCTGCACTACAATTTAAACTTAATTGTAGTCTGCACTACAATTTAAACTTGCTTAAAAACAAAATAGGAATAAACCAGCAGCATGCACTTAGAAAATAATTTTAATAGAAAGTTAGGATGTTAGTTTGTCTCCAGCTCCCAATGAAGGAATCCTGGGAACTGCAATTCTTTGATGTGGCTAGGAAATTTTATGAAATAATTCTCAGCAGTTTCACAAAGTTATAAAATATGTGGGTTGCTGAAGTGAGATGGGTTCAGGTGCCATAGCAAGTTAAAGCAGTTGTCCTGCCAGTGTGGGTATTTTCTCTGAGTGGGAGAGATAACTGGTTGCTTCCCATATTGAAGAAAGAGATCCATTTTCAAAAAAGTCAGTTTTTGTCTCCTCAACTCTAAGAAGAACACAGGCACAATTAAAACATTTCTAAGGCCCAGATGATTGCTGGCTTTCTTAGTACAGAAAGGAAATCAAGTTGATTCTAGATTGTGTAAGTATTCAAGGCTACAAAAATGTGTGTGTGTGTGTATGCGCAGATGCACACACGTGCATGCATTTATGGCACTCCATTAGATCCTTCAGCTGTCTTGTATTCATAATGTATTATAAGTTTATGAATGTATGTGCTTTATTTGTTTTTCACATTTCAGTTAATGTTACGTCCCCATTTCTATTCTGGTTTATGACCACTTCATTTCAATATCCATCCCCCCCAACACATGTATATAAATTTATATTTAGTCTAAATTTATATTTAGAACAGTGCAGTTCGTAAATCTTAAAAGGCTTTTACCTGCAGAGGCCTAAGTCCAATTTTTAGTCCCAACAAAGCAGAACCTCTGAATTGATGAGAATTTGGTTGGTTAATGCTTATGTTACATAATATCTACTAATTCAACTGGTCTGCTTTAATTGGGACCAACCACTGGATTTAGGTCAAACTGTTCATACTACAGTGACCCACTTTCTAGTGTGGGATAGCATTTTGCCCTTTTGTGCCTAGAATGGAATTATACAGGTCACTAAAACCATGTTTCAGGGGTGCAAAGCATATGTCCTTTCCAATCTTGTTGGACTGCAACTCCCCTAATCCCTCACCACTACCTATGTTGGCTAAAGTTTATAGGAGATGCAGTCTGACAATGACAAGATCCAGAGAGCCATGTATTGCCCACAGACTCTGTGTTAGCACTATGCTTTGCCTGCCCAATTGATTTCCACACTGGCTCAGAAAAATGTTCCCAAAGTGAGGATGGGAATGAGGTTGGACTGAGGAGAATAGCAGTAGTAATTTTATCAAAATTTGGTTCCATAAGCAAAGCATACCTTCCAACATTTCACAGATGAAAACTGGGAGACATGTGACCAAGCAACAACAAAGTGTCATCAAAATGGCAAAAGATACTAAGGAGGAATAACACAGAAGCTAGGAAAGGCTGCAACAGTTTGCTTTTCCCTCAGTCTATTGGGAACAGTGAGAGTCCACCTCATTCTTTCCTCTCCTCTCCCTCCCAGTGAGTTGTGTGGAAACTACCTTTGTACTTTGAACTTAGTTTGCAGCAACTGAAATAAGCTGAGAACAAAGAGGGAAAGGAGAGAAACTGGGACATTTTAAAAGCGAATGAAAAAGTGGAACGGCAGAGAATTAATTGGGGCTGTCTCCAGTTGAAGGGTATGCCATAGAAGGACAAAAATCATCCTCACCTAATCCTCCAGCTACTACAATTCTTCCTTTCAAGTAACCAGCTGTGAAATCTGCCCGCCGTTTCTTCAGAAAGAAAGAATGCTCAGTCTTCATCCAGCCTCCTGAAAATTAACCAGATCATGTGTTACATAAGTGTGATTTCTCCCCCCACACTATTGTTCTATCAGCCTTGTTTGTATCTGCAAATTAACAGGAGAAGAATTGAGTATGTCTGTCTGACTGCAACAATATCATACTTTTATCACACAAATATTTGGCACACATGATTGAACAGTGGCAGGCCTGGTAACAGCTTCAAGTATACATGCCTTCCAAGACTAGCATTTCCATTGCCTCCCATCAATTGCCTTGCTGTTCCTTTAATAGTTGATTGATTGTTGTGTGTTTTAGGGGGTTGGTTTTAGGTGGATTGGTGGGTGGGGAGGATTGGGTATGTTTTTTAATGTATTAATGTATTTAATGTTGTTCACTGCCTCAATCCATGTGGAGAGGCGGAATAGAAATAATAATAATAATAATAATAATAATAATAATAATAAATTTTTATTATTATTATTATTATTATTATTATTATTATTATTATTATTATTACACAGGCAAATGTCAAGCCCCTAGAACTTCAGCAGGATCCACCTCTACTGATGATAGGTTTGGTCAGCCCCTCTTCTTTATTCACTTGGTGCAGGGAGGAGAACTAAACTTACATGACTGAACTCAATCTAATTCTACCAGAATGCAATGCCATATGGGTAATTAATATGGTGATAGCATAGTCAAGCCACCTGGTGTCAGCTGTTGGATGGCCACACACCTCCAACCTAGACCGCTTCTGCACTACACTGTTATAGTGCTATTACTCCACTTTCAACATCCTATGGAATCCTGGGGTTTGCAGTTTAGGGAGGGACATTTAGAATTCTCAGCCAGAGAGCTCTTTGGCCTCAGTAAACTACAAACCCCAGAATTCCACAGGACATTGAAAGTAGAATAATAGCATTAAAACAGTGTGGTGCAGAAATGGCCCTAGTAAGCTCTTGAAGGCAGGGATATATTTAAGTTTTTTGCTCCAAATCTCAAGTCAAGTTTCAAGTCTTTATCTTCAAATCTCAAATCAAGTCTCAAGTCCTTACAAGATAATTTCTAATCAAGTCTCAAGTCTAGGGACCTACTTTATACCCCAACCTATATTTCAGAATTTCTGGACAGAATCAAAGAAAGTCAGTTTTAACCATTTAAGTAGAGTCAGCCCTCCACTTTTTTTTTCTCATTTGCAGCTTCAGAAGTGGGGAATAGGATTCTTCTTACTTCCCATTTCCAAAGTTGAAGGCTTTTTTCAGAAGTGGGGAATAGGATCTTGCTTACTCCCCATTACTGAAGCTTAAAAAGCTTAAAAAATAAGGATCCTGCCTTCTCAAGCCTAACACATTTTCTGTTCGCCTCTGACAAACACACCCTGCGTTCTGGGGGCAAGGTTCCTCTGATATGCATTGGGGATAGGCTGCTGAGCAGACCTTATCCCCACTTCAAACCCATTGCCTAAACCCATTGCTGTTCCCCTCTGAGAAATGTGCCCAAACTTTGGGCTTGAGATACATCATCTTGTGACCAGTAGGCAAACAGAAATGGAAGTATTCTTCAAAGCTGGATTCCTCATTCTGGATGCATGTGTTATGTTACTGAACCAACAGCAGCAAGTCAATCACTAAAAATATACAAGTCACAAGTCGAGTTGAGTCAGTGCATCATTTATTGTCTATTCAAGATCAAGTAAAGTCATTGAAGTGATTTATATCTGACTTGAGTCCAAGTCAATCACCTTGAGCTTACATCACTGCTTGAAGGGGTCCAGTTTGCTGGGATAAGTACTCAAGGTCACCAATGGGGTGGACATCAGAGGAGAATCTCCCCAAGCTCCCCTTAGATCTGAAGCTAGGCCCTGAGCAGCCAGCTCAAAAATGCATAATCTGATTCTGTCTCATCAATGCTGCTCAACCATAGCTACATTATTGTATTTGATACTAGTACAGGAATTGGTGTAGTGGTTTGAGCATCAGACTACAACCCTGGAGATTAGGGTTCCATTTCCCCTTTGGCCACAGAAACCCACAGGGTGAGCTTGGGCATGATACACATTCTCAGTCCCCAGAAAACCCCATCATAGATTTGCCTTATGGCCATCATAAGTCAGAAATGATTTAAAGGCACACTACAACAACAATCTGCCAAATCATAATCAGACATCAGACTGGACTGCCACTCCCATCAGCCCCCATCAGCAACCATGGTTGCTGGAAAAATTAGGATCTGTGGGCTGAAATCCTCTCAAATGTACCAGGTGGGAAAGAAAGCATTAGTGGAAGATAAGAGCTCTTTTTTCTAGCTTTTAGTTATTGTACATAGAAGACATGGTTTCCCACAAATCCTTTGTCTCCATGTAAGGAGAGGTCTTTCACTGGGTTAAATCTGACTCCTGGACTCATTATTTTCACAAAGGTCTTTTCTGTTTCCCTTTTACAGTGGATACATATTCATATGTAGATTAGTTTAGTACAAAGCCCAGAAGGATTTCAGAGTACAGTGGGAATAGCAGGTTTGCCTGGCATTGACACAGGGCCCATAGATTTTGCTATTACTCTTTTTGCTTCTGTAGTCCTTGAGTGACATTCACTGTCCTGAAACAAGTAGAAAAGCTTTTATAGTACACATGCATAAACTGATGGCATAAATTGACTGAAAGATTTCATTAATATTCGGGAGTCAGTATGTAGCCTGGTTAGATACATCCAGCTCTATAAAAACAGAAACAGCAATGGATAGGAACAGAGAGGTCTTCGCATTTTGCTTTGCCCTATATTCATATATTTAAACCTCAAGGAGTTTTTTTCCTCTTTACTGAATGTGAAGAACCTTTATGAATTTCAGTGGATTATTAAAAAATAAAAAGAAATCAAATTATCATCACTATCATCATATTCTCCCCCATATAGACCAGACTGTGGCCAAACTGAATAGGTACAACTGTGCTTAGCATGTTGTACCTACACGACATATTTAGGGTTAGCACTAATATGGTTGAATGCACAGAGATCTAATTCCAGACTTTTAAGAGCTAAACACTCCAAACCCTGAGCTTTCATTTCTCCTACATTCATTTTCTTAAAAAAATCTTTCCATTTTGAACATGAACACATTTGCAAAATTTTGATTCATTCTAAAAACCCTCACTCAGGGGTGGATATTTACTGCTATTAAACGGTGCCCCATATTGCCATTTTAAAGTATTGTAGTAGAATCAGCACAGTAAAGCAGTTTTGGATACTAGTTATCCACTGCAATACTACCTAGTATTAGACTAGGATTCTGAGAGACCAAGGTTTGAATCCCTGCTGAGACACGGAAACCCAGAGATGACCTTGGGAAAATCACACTGTTGGAGGAGGAAGGCAATGGCAGACTCCTTCTGAATTAATCTTGCCAAGAAAATCATGTTACTGGTTTTCCTTGGGGTCAACATAAGTCAGAAACCACTTGAAGATACAAAACAACAGCAACAATAGTGAAAAATGGAGGGACACCCTGAAAGAACTCACCTTGCTCAATGTCAAACACATCCACGTTCTTCATGAATTTAGGTTGACGGTATAACCTGCCCTGCCGTAACCCCCCAAGGCTAAAGATTTTATTCTCTGTGCAGACAAAGCTGGAGAAAGCCCTTTTGCTGGGGACATTGGGAAATTTTGTCCAAGATCTGGTCTCTGTGTCAAAGACTTCAAAGGCATTCACGGCATATTTGGATTGTCTTCCACCTAGGAGGAAGAAGAAAGCTTAAGTATTGATTTGCTCATCCAGGAAAAAGTCTGCCATGCCCAGAATCTTTGCTAGAATCCACCAACCATCAGATGCAAGATGTCCACTTCACTGTCTAACCTATTTTAGATTTAATCTGGATTAAATTAGAGTCCTATTGAATTTATCCTTAAATTTACTTTCTACCCAGCTCCAGCATGAAAGGCTCAAAAGCAATCAGATTTCTTACTTGTGAGGATGCTTTTCCAAACACAAGGCAGAGTACATTGGCAGATATCAGTTCCTGTAAGGGGTTGATTGGTTGATTTATCAATGACTGCCAATAGACAAAATGACTGCCAATAGACAAAAGGTTGCCTATCTTCATTAGTTTGACACAACTTGCCATTTTTCTCTGGTTCGGCTGGCAATAGTTCCTTGAGATAAATTAAATAAAAAGGGGTTATGGTTCCCTGCACAAGTTACAAAATGTGATTTGATCACTCAAGTACTTTTTATCTCAAACAAGGCTGGTGTAGAGTACAAATGCTGTTGGAGAACAACATATAGAAAGTGTCTTGTCATGACGCTTGCAGAATATGGACAAGTCCATGCTGCAGGATGAGATGGCCACAAAGAGAGAAAATTCACACAGGCAGTCAGTGGGAAGAAAAGATGTGCTGTAAAGAAGATCAATTTAGAGCCAGTTCTTTTCAGTCAAGATGTGTTTTTTTTCTATCGTAGATGGCTGCCATCACTTCTACTTAGATTGTCCTCCTATTTCCCTTCTTCTCCAGAAGTACAGAGCAGTGAAGGAAAGGGCAACACACCTCACACAAAAGTTTGTCTGTCTATTAGCTGGCAGGGCTATCACTGGTTCTGCTGGCTATGCTACTATATGTCTAACAATTACTTGAAGCTGGAGTTTAATGTTTTATGTGCTGTGGGGATACTGAAAAACAACACATCTGCACCAAGGTCTAGCTCTCTCTCAAGACATGTTGGTACAATATCATGTGGTACAATATCATGGTCTTGGATATTGTCCAGTCTTTCACAGTGACAGCCAACGATGGGACCAGAGGTGGGGCCAGTTTACCATTACATAGAATTAGGCGGATGATTTGGGGTATCTTGAAAAAGAAACAAATTAATATTTATTTGTTATTATTGGATTGGATTCAGAGTAAATTAATTGAAACTGGGTCCTGTTGATATCAGTGGATCATGACTTTGTTCCCACTGAAATCAATAGGAATCACCTGCAAGTCATTTACTTCTGGATCCAGCCTAGAAATGGAGAGAGGTACTTGTGGGATTTTCAACCACACATGCCAAAATAACTTGAGAGTAGTCTGGAGCAGAATCCATCCTAGCTGGAAATAGGTGGGTTTATGCTTTATTTTAGGCAGCAAAATACTTTGGCCTAGCCTTCTGAAATGCCCAATATCTTTTTAGGTTACAGACAGAATGGAGATTTGACTGCAGAAATACTGTCTGATGGGGTAATATCCCTGCTACGGAGAGCACCATGTTTAATGGTATCTGATGCCCAGAAATTCATCATTTTACGGTAGTGACCTTTGTTCTTCTCAAAATTTTTACTAAAGCCACCAAACAGGGCCGGTAAAATCTGGTTCCTTAATCTTTTCAATAAAGCTGGATAGAAATCTAACCGGATGGAGAGCTTTGTACAGCCAGAAGAAAGAATCAGACTGAACAGCCTTCCAGAAACTATTGAGCATAAACAAGAAAGAGGTCTTGTGGCACTTTAAAGACTAACTGATTTATTGTGTTATAAACCTTTGTGTTTATGCGGCAATAGGTCTGTTAGTCATAGGGGTATCACAAGGTTCTTTTTGCTTCTGCTGTAATGTGACCACTCCTCTGCTGTAGTCATCAGGGATAAACTTTGTAAGGCTAAAAAAAAAGCCACTGGAATTGTGGCACCAAAGTGTTTATTTTACCGCTGAATAGCTTCTAGAAAAGTGTGAGAATCACTTACAGTTGCTCAAAATAAGTATACGACTGGGGGCAGTGCTATGTGAAATAGGAAACATTTCATCTCAGACTAATAAGGTTTCATTTCTTTTTCCCTTTTAAAGCTCCTTTTAAAATGATCAGCTATTACTTTCATTTTTAAAAATGAAATGGATAAATCCTGGTATTATGGATGCCAGGCCACCTCAGGCATTCTCCGCTTGTATTCAGCATTTTTTTCTGCCTATTTATTTGCTCCAGGCATTACACTGGCAGACCTACACAAGGAGTCTGAGCAATTGCACAGGAGTCTGAAAATGAAAAGGATTATAATCTGCCAAAGGGCATGAAATCAGAGAGAGACGTACTACCACAAAATAGTGTGTGGTGGCCCAATGTGACAGCACAGTTTGATTTTTCGACTTCTTGAAATACCTGTTTGTAAGATCATAAAATTTTCTTGGGAACTTGTTGCCACAAGATGTAGGAATAGCCACCCTTTGGGATAGCTCTAAAGGGGCACTAGAGAATGGGACTGTCAGTGAGTACTAGTTATAATGGCTATATACGAACCACCTGCACCAGAAATACCATGCCTCGTGTATCAGTTGTTGGGGAACACTATTGGAAGGGTACTATCCTTCATGCTCCCTACAGTACAGTATGGGTTCAGCTTTTCAACCAGTTCTGTTTTTCAGCAGTGTTCCAGTCCCTAATCTGTGAGATAGGTGGGGGGGGCTATATTTCAAACCCTGACCACTTAAAAGAAAAAAAAGAAGACGAAAGAAAAGAAGTGAAAGAATAGGCATCTGGACTTCACGACTGCCAGAAGAGGAAACATCTGTATAGGTTGAGAGGGTAGCAGTGAGCTGGTTTTGTGACTAAGTGGAAGAACAATGTCTTATGTTAATTATATTGATATATATTGGTTCAATTGTGCTTTATCATATTTTGTATTGATATATATGGGCTTAATGTTCAGTGAGTGAGTTTAATTTTTTAAAAAACAACAAGGAATTTGTAGACAATAGTAAGTGAAAGCAAAATTGCCTATATAAGTGAGGCAGGCCTATGAGCTGGGGGGCTTGTTAATGTGAATGCTTAAAGAAAGCTGAAAATAGATGTTGAGTTAGATGCTGAGTTAAAGCAGTGGAAAGAGAGCTGGAATTAGGATTCACATTTAAGGAGAAGTGAAGAAGAGAGAAGGCAGGTAAGAGACATGTAGGGCAACAAGAAGAAGCTTCAGCAAGGAGTCAGAAACAGATAAACAGCCAAAGTGGGCGGCTTGATCTGTGGGAGAACAATTTTGGGAGAAAGGCTTGCTTGTAGGCTTCTGCAAAGAACTGCTTGCCTGAAAGTGAGAGGAAGACAACAGGAAAAGTGCAACACCTACGTTCCTTAGGGATTGTTATTAGATAGGCTTGAAGGAATCCATATATTCATTATTTGTTGGTCAGTTGTGACTTTGAAACAGACCATTTAAAAAAAAAAAAACCTCTTTTAGGATATACATAATTGTCAAATCTTGTTGTTGGTATTGTTTTTATATTGGATTAGTAAACCTTTTTTTAAAAGATTATTAATACTGTGGTTTAAAGTTTTTGGTTGTCTAAAGCCGTGTGCGTGCGCGCACGCATGCGTACCTGCCTTCACGTTGCCTGCTGATTTAGGGCAACCCCACAACTCTCCTAGGGTTTTGTTTTTTTTTAAGGTAAAGAATACTCAGAGCCTTACCACTCTGCTAAAAAGGAGATTTTCTGAAATAAAAAGTCAGGGGGACTGTGTTGGGTAGAAACAGTCTTAACAAATCACAACATCCACTGGATGGCAGCAGAAGAGTTCTAGGGTAGAGGACTAAATGAACTATTGCAAAGGAATGCTGCCACTAATTCAGTCAATCCACCCCTATCACAAGAACTAAGTAATTAACACTTTGCAGAGGCAGCTTCTTTTAGAAACAGGAAAAAATTGGATATGTATTGCTTCAACAGTTTGTCCTAAAAACAGCAGTCTTAACCCACAAAGATATGTACATCTGTCTCACACCTACTTCTTTTTTTGCCATCTAAGCAAATATGCAAAAATGTGCTTTTTTTGCAAACTGCATATAGGCCACAAGATCCAGCTATTTCAAGTGCAAGGAATGTTAACTCGCCTTCCCAATGAATGTTGGTTTCCCTTTTTTTTTTTTTGAGGACACACACACAGTATATATAAAGAGCCTACAATGGAAACACATCTGGTATAGTTGGCAGCTGCATACCCTCAAAATGTTCTGATTTGGCAGGTAGAGTTGCAATTAATCCTCTGTTGTCCCATTTTTTCAGCTGTTTTTAAAAGGTCCCAGTTTCTCTTTCCTCCTCTTCCCTCTTTGTCCTCAGCTTACTTCAACCACTGCAAACTGACTTTAAAGTGCAAAAATAGTTTGCATTCAGTTAAATCAGCAGCCAGGAGGGAAGTGGGGGGCACAATCTTGCCCTTTTCAGTAGACTCAAGCAAAAGCAAACTGCTGCAGCTTATCTAAACTGGCATGTTCTCCCTAATTAATTTGTCATCTGGACCACACTCTGAAGCTGTTTGACCACATATGACCCAGTTTTCCTCTGTGAAATGTTGGAAGGTATACAGCCAGTAGAATAGGATGAGGATTGTGTGGTCCTCCGGATGCTGTTACCACTGCAACACTCAGTTTTCTTAATTATTGGCTATGTTGAGTAGGATGGATGGCTACTACAATTCAACATGTGGAGGGCTGCACAATCCCCACCTTTGCAGTAGATCTTAGCCTAGAACAGAGCTAAGCAAGATACGCTCTGGTGTTAGATTCTGTACCTGCCTTTCACCCCTGCCAGCATGGTCAGTATTGAGTGATTATGAGAGTTGCCGCCTTAATAGCATCTCAAGCAGGGCTGGTTAAGATGCAGTTTGAGGCCTCAAGCAACCCCAAGGCTACACTTCCCCGCAAGATCTGATGTCAAATTATGCAGACATCTTCAGACTATATTTTTAACATTTCTAGTGTGGGCCACAAGCTGTGCCCTCCACACCTAGAGCAGATGCCCAGCAGCTTATTTATTTATTAAAACCTTTATTTCTCACCCTTTATCCAAAGATTGCAGGACAGCTTACAATAAAATCAATTTAAGATAATAAATTTTCACAAAAATTTAGAAACATTAAAATGCATTAAACAGTTTCTCAATTTAAAATTTTTAAAACCAATTAAAACAATCTTGAATAATATAAGTCATCTCTCCACATTCGCTATGGTTAGGGGCACAAGACCTCCATGAAAGTAAAAAAAAACGTGAATAACTCTAGGCCCTCCCAAATCATACTTAACACACAAAAAATTATGATCACCATATTCAACTAACCATGGATTCCTTTGAGGCATCAGGGCTCCTTCACAAGGCAGAAGTGGGTGGCTGGTGGGACTTATTGCAACCTCCATTGCTGCCCCACACCATTTTTAATAGGGACTTACAAGCCTTGTTCGCAGTTTCAGTCTCATGAGGCTTGTAATCCCTATTAAAAATGGCATAGGGAGGCAGCAGAGCTGACAGCAAATAATCCGTGAATAATCAAATCCACAAAAGTGAAACTCACAAATGCAGAGGGCTAACTGTAATCATGAAGCATGTGCAGGCTGGATAAAAACAGTTTGGCCCCAAGGCTTTAATAAAAAGCTAAGTTTTAACCAATGAGGCATCCAAAGGGAGGGAATTCCACAACCAAGATACTATTGCAGAAGAGACCGTCTCCCGTATCCCACATCCTCTAACAATGTATTTCCCTTATTGATGGGACACAGAGGAGAGCCCCTCCAACAGACTTCAATTCTTGAGCACGCACAGAAAGTGACGCGCCCTCAAGTATTGAGGTCCAGCACTTTGTAGCTTGAATTCAGAGTGGAAATCTATTGGCAGCCTGTGCAATTCCTTCAGAACTAATGTTATATGATAATCTGAATGGAATTCCGGTGAGCAATCTAGCTGCTGCATTTTGCACTAGCTGCAGTTTCTGAGTCATCTTCAAGGGCAGCCCTACATAGAGTGCATTGCAGTCATCTAATGATTAAGTTACCAGTGCATGGACTACTGTGACTAAGGCCATTTCTGCACTAAACTGTTATAGTGCTATTACTCCACTCAACATCCTGTGGAATTCTGGGGTTTGTTGTTTACTGAGGCCAAAGAGCTCTTTGGCTGAGAATTCTAAATGCTGCTCCCTAAAATGCAAACCCCAGGATTTCACAGGATGTTGAAAGTGGAATAATAGCACTATAACAGCATTGTGTGGAAATGGCCTAAGATATCCTCATCCAGGAAAGGCCATAGCTGGCAGACGAGTCAAAGCTGGCCCCAAGTACCCTGAGCCACTGAGTCTATCTGGGCCTCCAGTGAAAGGATGAGTCTAGTACCTCCAGCCTATGAACCTGTTCCATCAAAGGGAGTGCAACCATACCCGGGATAGGCAACCCACTCAGTTCCCAGACTCAAGAACCACCAATCCACAGAGCCTCCATCTTATCAGGATACAGCTTCAAGTTATTCATCCTCATCCAATCAATTACAGCATTGAGGCACTGCCCCAGCACCACCACAGCCCCAGTCACATGCAAAATGCTATTTTAAGTAAATAAATAAAATATTGTGTCAATCTTTTAACCTTGTTTTAACTTGCTAATGTATTTAACGTTTTTATCCTATTTCAGTTATGTTTAGTTTTAAATTGTTTTAACCTCTTTTACCTGTACGTCACCCTAAGATCTTTTAACAGAGGGTGTGATAGAAACAGTTAAATTAAATAAAATTTAAGAATAGAAAGAAAAGGCCTGAGACCCATTCTTACCCAGCACATAGATCTTTGTGCCTCGCAGGAAGGATGTAGCAGCATATCTTGGTGTTGGCATGGTTGCCAATGATACCCATATATCCTTTAGCATGTCATAATGCTGCATATAATTGTGTGGGCGCAGATCTGCTCCCATTCCACCTGCTGCATAGATCCTGTAGTCTGGAAAAGGCAGCAAGTAAGAAGTGACAAAAATCCAAACACAAAATTAGCCTCTGACCTATCTCCAATGTATCTCAGCAGCCTGAGAAGAGACTGCCTCACTTTATGTTGGAGGTGGGGGAGGATATGACATGTAAAACACATATTAGAGCTCAGTAACCTCCCCTACACACACACCAGACAAGTGAGGAACCCAGTGCCTGCCAAGATCTCAACATAGCAAAACAAGAACTTTCAAATGTTGCCCAAAAGGAAACTGGCTACTGAGATGATATACAGTATTTCAGCGTCAAACAGAAAGTAAAATATGCATCTACTAATCAACTTAAAAATAAGGGAACCAGAACACACCCTCCCACGCAGCAGAGGTGGCAGATACCTGGTCTGTTGGCCACATGTGATCACCCCAGCTGTCCTCCTGGAGCCTGTCCCTCCACTGCTGGCAGAAATAGGCTTGAAATGGACAACTCTAGCCCCAGAAACCTACATGGTTATTGCCCATTTTAATGCTGTTACCCTCCACATCACCTTGTTGAACTTGAGGGAGTGACCTCCAGACGTCCTGGAGTGGAGCAGATGAGAACTCAGATCCTTCCCAAATGCCCACCTCATCTATAAGTAACTGCAGTTTTTATCAAGAAAAGCTGAGTGGGTGTTCTTGCCAAAGAAAAATCACTAAATAATGTACTCATCTGCTTTACATAATATGAAGATATAAAGCAAGTGTGGGAATCATGTCATCCTTATATCACTGGACTATAACTCCCAGCATTCCTCAGCTTTGGCTATGGTGGTTGGGGATGACAACAATTGCAGTTCAACAAAACTGGGAGGGCCACATGATTCCAGCTCCTAAGTGATTATTAGTACAACTGTGCATCACTTTTTATGAAAGATGCATATTCTTCTATTGTGTATAGGCCTAGGTCCTCTGCCTGAGCACATGGTCTTAGAGGAACAGCCATCTGTTGAAAGGAAGTTAGTCAGAGACTTGGTTGGGGGAGAAGCTAGCAGCCACTAGCTCTCTATATAGTTGCAGTCCTAATCTCTGCAGCTCGACAAACAGGAGCTTGGCTAATAGGCAAGGTCAACAGTTTTGCATGGGCATTTAGCAGGGGTTTTGAAGAGGCGGCCCGAGTTCTGTTTCAGTGCCTGCTTGAAACTACTGAATATGAAACTACTGAATATGAATGGTAAGGGAACTTCTGCTGTCACCTGCAACAGTTGTCATATGCTTGTGTTCTCGCCAGAAAAGGTGGGTAGCTACACCAACAGCAAGTGCAAGTTTGTTGTCCTGTTGGAAGAAAAGGTTCCTCAACTTGAGGCTTATGTGTCCACTCTTCAGCCTATTAGGTAGCATGAAGTTTTCTTGGACATCGCAGAGCAGAGCAAAGCAGACCATCCTGGATGAGGAAAACCCAAGGGATGTCTCTGAAGAGAAGGTCAGTTCCCAAATACAGGAGGTGGACATGTGGAGGAATATGACACAAAGAAGTGGAACAACCAGGGATTGTCCTGTGAGTTTAGAACTACAGAATCAATCTAAAGCTCTTTCCTTGATCAGTGATGATGAAAGACAGAAACAAGAGCAACAGTGTCAGTCCTCGGAGAATGTATAGGTGACCTTGAAGATTTCAGCATATGGAATTGCCCCTGCCAATCCCCAGATGAAACATGTGATGGTGGTAGAGGACTCCTTGCTGAGGGGAACAGAAGCAATGGCCTGCAGGCCTGACAGGATGTCTTGAGAGATGTGCTGTCTCCCTAGAGCAAATATCAGGGATGTAACAAAGTGGTTGACAAAGCTTATCAAGCCTGTTGACCGTTACTCCTTCCTTTTCATCTATGTGGGGACCAATGACACTGCAAGGCATAGCCTTCAGGATATCAGAAGGGATTAAAAGGCTGCAGATAGGAAGCTGAAGGACCTTGATTGCACATGCTATCATTTTGTCTCTCCTCCCAGTTGAAGGACATGGCCCGGGAAAGGGGGGAAGAATAGGAGGGGTGATCAACTGGCTCTGCAGATGCTGCTGCTGGGAATGATTTAGCTTTTTGGACCATGATCTGTGGTTTCATGAAGATGAACTTCTGGCAAGTGATGGATTGCACCTCAGAACAGGAATGTTTTTGTTAAGAGTCTCACAAACCTGAAATGGGTAAATAGCATAAGAACCCAACAGTGAGAGAGAGAAAAACTTAAATAAGCAACTAAATGGAATGACAATGGGCTTAAATGTCTCTAAACTAATCCACAGAGCATGGAAAAACAATATGAACTTGAACTCTTAATACAGCAAAGCAAATATGATATAATAAGCATTACTGAAACCTAGTGGAGTGAATCTCATGGTTGGAATGTAGCAACAGAGGGGTATAACCTATTTCAGAGAAATAGACTAAGCAGGAAACAAAGAGGAGTAGCATTACATATCAAGGAAGTTCACCCCTGTGAAGAGATCCATGACTTAAATCCTAGAAGCTAGGTTGAGAACATCTGGATAAAAATTGAGGGGGAGAGAAATAACAGCAATGTCACTGTAGCAGTCTACTACAGACCTCCAAGCCAGACTGAGGACTTGAATGACGTTTCCCTAGAATGGATGATCAAACATTCAGAAAAGAGAGATGTAATAATACTGGGAGATTTCAACCATCCTGATATTTGTTGGCAAACTCTGCCAAGAATATAAAGTCCACTTCACTTGCCTTGCAGACAATTGCATTGTTCAGAAGATAGAAGAGGCAACAAGGGGGTCAGCTATTTTAGACCTGATCCTAACCAACAGTGATGGCCTTGTTAATGGGGTGGAAATGGTGGGATCCTTAGGTAGAAGAGATCATCTTCTCCTGGTTCTCCTTCCCTCTGTTATACAGCAGAAAGGGGAACAGGGAAGTTGTAGCAGACTGGAGGAGGAAAAATGCTGTCCCCATCTTCAAAAAGGGAATAAAAACAGAAGCCAAACAATTACTGCCCAGTCCAGCCTGACGTCAGTACAAGGAAAAATTCTAGAGCACATCTTGTAAGCCATTATAAAAAGAAATGCTGTGATCAATAAAAGTCAATATGGGTTTCTCAAAAACTTGGTAGATGAAGGGAATGTTGTGGATATAACATATCTTGACTGGAGTAAGGCCTTTAACAAGGTACATCATTATATTCTTGCAAACAAGCTAGTAAAATGTGGGCTAGACAATCCTACTGTTAGGTGATTTGTAACTGGCTGACTGGCCAAACACAAAGGGTGGTCACCAATGGTTTCTCTTCATCCTGGGGAGAAGTGACTAGTGGGGTGCAACAGGATTCTGTCCTGGGCCCAGTGCTATTCAACAACTTTATCAGTGACTTGGATGAGGGAATAGAGGACATGCCTATCAAATTTGCAGATGATACCACTTTAATAGGGGTAGTTAATGAGAATTCAAAATGACCTTAACAGATGAGAGCTGGGCCAAAATTAACCATATGAATTTCAATAAAAGGATATATAAAGTACTACATGTAGCCAGAAAAAATGAAATGCACGAATATAGGATGGATGACACCTGACTTGACCACAATTCACATGAAAGGGCTCTAGGAGTCTTAGTAGACCACAAGCTCAACCTGAGTCAGCAGTGTGATGAAGCAGCTAAAAATGCCAATGTGATTCAGTGGGATAGGAGTATGATGTCTAGATCGAGGGAAGTAATAGTACCATTCTGGTCTGCTTTGGTCGAATCTCACCTAGAGTACTGTGTCTAGTTCTGGATACCACAATTCAGGAGAGATATTGACAAGCTGGAAAGTATCCAGAGAAAGGCAACCAAAATGGTAAAAGGCTTAAAAACCATGCCCTCTGAGGAGCAGATTAGAGAGCAGGATTTGTTTAGCCTGGAGAAGAGAAGGTTAAGAGGTGTCACAACCAATGTTTAAATATTTGAAAGGATGTCATATGGAAGATGGAAGAAGCTTGTTTTCTGCTGCTCCAGAGACTAGGACATGGAGCAATGGTTTCAAACCACAGGAAAGGAGATTCCACCTAAGCACTAGGAAGAACTTCATGATGGTAAGAGCTGTTCAACAGTGGAATATGGTTCCTCAGTATGGTAGAGTCTCCTTCTTCAGAGGTTTTTAAACAGAGACTGGACATCCATCTGTTGGGAGTGGTTTGATCATATATTCCTGCATTGCAGGGGGTTTGACTGGATGGCCTTTGATGGTCTCTTCCAACTCTTTGATTCTATGTTTGCATCTGCTTAGGCTGTATTAATAGTATATGGAATTTATCTGTATAGCAAGCATAATGGTTTCTTTGAGCATGGAGAATAGCCAAGAGAATAATGCCATTTCAATACAGGCTTTGAAAGATCCATCCTTTCTATTTGAAGTGGCTCAGGGTTTCAAAAGCAGCTGTTCAAAAATGGCACAGAGCTCCAGTTAAGGAGGCAGAATACCTTACAAGAGATATACAGCTTTCTGGACAATGACCTTCACTTTCACAGTTCGTGTGCCCTGCTCTGGCAAAGCCTTTCAATCTGTCTCATGCACTAGAAAGCACTGATTCTTTTGTCCTTCAACAACGAGTAAAGCTGTTCTGCAAACAAAACACAACAAACAGGCCGTCCTATATATTTGGCAGAAATACAGAATGTGTCTGGCTGCTGTTGCTATCTTTTTTTTTTAACAAGCAAAGAGGAAGCCAGTGAAACAGATGGTACATGCCAATTACAAGACACATTTCACAACCAGTCCTAGACTAGGCTGTTAAAAATCACCTGACCTCACCCCTAGCAATTCAGAGATGGTCACTCTAACACCTCAGGGATAAGGGTCAAAGCCAGGCCATAATAACAGTTAGGAGATATTGGCTGATAGCTCCCTAGTGATTAGATTTGTCTCTGAAGAAGAAATGTATTTGACCCCATCAATCAAATTGCTTAGAAGGAATACACAGGGGTGGGAGAATACTTCCTTAAAAGCCAATATTATGTTGTCATCAGCTCTTTTAGTAAAAGATCTCTCTTGCCTTTTACTGTCACAGAGATCCCCATCGAAGCCTCCCTCAAGGAGTTTCGTTTCTTCCACTTGCCCTCATCTATGTTGTACATCTCTACAATCTTCAAAGGCATCTGGTTAGCTCCAACACCTCCAATCACCATGATTCTCTTGCCCAGCGTAGCTACAGCCACCCCAGCCCTGGCTGTTGGCATTGGAAGAAGAGAATTCCATTGGTTGGCTTCAGGGGAGTACACTTCAAAACAGTCCATGGGGATGCCATTGTCATCACAGCCCCCAATGGCAAAAACCTGACCCCCGGCCTCAACCAAGGAGCAATAGACCCTTGGGCTGGGCAAGGGTGCCAGAGTTTTCCACTGAAAATCCTTGATGCTTGGCACTTCCATCTCAGGGATAAGACAGCATCTGCTAGGTCATCTACTTATACTGCAAAACAAAAAACAAAACAAAGTCATTCATACAAAGAAAAACAACTGGAAACTAAGATTCAAAGTAACTAGAAAACTAAAGAGGCAATGCATCTCTGTTCCCACAGCCTTCAACAACATCCTATCCAAGCCTTTCCCAACTCGATGCCTTCCAGAGGTGGGAGGCTATAATCTCCATCATCCCTACCCAGGAGACCAAATGGCCATGCAGGATGGGGATAATGGGAATTATGGTCCCAAAAATATGAAGGATGCCAGGTGGAGGACAGCCTGTTCTATCTGGACCATATATACACAAAGCAATACTCATACCTTTCCTTCAATCTTTGTTAATCTTCCTTTTCTGCATCTCCTGGATTCTGCTCCTAAACAAACAAAACAAACAAACAAAACAGGTTGGTCTCACTCCTTTGTTTCTGCTTTGTGACAGTCAGACATATCAAATCCTTCCCGACTCCAAAAGCTCTCCTGAGAGAACTTTATTTCCTTTAAAAATCCCAACATCTGCCTATATCATCCTGGACAAGGTACAGCCACATCCTTCCCATCCCCCATATCCTGACTCTGTCTTATGCAGCAGAGTGCTGAGCTGTAAGTGCGCTAGAGAACAGCCCATTAGTTAGGACACAGTCAGAGTCACAAGCTCCCATCACAAGCCAGGGGATTATTTTTCCTCTCTTGCTCTGAGCAGCTGACAAGTATGTAGATGAGAGGAATAAATGTAGGAAACAGGAGCAATGTGTTATCCAGAGGGAGGCAGCTGCTGCGCTCTCTCCTCATAAATATAAGCAGACCCAGACAGAGAAGCCCACAGGTTCATTACAGAACCAAGACGTATTATTTGTTGTGCTGTTGTTCAAAAGCTCTTTTAAAAATGTTTTTATTTGCTTCTCTGACTTTAGCCACTAATTCCTAATTCAAATGTTGTCATGCATACTGGTCAAAGGAAAAGTTTTACACATGTATAACACTGGACAACAGTGATACACAATGTAAATACTCCAGTTTATTTCGGCCATTTCTGCACTAGATTGTTATAGCACTATTATTCCACTTTGAACATCCTATGGATTCCTGGGGTTTGCAGTTTAGGGAGGGGCCCAAGGCCACAGAGATCCATCCCATCTCCCATGCTGTTTAGTATTGATATGAAATTTTTAGGTGAGGAGTTAGAGGATTGGATGCCTAGAGTATGCTGATGATACTCAGCTCCTCCTTACCACTGGAGTTACCTGGTGCTATCCAGGTGCTGCACTACTATGCGGATGCTGTACAGACTAAAAGAGGGCCAGTCAATTGAAGCTGCATCTATGGATACCATAGACTGCCAAAGCGGGTCCTACAGCAAATCAAGCTGAGACTCTCCCTGGAAGCCAAAATGATGAAACTGAGGCTATCATACTTTGGCCATATCAGGAGACAACATGACTCATGAGAAAAGACAATAATGCTTGGTAAAGGGGAAGGTAGCAGGAAAAGAGAAATATTGTATTACAGGTCGACAGACTAAATTCAGTAAGCCACAGCCCTGTGTACATTGATGACAGTGTATCTTGGAAGCCTCTCATACATAGGGTCACTATAAATCAAAGCCAGCTCGATGGCAATTAACAACAGCAATACACTCTGTGCCCCGGAACATGAAGGTGCTCAAATGTAATACATTGTAGTTAACGTGCTCATAGGAACACCTTACAGAAATCATATGGTAACTGCTTTAATGGTATTGTACTGCTTGGTAGTACGTTTCTGGTATGAATTCAAGATATTGGTGATGACATTTAAAGCCTAGGACCTCAATATATGAAGAAGCCCTTCTCCCTATATAACTTTGCCTACACATCAAGATCTGCTGGAGGGGCTCTACCCTTTGTCTCACCATTGGGGGCAATACATTGTGTGGCCATGTGGGAGAAGACCTGCTCAGCTGCAGTATTCTGGTTATGAAATTGTGTTCTGTCGAAGGTCTAAAGTGCCAGTGATCCTGACTTTGGGGCATAAGGACCTTGATCAAATAGTTTAATGGTTTTAAACAATTTAAAACTGTTCTATACATTTTAGATTGTTTAAATTACTCTATGTTGTTTTTGTTTTTTAAAAACTGATTTTTTTTTTTGCCACCCTGAGATCTTATGATATAAAGTGGGATAGAAACGTTAAACAAATAAGTGAATATTACATTGTCCACCTTAGTAACATCTGATTGCCAACAATGGATAGTTTCTAGTTCATGTGAACAATTCATTCCAAACACTCCAGACTATCAGGCGATCCAACAGGGGAAGAAAGCACTGTAATTCCTCCCTGTTACATTAGAACCCAGGGAGACAGGCAGGCTTAGAATCAATTCAGTCTAACTTAAATCTTACAATTCAATTTTTTTAAAAATCCAATTTTATCTTGAGCTGCCTTGAATATCATTTTGGAGAGAAAAATGGGATCTTAACTGAACAGCCAACCAGTGTAAGATTCCCCCTCAGCTTTTAAACTTGCAGGTGTTGACACAGTGATGGTAGGAGATAACCCTGAAATAAAAATGAGCAAGGATTAACTTGTCCTTGGAGAATTTTTAATCAGGTGCAATTGCAAAATCACTTAAGAAGTACTGCTTATTCACTGTCCTCTGTCCACACAGAGAGCGTCAGGTGGAAAGTGGGGTCAGAAGGTTAGGGAATGTTGACTCAGACCATTTCTGCACTACACTGTTATAGTGCTATTATTTTATTTTCAACATCCTATGGAATCCTGGGGCTTGCAGTTTAGGGAGGGCATTTAGAATTCTCAGTCAGAGAGCTCTTTGGCCTCAAACCTCAGAATTCCACAGGAGTTTGAAAGTGGAATAATAGCACTATAATAGTGTAGGGCGGAAAGGCCCTAACAGTTAATTTTCCCTTAGCATGAGTGTCTTTGTTTAAAAATTAAATTAAAGCAATATTCCACATAAAAGGTAAAGGAGAATTATAATAAATAATTAGACTGTCTTCAGTGGTGAGTGGGAGGGGATGTGCCAAAAAAAAAGGAAATATTTGAGGGTTTACAGCTAAATTAAATCATCAATTATACTATGGAACATATTAAATATAATAGTAGATATATTAATATTGTTGTAATACTATTGTTAAAGTTGTAACAGTTGTTAATAGAGAAATAAAAAAATAAAAGGAGATAAAAAGAGGTAGTTTTTCTTAAGGAATATTATTGTTAGAAGCCATAGATTATATTATCATTTTTAACACTGATGTTTAATAACATGCATAATTGTGTAAACAAATTCAGTCTTGTTGCTGTCATCGTCTCATTGCTGTGTTTGGTTTATATTTCAGTCGTTCTCTTTCATTCAGTTATGTCTTTTCTTCATGCCTACCTTCTCAGAGTAAACAAGGCAGCGCCACAAAAGAGAACACATTATAAAACTGTCTGTGTCTTATCACTTCTCTGTTAAAAGAGGATAAACTATGTCTCCTCCACAATCATCTTAAAACAAAATGGAATGTTTTCTTTTTTTTCATCTCATTAGAGATGTACTGTGGTGCTCCATCAGCTACTGTCATCCAGAAATAAATACAAGCACAGCTCTTAGCTGTGCAAAGTCTTTAGGTCTCTGTGTACATTTTCAGCACCTGACAAGTGACAAACTATCAAAAACACACCATAATGGCAAAGGCCAGAAATGTACCATGTCAAATGTGAAGTCAGTGGGAAATCAGATTTTTCAAGGCATGTTCCTAAATTACGCTAGGTTAATCCAGATGCTTCTTTGGCATGTGCTAAACTATGAGAATGTTAATATAACTATTGGAGGTAAGCTAATGGTAATTGCTGTCATCCTGCAAGCCAACAAGCATTTGCATCAAATCTGAGTCAAATTTCTCATCATTACTCTGGTAGAATATTAACAGATTATCAGCTTTCCAAGTAGTTACATGGACGGATTTATCAGCTTTCCAAGTGATTACCATGTGTGCACATGTGCCTTCAATTTATGGTGACACCTGTCAACTTAGTGACCCCATGAATTAGGCAAAGAATACACAGATTTTTGGGGTTGAATGGTGAGGTGCATATGTGCTTTCATGTCATCCATAGACCTATGGTGACCTCATGAATTTCACTTAGGCAAGGAATACTCAGAGGTGGTTTGTCAATTCCTTCTTCTGAAATATAGCCTACAGCCCCTGGTATTCATTGGTGGTCTCCCAACCAAGTACTAATCAGAGCGGACCGTACTTAGCTTCCAAGTTCAGATAGGATCTAGTGCCTGTAGGGTATTTAGGCCATGAACACTGGTTCAGAAATATTATAAATAAATGAATGTTTAAAACGGCCAGAAGGTTAAGCTTCCCCTCTATTACCACTTACTAGCTTTACCCTGAACTACTTTTCATTTTAGAAAAGATCTCTTGGGATTCTTTACACACTCACTGGTATACCCATGGAGTTTGTTCTGTTGGTTAATAGAATGTTTCTATAAAGGTTCTAGATCCCAAGATTGCTAATCTTGTCTATATTAATATGAAATTCTATGACTGTTCAACTATCAGTACTCCCTTTTTAACTATCTGGGATGCTTTCACTATTCTCAGCTTTGCCTTGAATCTCCAGCATTGCTTTTTCCAATTATTTCTACTTCATTACAGGTGGGCCTTTTTTTTTTTTTTGAAATGTGTGCCCACTGTCAGATATCAACTTGTGTTAAAATCACAAAGAGGCACAGCTGGAGATCAGCTACACTTTCTCCTTAAAGTAATTCATTTGTCCTAATTGGATTTGTGCAACACTTTTCTTCAGATTCCCTTCTAGTTCAATGAAGGCTAAGAATAGCACAAAACCAAATGTTTACTGCAAAGAAGAAGAAAAAAAATGGAAACAAGAGGATACAGGAATGTACAGCTACTGGTGGAATTGATTATACATTCATCCCTCCACATTCACTAGGGTTAGGGGCTCAGGACCCCTGTGAAAGTGAAAAAAAATATGAATAATTCTAGGCCTTCCCAAACCATATTTAACATACAAAAAAGTATAATCACCATATTCAACCCACTGTGAATTCCTTTGAGGCATCAGGGTTCCTTCACAAGGCAGAAGTGGGGAGGGGAGCTGACTGCCACCCCCACTGCTGCCCCACACCATTTTTAAGAGGGACTTACAAGCCTTGTTCACAGTTTCTCAGTCTCACAAGGCTTGCAGTCCCTATTAAAAATGGCTCAGGGAGGCAGCAGAAGTGACAGCAAATAATCCACGAATAATCAAATCCCCAAAAGTGAAACCCGCAAATGTGGAGGGCAGACTGTATTTTATTTTTTTCTTTTCTCCAAGGAGCTCAGAGCACTGTCTGTAGTTCTCTGCCTTACCCCAAATAAACAACTTAAAACAGGATTAATTAAAATAGCTAGACAGATGATGCTCATGTCTCTGTGCCCTAATTATTTAACTAGTCAGGAGATGCTCTGTTTCTAAACTTCTGTCTTCATTTTCCCTCTCCAGTTGGTAAAAATACATGAGCTACTTCAGGGACTGAGTGCAGCATTAGGCACAGTGAGGAAACTACATCAGGAAGCAAATGTTGGGAGCAGCACCAGCAGAGCCCTCCCAATTATTCCTGAGCCCATCATATTCTATTGGAGAACAGAACACCATGTTTCTCAAAGAATGCCCTCAACCTCCTAATGTAGCCCACTTCTCTTGAAGAGTGTGGAAGACATTGTCACATCACCAGTGAGATTGATTTTACGTTGCTTTCGTACATCAGGGATGGTGAAACATCTTGTCCTTTGCTTCAGGAAAAAAAATGGCTTAGGCTAGCCCTGGCACTTCCTACTACCACTATGAGTCAGAAGGAATTCCCTCTTTAACACATTTTCTGTGGTAACAAGGAAGGAAGGAAGGAAGGAAGGAAGGAAGGAAGGATGGGCAAGTAATATGAAAATTCAGGAGGGTTACAAGTGGATGACAGCTGTGTCAGGGCTCCCCATAAAATTCTGGGAATGCAGCAAGGTACTTATGCACCAAAAACTTCATTTGAGGCCACCTCCACTCATTGGACCTTTCTGTGCTACTTTGTTATAGTGCTATCATTCCACTTTCAACATCCTGTGGAACCCTGGGGTTTGTCATTTATTGAGGCAAAAGAGCTCTCTGACTGAGAATTCTAAATGCCCCTCCCTAAACTGCAAACCCCAGGATTCCATAGCATGTTGAAAGTGGAATAATAGCACTATAACAGTGTAGTGTGGAAAGGCCCATTGTTTCACTCTGGTTCTTCCTAGAACGGTAAGAACATAAGAACACCCTGCTGGATCAGACCATCCTCTTGCTTCCCATAAGTGGACAACCAGCTGTCTATGAAGACTCCAGAAGCAGAGCAGGAGGGCAATATACCTCTTCTGTTATCTTTCTTTAAGAGGCCACATTCAAAGGCATGCACTCTCTGACTCTGGAGGTAGTATACAATCATAATGTCTAGTAGATATGGGTATAGCCAGACCCACCAATAGAACCTGCCATCCTCTGTTAGCTGCCGGAGTCCTGGTCCACCACTGCATTATTAGTTCTTTTGCCCTTCATTCCCTGCACTGACTGGCTGGGTCTGGGGGCAGACCACCTGGAGGCATGGTGGAGAAGTGGTTTCAAGCTGTTCTTAGATATTCATTTGACCACTGTATATGTGGGAATCCACCAGAGGGAACTCTACCAGACCAGAGTTGGAAAAGTTACTTTTCAGATTTCTATGCCAGAATGCCCAGCCAGCATGGCCACTGGCTATTAACTGGAAAGTTCTGGACATCATGGTTCAAAAAAGTAAAATTTCTCAGTTTTGATTGAGTTTGCTCCTGCATATAATTGGATGCCCAGCTGATGCCAGGAGAAAACAAGCAGAAATCTTGTCATATCATTGACAGGAAACCAAGGAATTAAAAGAGAAACATGAATAGACAAAGTACAGTCAAGACCTCCCCAAAAGTCTCTGAGGAAATTAAGATGGCCTAGAGAAAAGAAGATATACATGTTACAGCTTTCTCTAATTACTTTCAAGCTAAGAAGACATTCCTGATCATCTAAATACCCTATTTTAATTCCTTCCTACACCTGAAGCATTTGTATTACCTCTCATGGTATTTTCCAAGTGTGAAAAGGGGAGTGAATTGGCTTTCATTATAGAGTGGTTGCCATAGCAGGGGAATTGTTCAATTTGATGTGAGGTCAGAAAATATCAGACACACAAACTAAATTAAACTGCATCAGCTAGCTGATTTGTGCAAGAGAAAAATACTGCTGATGCCAGAGCTCCAGTTTCAGAGAGATGAGGAACCATTGTTGCTAAGAAATTGTCTTTACTGGGAGCTTCCTCTACATTAGTGCTGTCTTCATGTCCTCCTAACCAAAATCACAAACCCATACCATAAAGCAGGTCAAGATAACAGCTAAAACTTCCATATTTAAACCCTGTCTATAAATTAGGCTGCTGTTATAGTTCTGTTTAGTTTGCAGCTTTCTAATGTGGGGTAGCCCATTCTCAAGTAAAGCTTAGAAAAATTACATTTTGAATGATACCTTCCAAAATATTCCAGCTACTGTGATGCTGGCAATGCTGGCTGAAGGATTCTGGGAGCTGTAGTCCAAAAGATAACTTTTCTTTTTATTATTATTATTTTTTCCAAAAAAAAAAGTAAAACAAATAAAAATACATAATCTGTTAAACAGTAGTAACAGTTATAAACTCAAGCTAAACAATTAAACGTATCTTCACAATCTTCCTCTCTTTCTTCCTAAGACCTATATGTTTTTACAGATATTGCATAGCAGTACTACCAAAAATAGAGAAAATATTGAAATCTAATAATTTTAATCAGGGACAACTTATAAAAAGGTAACTTTTCTGAGCCTTGCTCTTAAAGATAGGAGGCCAAACTAGAAGAGCCCTTGGAGCCATAATTCTGCTGAGCCATAATTCTGCTGTGATAGTCCTCAAAAACTGAAAAATCTAAACATGGGGTTTGGCATAGGAAATAGTATTTTCTATGAAGAAACGTTAATTGTTGTGCAGGAAACTTCTGCCCCATGCAGAAAATGAAATTTTCTGTGAAGAAAAAGGGATTTTCTGTGCAAAATCAATCAATCAATCAATTCAGGTGCATATTTCATGAAGAATAAAGCTTCAAACTGCACAGATTCTGATCCACCCAATTTTCTCCTTATCAGAGTTTCCTACCCCTTTTTCTTCTAGGATTCATATACTTACAAATATTCTTTCCATCTGCTTACCAACCACACAGTTACCAGTTTTCTGACTGGCTTTTTAAAAGTAAATTGATCAGCTCCTCTGCACCTGCAATTTGCTTTGGAAATGTTAACCATTCAGTTGTTCATTGTTTTGACATCTACTTCTGTCTCTACTTTTCAGTTGGTGTGCTCAAGATTGCCTGCTTCAGACAGAATTACATATTATACCAGACATACTTCCTAAAATGTGTTTATCCATTAACATTACCTACGGTATTTCTGTATTGTCTCCCATATCAAAAGGGTTTCCTTTAATATGAATTAATATGAATGCAGGGCTAGTATTTGCAGGGGTAGATTTCCCCTGCAAATGAGTCTTCCCTGCATATATTCAGCAGAATGTATTTCTTTGCGGATGAGCTGTTTCTGCTTTGTTGGGGGGTGGGGTAAGGAGTCTGGCAGATCTACAGATGCAAATCCTAAATTATTTTGTCCACACATGTAGATCCCCCCAAAATATCCCCCAGAGTATTCTCCCTCCACCATATTTGAATGTCCCAATGTGTTGCTGTGGGATTATTCTGCACAGGAAATCACATTTTGTGCAAAAATGTAAAAAAATTAAAAATCTAGAGACCAGAACATGGTCTCAAAGCCCGAAAAACCCACAAGAACCAATTAAAAATCTGTTTTCTTCTGCAGCACAAAACATTTTTTCTGCACAGTTCTCTCCAAAGAATTACTCCATCACAACACTTTGAGATACCAAATACCAGGAGAAAACTGCACAGAATTCTAGCTGGTTTTCTATTTTTTCCTTTTTTAAAATCTAGGACTGAATAACAATGAATATTCTTCAAGGTAGATCTGGCTACTGGCCAGAGTTTTTCTCATACAATAAAGATTTATCTCATAAATAACCATCTACTATACTGCAGTAACCACTTAGCCTGCTTAAACACCCTAAAGGCACCAGATCTTGTCTGATCTTGGAAGTTAAGCGGGGTCATTCCTGGTTAGTACTTGGATGGGAAACTGCCAACAAATACCAGGTGTTGTAAGCTATATTTCAAAGGAAGGAACAGGAAAAGCCACATCTGAGCATTCCATGCCTACAAAAACCAAGTGAAATTCATGGGGTAACCATAAGTCTACAGACAACTTGAAGGCACATACACACACACCCTTCACCATTCCCCCTATGGCACCAGGGCAGTTTACAAAATGCATGTACAAAATACAATTAAAGAGAAAAAAAATCATAGAAATGTAGAGTTGGAAGAGAACACATGGGCCATCCAGTCCAACCCCCTGCCATGCAGGAACACCCTCAAAGCACTCCTGACAGATGGCCATCTAGCCTCTGCTTAAATCCTACAACTACAACAAACACCCCAACCCCAAAAAGGGTAGGATATATATAAAACAGGCAGCTCAGCTATACCAGCAGCAGGCTTTATAAATCAATTTAAAATCCCCAAGCAAATATGTTTATAGTGCCAAAAAAGTGTATTATGGACTCTTCCAGACTGCCCAACAGCTCATCCAGGTTGTATCCTAAATATACCAAGTTTGCAGCTCTTTTTTGTTGCTGGCTGTAATGAATTTTAGCATTGCCTCTGATCTTCATGTTATTCTTTTCTCCCTCCATCTCTGCCATCCCCTCCATGAACCCAACACTCCCCCCTAGTCTCTTCCTCAAGTATCCCTGTCTTGCAGGTTAACTCTTCCCCCTTCCTTCCTTCCTTCCTTCCCTCCCTCCCTCCTTCCTTCCTTCCTTAATTTCTCTCTCTCTCTCTCCTGCTCGCTCTTTCTTTCTTTCTTTCTTTCTTTCTTTCTTTTTTTTATATAGTCACAGTGCTAAAGTGATATAAGACTATAATACTTCAGTTCTATAAGTTTAAAAAGAACTGGCAATGATGGTGGGGAGAAATGTTCAATCTGATAAGCAGAAAAGTAATACTGGAATGTAGGACAGCAGGAAACCTCCACAACAAAGATCACACATCCACTCCAAATGTCACTACCCGAAAATATAGTGGGAACAACCAAAACAATGGTTACAGGCATGTGACACTGACTTCCTCTTGGATTAGAAACTCCTAGTACAGGTGCATTCCTGGCCTCTCTGAAGAAGCCCAGTGTCAGTGCCAGTTGCTCCACCCTGTGAAGAGTTTTCCAGAATTGTCACATGATGTACCAGGGAATTTGGACAATAGTCTCCCTGAAGATCTCATGGTATAGGCAGCCTCATACAGGGAAAGGGCCTCTTTCAAGTATGTGCATCTGGAACCATTCAGGACTCTAATGGGACGCATTAGAAACTTGAATTGGCTTCAGAAATAAGTAGACATCCAATGTGATTCTTTGGAATCAGTGTAATATGACTCCACTTTGCTCCTCCACTTACAATCCTGGCTGCTTCATTCCACACTAGATGAAGCTTTGAAATAATCTTCAAGGGCAGCTCCCCATACAATGTACTATACTAATCCAATATTTTTTTCTCTTCAGAATTTTCTTCCTTTTGCCTCATGAATTTCAGACGTATGTTTACCTCCCTGAACAACTACCTGGAACCCCCAAAATGGAGGATGGGAAACAGCTAGAGGTATGATTTTGAATAAAGCAATAGCCAGCAGGGAAAATGTATACATATATTCCATATATTATATAGTCAAAATCATTTGTCTAAAGATGCATTTCATGTTCAATATGTGCCCAGTGAGATTTCCTTGCAAACATTTGTACGTCATGTACAAAGTTTGCTTAGTGTTGAAACTACACTTTGCATCTTGAGTTGCATGAGAAAATCTCCTCAGTTAAAGAAAACATGTGTATACAAGTAGCCAGAGTGGGTCCAATTACAGCCTTGACTTTATAGTATGTTGCTTACAAGAGTTAACCTGTTACGTTGCATCTATTATCTGTTCATAAGAACTCTACAATTGCTTGTATCCAAACTTTGGAACTCCAGTAAACCACGAATACAGTACAGCTACATAATATGGACCCACTGTGCCAAACATGACTATAGATATAATAGCTGCTATTAATTTCGATGTCAAAATCTTGGAACTATCTGAAGGGTAAGGATTTACAGAGTTCCCAAGGAAGTAAGATAGAAGTGGATAAAGTGTGCCCCCCATTGATATTTTTGGACTGAAGTTCATTATAGCCAACGATGAGAGAAGTTGGGGGTTTCAGTCCAACATGTGGAAAACCACATATTCCCTATCCCTAAGAAAATAAGAAGTTGACATGAGTAAGAACTTTTGACATTGTTTTTAATCACAGCATGGAAAAGTAGTTTTGCCATATACTTCCACTGAAGAGAGCTTCTTGGCATGGCTATGAAACTGCCACAGGGCACACACAAAATATGTGTCTCCCATGTAGCACATGGAATGGTATACTGCAGTCAAATTCAAGTTCTTAGTATACTAGTGGACAAGCCTTGGCAATACTGGAAATGTAGTATAAAAATATTTTAAGAAGAGCTTGAAAAAGTTACTTCTTTGTATTATAACTCTAACGGTATAGCTAGAGATTTTGGGAGCTAGAGTCCAAAATGTACATTTTTCAGGAAGCCTATTTTAATATTCTAACTCCAATAGTTAGTTTTTCAGATTGATCAAACAGAAGGCACAAAGCCAAATTTGTGGCTCAGCATACCCTCTTGGAAAATGATATTTTTTGCCACGATAAATCACTTAAGAAACCTGGAAAATGGCCCTACGATCTTTCTCAGGTTTTATTTGTTTCACAGCAGTGAGGGTCAAAGTTTCAGGATTTACATTGTTGCTATAGTTGTTCTGCTAGAATCCTGCTATCGATAAACCAAAGTCTGAATTTAAGAATCAACTTGTTCATTTAAAACACACACACACACAATAAGATTTTGGCCCTAAAAAGCTAATTAACAAATCTGTGACCTAAAGAGAGATGGATTGGTATAGATATGTATGTACAGTACACACATACATATACATAGACAGGATGGAAAGGAAAAAATATAAACAGGGGAACATAGGAAAATTAAATACAAAATAACATCAAAGCATAAATTTAACTATATCATAATAAGAGGATGTGTGCTGATCTATTTCCCAGGGCCATAGCTTAAAGATCTAAACCTAGCCACCTGAAACATGAGAGCATTAACTAGACCCTAAAGTTAAATGCATGCACCAGAAAGAAGCTGAAAATACTATGCATAATTTTATACCACCCCAATCCCTGTTTTGAGCTTTGGAGAGAAGGAAACATCTCTATGAATTTTTGAAAACCCCATTCCTCATTCACCCCATGAATTTTCTTCCTTTTCTCTTTCCATTATAATCTCATCTCCTAATCCTGCTCTCTTTCTTTAGTTTACTTATTCCCACATGGATCTTGGCAAAAGTTCCAGGTTTAGGAGTTTCATAATTCAGTTTCCTGGAACAGCCCAAGAGCTTCTCTGTCATGTCTAATGTGGAACAGGAGAATCATCTGGATGCAGACAATCATCCTCTTTCCAAGTTGCCCTTCACTACTTGTTAGTTGAAAATCTTTGTTGGAATTAATTAAACTGTCATACTCTAATCATGAACTAGTAAGTGGTTTGAATCTCACGATCTAAGTACTGTAATTCCCCAACCTGAGTAAATAAAGGCAAGAATTAGTTTTGCAAAATCCAAAGAACTAGGTTTTGGGGGGGGAAAACAGCTAGAAAATGTTAGATCTCTGGTTTAATTAATTAGCAATTTAATAACTTAATTCTGGGACTACAGTAATGCTAAAATTCCAACTTACACCAACTGCTTTAGTTAAAATATGAATTTAAGTTACTCCTTTAAAGTTAGAAATTTTGCAACAATTAAAAACTTCATTGATTTTGATTTATTAGACCCTATTTTGGTTATCAGGTTGGAGGATGGGGAAGACATCTGCCTGAGGCCTACAAGAGCCTCTTCATGCCAGTCAGAAAAAAAACCTCTGACCTAAATGGACCTACAATTTGATAATAGTTTAGCAACTTTATGAATTGACATACATGTAGTCATTTCTCAAGACTACAGTGATCCAAATATTGAGCTTAGGATTTTTGTTGTCAAGTAAGCACCAAGTGTAACGAAGGACTACGGCCATGCTTGGAAAGTATATCTTTCTACATCTCACCCTGTTCTTTTGCTTTGAATAGGATGCAATCTGATGGATTGCTAAATTCTTCCTAGGATTTGTTTGATAATCCTTGGAAATACAGTTCCCACAGAAAGGAGAAAACATTTTGTGATGACACCAAACCCTTTGATGATTATTTTCTTTCTTCTGCATCTTGAAACCACAATCATTCAGTACAACATGAAAGGGATCAACCACATACAAAATTCACTTGATCTGTTTGTTAAGCATTGCCACAATATCATGTCTTGTTCTTTGGCATCTAGAAGGCATCTAATATAGGATAAGCATTTCTGCATGTTTCTCTTTACCTATGCAAAAGCATGCAGTTTTTTTTTGGCAGGGGGAAGCTTACATCTGATTCTACAGTCCAGAAATGTGACATGCAGTTCCTCAAACCTGTCTGGGAAGACCTGAGCAACTAACAGTATGCCTGTCAATTTCTAGTGCATCATGACCTTAAGTTTTGACACTCTCAAAGAAATGACTCCGTAAACCAAACCACAGCCTTCTTTTCAGTACCAATTATGATTAATCTCACCCTAAAATTTATGTTCAGAAGGAGCTTTCTTCCAGGCAAAGCATAAATACACATGCACGGAGGGGGAGAGAGAAACAAAGCATATAACCTAATAACCTCTAAAGAATATTATATTTTTATCTAACTGCCAGAAAAAAAAACTTCAAGATGGCTTTGTATTTTCAATATGAAGAAGCAGCTATATATTCTCACAAAAACAGACTGTTTCTTTCAGAAGATAAACAGCAAGTTTCACACAAGAAAGTCGAATTTCTATATACAGCAAGTCTCAGATTCTCTCTCCTTCCCTACACACCCACTCTCCAAATCTACTGGTATATAATTACTCACATGCATCTGTGATGGCTGTTCCCTGGAGGATGCCGTTCTTTCTAAGTGGGAACTAAGCCCCAAGGAGAAGCAGGCTGTATGTTGGTAAAGGAGGAGTAAGGGAAATGAATCACCCAGCTGCATAAATCCAACTCTCTCAATGTTCACTTTTCATTATAGAAGCTGAGATACAATCGGAGGCGGAGGAATTCCCATCCGCTAGTGTGACCTGTATTTTCTCATTGCTTAGACTAGAGGCAGCTGGAAGAGGAGGAGGAGTGTGTTTGTCTGTCTGTGAGTGCGTGCATATGTGTGTGTGTGTGTGTGCACGCACTGGATTACAAGAGGCAGAATAAGCCTTTTATGGCTCCCATGCTTGTACAGGAAGTTTTCCAACAGGCTTTCACATGGCAAATTGCAAGAAGCTGGGGGGGGGGCTCAGTTGGGAATGCAAGGCAGGGATGGGTAAAAAAATGTCAAAAACACTGAAAAAGTAAGTAGGAAGTGATTGCAGAATCCAAGGTACCTTGTGCACTCCTCAAGTAAATGAGTACAAGCACCAGATGACACTGGTGTTAACATCAGCTTCCATCAATCCTTTTGTTCAGATAAACCCATTCCTGACATCCAGCTGTGTTCTGTTCCTCCTCCTGCCCCACACATTCAGCGACAGTTATGCCAGATCTGCACTCAGAAGCTCTTCACCTACATATCAGAGCCCAACACAGCCTGCATCATGGAGAAGCATGGTATATCATTCTTTCTTAAAAGAAACAGAATTACAAAGGTCAGGGCACAATGGCACACAGAAAATTTAAACCCTTCCTTTCCCCCTTAGCAATAAATGCCTGTACAGCCAGCATGAGCACAATATAGCAAGATTGCAACTTCTATTATTACTCCCTATTGGCTGTGCTAGGCAGGACTCATGGAAGTCATGGTCCAATTAATGGAGAGTAACACACTTTCTAGTCCTGCTATATAGCCTTACTCTTTTACTTCTTTGGTTTCAACACACAGACTGAGAAAGTATGTGACTGTCAATAAAGATGATTTAGCTGTAGGTCACTGACACGATCCTTTCACATTGATTTGCCAAACCTCCTATGGATTGTTCAGTTCACCTTGAGGCTGCTCCAGCATGCTGAGCCATAATACTGTATAGCAGCAACAGGCAGGATTTAGAAGCCCTGAATCAAGATGGTAGGCTTTCTCTGAGACTAGGGTGGGCTTATACAGCCATGGGTATTGGCTTCTCAGTATATGCGGAGAAAAAATATGCACTACTCATTTCACAATGAAGGTGATACAGAAATATACTTGTCCTGTATAGTCACCCTTTGGCTATCTCTCTCATAGTTGTTGTTGTTGTTTTAAGGCTTCAATATGCCATCTTTATACAAAGTATGTGGATGGGCTGTGTATCAAAGACAGGGAACTTCTTTCAGTTCAAGGCCCAAATTCAATGTCTGAAAAAAACTTTTGGAGGGCCAGATTTCAGTGATGGGTGGGCCAAGGGTAAAAGGATGAAGCATATTTTAGCTCAAAAGCATTTCAACTTTTATAGTGGAGAAAAAGCCCACACAAATGTTAGTCAACCACACAACCACACTATTACAAGAGAGGGGGCATGGCCACCTGAGCTAGACAGATCTTTATGCAAATATCCACCTAGGTCATAGTTGGAGCAGGTAGTTAGTCATGTCAAAACAATATTGCTATAAAGTTATGAAGACTGAAAGGCAAGAGTAGTTATTTTAAGTTTTTTATTTCTTTATCTTTTTCTGTTCTGTATGTTTTAAGAAATAATCCTGTTCTTAATTAAAGCCCATACAGTCAACTGTAAACAATGCTATTTTCTACTGCACAAAATGTGTTCAACTGCACACAGGTTGAGTATCCATTATCTGAAATACTTAGGGCCAGAAGTGTTTAACATTTTGGATTTTGGAATGTCTGTATTCGCAAACACATAAAATACAGTACTGTACAGGAGATCTTTAGGTAACCCATGAAGTGCCACAGCCACCACCTCAAAGGCAGAAGTGGGTGGCTGGCAGACTCCCTGGAGATCTCCTGTACAGTACTGCATCCCTTACATCCTTAATCTCTCAGATCCTCAGTCTTGTATCTCATATACAACACAAGTACTGAATGAATGAGGCTGGAGGGAGAAGTGAAGCTGAAGGAAGACATGAGGATCTGTTAAATGGTGGGAGATGTGGATTTGTGCTGAGTACTTTGCTTGGATACCTGCCATTTCATAGATTCTTGCATCACTCTCCACCCTCACATCTCATTCATTTGCTACTTGTGTTTGCATATGAGACATGAGGCCAGGGAGAGACCAAGGATCTGAGACAAACAAGCAGAAGTGCTGAAGCTACCACCTCAAAGGCAGAAGCAGGTGACTGGCAGCAAAAAGTTTCAGGTTTTGGAGGCTTTCAGATTTCAGTTTTCTGGATTAGATATGTTCAACCTGTATTAGAATAAAACCTGGATGCTGGAAGCTGCAGTCTAAAAAGTAACTTTTCCAAGGTACTGCAGTTTGATCTCCATTCCTGTGGGTGGAGGAGTCCTGTCCTAAGAATGAGAAAGTTCTCTCCGCCACCAAAATGTAGTTGTAATATCTTTTTCCCCGATACTGGATGGCAGAAAGAGCTGAATAATCATAAGAAAGGTTTTTAAAAATTATTCATCATGATTGATAGTAAAGATTTTATGGCACTTGTTCAAATTATTCATACAGCAATTTGCATTTAGAGTTAATGGGAAAATGTTGAATCATATTTTATGAAAATATTAGATCACATATCTTATTAAGGGAACTATATGCCACCAACTTTGCTAAAACCTGTCAGTGTTTGTAGGTGGTTCTAAATGAATGCAAATAGATTTCATGGCAATCTGAAATCTAAAGTTTGAGTGCAAGGGCCTAAGAAAAGATGTCTACAAAGTGGCTGTTTATAAGTTTTTCACGGTTGCAGCTGCCTCTTGCTAAACCATTCACTTTTTCACTAAGCAAGCTGGGCAATTTTCTTCATGGCATTTATGTAGGAAAAAATCCATACCAGAGTGTTAGAAGAGTGTAGTGGCTGAGAAAGGGCTGTAATCCAGAAAGCCCCTGGTTCAAATGTCACCTCTGTTGTGAACTTACTAGCAGTGGTGGCTGGTGGTTTCCATGTAAGTGGGTAGTAAATCCATCGAGGTTTTAGTTTGAACTTTAGAGTTTCAAATAAAACCCAGAATGAGTTCATCATCCCACCAACACAGAAGATACCCGCCACCATTGCTCACTATGGATGTCATCCTGTTAGTGACAAACCCATAACCAAGTACACTTATAAGCACGCATCTCTTGCAAGATGGAGTGCACAGACCTTTTCTCTAATACTTTACGCTCTACCCAAAACACCCCCTTTGTGGCAGCTGTCAGTCCACTGCTGCGAAGAGGGAAGTGAAAGTCAGTTCAGACAATCAAGATGCCGCTGGTTGGGGCTCCAAGGGGAAGAAGAAGGACGGTGCACTCCACCTGTGAGGTGCATCTTCATTTCTTCCCCTTCTGAGTCAAATGCTTTTTAATTATCTGAGGGCTCATCCAGGTTGATTAAAAAAACCCACATTTAGTCCTTGTGCTTTCCAGCTTTATACTGGGTTAAAATAAAGTGATTGAGGAAGCTGGTATAAAAAGTCTCTGATCATGCTGGAAGCTGACATAAAATATTCTGGGATTAAAAAGAAAACATGTAAGGATCTCCCAAATAAAGTTGATAAGAACAGGAACAAAATCTGGAACATTTCTGGTCTTTTTAATAAATCTGGATGCACCCTGAATTGCCTTCCCTGTCTTCCTTTCTGACTGGTAAGCCGTAGCAATAGGAGCATTTTTCCAGATCTGACAGCTGTCAAGATGGGCTGAGAGGACACAGAACCATGTGGGCTGAGTGTTACACTCCGCCTGCTCAGTGTAGGGTCTTGGCCTGGCTGTTCTGAGGTAAGTCATTCTCCCTCAACCCCACCTCATCTGCAAGATGGAGATAAAGTAGACCAGAGCTGTTCCAAAAATATTTGTTGTCTGAGGCACAGGAGCACACTGAGAAGACCTCACACACCTACTCTCCAATTTAAATCTAGGTACATAATACTTAACGCTGGTCAACCTGATGCAGAAAATCCCACAAGCATCTCCCCACAGTGGTAAAAAATAAATACAATAATAATAAATCAAACAACTAACACCTTGCTGTATTTTCTATGACATCTAGAGCTGCTGCCTGGGGGCTTCCTTTCTGCTTAATAGTACGACTCGCCTTGAAACCGACTTTCTACCTTATATTACTGCAGGTTATTTATTGTTTATTTCTTAAACATGCAAATCTCATCTTCTGCCTACCGGGAGCCTTGGGTGTTGTACAATTAAAATTTCATAAAATGATAACATTGTAAAAATAAGAAACACAGCAGCAAAAGGCACAGACTAACTTTGTTGTCCATGGCAAAAACCATGGATAATAAATGTTTAATCATTCCATTTTCTTGCATATCAGTAAAGCTGAAATTAAAGAATGGTGGGATCTCCTAATCTTACCTTGGATGAACTTAAGAACTGTATTATTTCTTCTATGCTGCAGTGGTTAGAGTGTTGGATTAGGGCTAAGGACCCTAACGAGGGTGACCCCCTCACAGGTGACTTTAGTCACCCTGTCTTAGTCTTCATCATTTCTGCACTAGATTGTTATAGCGCTATTATTCCACTTTCAACATCCTACGGAATCCTGGGGTTTGCTGTTTAGGGAGGGGCCTTTGAGGCCCCTCCCTAAACAGCAAACCTCAGGATTCCATAGGATGTTGAAAGTGGAATAATAGTGCTAAAACAGTCTAGTGTGGATGTGCCCCATGTTGTTTTTAACTGCTGTCATGTCAACTTCAACTTATGGCAACCTTATGAATGAGAGAATTCCAAATCAACCTGTCATCAACAGCCCTGCTCAAGTTTTCCAGACGCAGGTCCACAGCCTCCTTGACTGAGCCTATCTACCTGCAATGTGGTCTTCCTCTTTTCCTACTGCCTTCCACCTTGCTCTCTTCTAGTGAGTCATGTCTTCTCAGCCTGATCTATCTCAAAGGTTTGTTGTGAGGATAAAGTAGGGAGGAGAACCACTGTCACAATCTCAAGCCCCTTGAAGTGTCCTTTGCTAACTTCTCATTCATACAATTCTCTACTTCTTTCTTTTCCTTGGAAGCAGGAGCAGCAGCCACTGCCACTGCCATTAAAGGAGAAATGGTTTCCATCTTCTTCCATTACTCTCATGCAAGGATTATTAGTGTGGAGCCCCCAGAAATCATGGGAGATGTAGTTATCCTAAGCACTGTTGCAACTGTTGAATGTTGAAATATGAGGAATGAGCTTGGGGCAGGAGGGAATCCAGCACTTCTTCTCTAGGTAAGATTTTAGTTTGAGCCACAGAATAATTTTGCAGATTGAAAAGCTCTCCTCACCTTTGAAGCAGGCTTATGCAACCTGCTTGCCCACCTCAAGTTTCCTATGAGCTCAAAGGTGGAGAAGTCTACTGGCCTGCAGATATATTACTTGCATGTTAAATGATGGTAGCAAGCCACTGCAGTCCAGTAAATGGTTTTGTTGTAGATGCCATGACCAGTTTTGAAAAAGTCCTTGCCTCAGTCTAAAACAAGCTGGAGAAAATGGAGCTAAGTGCCTTATCCCTGCTTTTGAGTAATGGTAACACCTGTTTTTAATACCAAAAAAAGCAGAGGGAATACAGAGCCCATGGGCCCCCACAGTGAACATCTGGTGGGGGGGTGCATTTTACCCACCTCTACTGTAAAAGCTGCCCTCTCAAATTTTAGCTGGTATACAAATAATGCAGTGACAAAATTGCTAACAGAACTAAGGCTGGATGGTATGTAAGTTCTGTTTTATATCAGTTTCACCGGCTTGTCTATTTCTAGGCTTGATTCAAAGTACTGCGTAATACTTTTTAAGCTCTAAGTGCCTTGTGAGCCAGGATCTCTCTGCTTAGCTGTTATTGTCCAAAATCACACAGTGAACCTCTAGGATAATCAGGGATGTGAGTCCAAGTGTCCCCATCCAAAGTTCATCCTGCTACCTACTACACCATTCATTGTTCAATAACTTTTCACTGATCCTAATAAATGGAGTGTCATGCTCTTCACTGCTATTCTCTGTGCATGATCAACACAGGAGGAGACATTTCAGGATTGCCTTTAAGTGCTTCACTATGGATTCTCTTTACAAGTGTGGTCATGTAACAGTACATTCCTGATATGACAGATATAACAGTACGTTCCTGCACTTTGAAAAATGGCCACTGCACCAATGACCTTGCATAACAGGACAAGTTACACTAGTCTGGAAAGTCTACTCACCATGCTGTTCTTGCACATAAAACATTCTCTTGAGGACACGCAAGGAAAAGAAATTCTGCCAGGCTGAAGCAAATGGTGTAGTGCTCAGCACTGATTGGCTGAACAACTGTGCCATCCACCAAACACTTTTCACTCCAGTGTTACTGCAGGTTAGGCTACCTTGGAGATAGCATAAAGATATCATTTTGATATCAATAATTTGGCTCCCTTCCACCATCCCTCTCCATGTGTTTGTGAGGCCCCCGGACAAGCACAGAACTAGGCTCAGCCATCAAATGCTGCAATATCCCAAGACAATACAGGCAGGCCAGAAATAGCCAGATCACCACTTTAGGAGACCTCTCTGCAAACACCCTTATTATGTATGCACACTGTTTACAAAGGACTCCCTGCCCCGAGCAGGAAACTTGGCAAGCTGAATACTCAACGGCCAAGCACTGAGTATTTGCATACTGTCTACCTCTTTGTCAATTTGGACTTAAACTCAATCATGCTAAATTTTGACCTTTCCCAAGCTTTGTCCCGTGCCCGAAACTCATTGTTCTCACCAAGTGAGGCATAGCCTGCAGTTACATTTCTCTCAATAAAAACCCCTGATTCCGAGACCATCCTCAGATCGCTCCCGAGTTCCAGACTGCCTTGCTACTGCTTTGCTTGGTGAGCTTCCCCTCAGCTCCACGTGCTGAGCCACATCGAACCCCAGCATCGCTCTCTATCTTCTTTCCGGGCTTCAGGAACAGGTTTCGTATTGCTCGAATCAACTATCCCTCTGAAAATCCCACTATCCTACTCACACCTTTATTTTCCTTAGTTATCTGTGTGCGTGTGTTGCTTACATTGTGTGCCTGTATTTAATAAAGACCATTCATTATTTCCAACACGGTTTGCTTTTTGACTTGGCCTGACCCCATAAACATTGGGTTACAAGATCCTGCTGCGTTACCCTGCCTCTCGTAGTGCCAACCAGTGCTCTTGACTAATTTCCCCATCTTGTGTAATTGTAAGGTTATTTAGGTGTCCCTCCCGGGACCCCCAGGAAACAGGGTAATACCAAGACAATAGTTTTATTTACAAACAACTAGTATTTTTTTCCTTTTTTTAAATTTAAGTAAAGCACCATATGATTGTTTAAATTTGAGGTGGGTATCCTATTAGCTGTAGGCTGTATTTGGCCCCAGGGTTTTGTTTTGGTGTTGCCTTGAACCCATCCATCAACCAAAAAAAAAGGTGGAAAAAAGTATTTCTATGCCCAGGAGTTTAAGTGGTAAGTTTGCTTTACAACAAGGTGCAGAATCCAGCTGTATCTTTTTTCCCTATCCCATCCAGAAAACCAGAAGCAGATTTCCACGCTCTCCAATTTATTTGCTTTTGCAGTTTTGGGTTAGTTGCTAAGGCTGCCACATCCGCTATGTGTCCCGTGAGGACTATAATTTGGGCCCCAGATCTCTTGAGATTTATCACTCCAGTTTAAGTGTAAAATTTATACAAACAGTACTTTAAAAGAAAATGATAATTTGCCCTCCAGAAGCCTGGGTGACAGGCAAACCACCAAGGCAATCAATTGTTGTTGTGAGGCACGGAAGTGGCTCATTTGAAGAGTGGTGGTCTTGCTTGGCAAAGATTATGGGAAGCCAAGGCCAACTAATAGGGAAAAGCACACAACCTGTATCTTATTTCATATTCACATAAGATAAACGAGAATTATGTTGCGCCTCACTCAGACCCATTCTTTTTCCAAAGGGTAGGATATGCAGTTAATCTCTACTGTGCACAATAAAACACTGGCTTCCCAACAGACTGGTAGCTCTCTTTTTGGGCGAAGAGTCTGAGGTTTTAGCTTCATAACAAACTAGCGATGATAACTTACTTGTTTCAGTTCTGTTCAATCAGCTAAGGGAGCTCCCTCAATAGATATACTACTGCTTTCGTCCATTGGCAAGATGGCAACCCCTCCCTATTCTATACACTAAAACTGACTTATCTCCACCACACTTGAGCAATAGGGTAGTTTAGGGATATTGAGACTGGCCATGTGGCATACCCCACTCTAGCCTCCAATACATGCAAACACTTGGAGAGCTGAGGTGTGCCACAATTGTCCCAGGGAGCTTAGGGAGTGCCACCATTGTCTACCAGCATCTGCTACCTGAGGCAGTCCTGCTCCTGAACTCAACCCTTGTGAGATGGCTTAAACTACTTGCATAATCACACCACTTTGATACCACTTTAACTGCCACAGTTCCATCCCATGGTATCCCGGGATTTGTAGTTTTGCTGAGGTACTTAGAATTTTCTGCTAGAAAAAAATCTACAGCTATAGTTCAAGGGAGTCTACTATAGCTCTCAAGGAGACGATTCTAAGCACCTCATCAAAATTCAGATCCCAGGATTCTCTAGGATGTTAAAGTATAGTTAAAGTGTTAGCAAAATTGATATAACTGAACAGCATGCAAAGAGCCTCAGGGAAACTAATACCGGTATATATTTTAGGTTGTTTTTACTATGATACACAGAGGTGGGCGTTCTAGACTGGAAATAAAGATGACAATTTTGGAAGAGTTGCAAAACACTGGTAAATAATGTTTTTCAATTATAACAACACTGCAAAAGAGTATAGGCCTGCCCAGCAAAACCCTCTTAGGTTAACCGTACAGGAGTCATTTCAAAGTGCACTATATGCTAGCCTTTAATGTTCAGTGTCAACCGTCTTCTGTGGTCATTTGAGTATTCATCCTGCTATCTCCACTTTTCCACTCTGACTTTTAAAGATTATTTTCCATGTGGTTTAAGAGTGTGAAAATAGGGACAGGTTAAAATTTTTGTTCATATGACAGAAAAATTTACCAAATTTACCAAAACCTACAAATGTGTGATTTTTTTCATCAATAAGAAGGGAAAGAATTAAAAAGAGATTAAAAACATGCAAATCTTAGACAAACCAAAACGAACAGACTGATCCACCCAGACTCAACTCTTTAAAAACCTGAGCTTGAATTTTTGCATATTCAGCCAAGTTAGTGCCCACAGAGTTATGCCACCTCTTTTTTTCTCTACCAGACTCCTGAAAGATATGGCAGGCAGGTACGATATGCTCCTCTCCATAGCTGTACCTTTTTGAGTTTGGCTGACGCAGATGGGAGAGATTTCAGTTCAATTTCTTTTCTGAATAATTTTTTTAAAAAAAACACATTCCTTTTTATATGGGACTGAATGAACATATCCTGAACCTTCTCCATCCCTTTTAAATTAATGATGGACTTACCAAGAGGCCAGAGACTATAAACAATTGCCACCATCTAGTTACAAAGTTGTTAGGAGGCATCTTTTGTTGCCCAATAAGCCTTATTTGGAAGGTACTGTGCAGTTTTTTAAAAAAATAAAAAAATACAGTTTTGTTTTTAAAACCAAAACAAGCCATCAGAACTGTGGAAGCCAATAAACAAGATGATTGCAGTTGTTCCATACCAGGGCAGCCTCCAGTCCCCTATCAGCTATTTTAATCTCCTAACTATCCAAAGGGAGGGTTTTAATTTGCATATAAATAGAATGTCTCCGATGGAACCAATCTAATATTAAAATGCTAATTAAAGCTTCATTTGGTACACTAAAAAGAAAAGAAAACAATCTTTCTGGCTCCATTTGGACATAGTAGACAAGATAGCTCCTGTCCTTCACAGATTCCTGCCCTTTATAGGCTGTTTCAGATCTATCTTTTGCAAAGATTTAGAGAGGTCTTAGGTCACATACAGAGCTTTTGATTATGTTTGTGGCCATGTACCTTCAGGTCATTTCCAACTTGTGGCAACCCTAAGGTGAACCGATCATGAGGTTTTGTTGGCAAGATTTGTTCAGAGGGGAGTTGCCATCACCTTCCTCTGAAGCTGAGAGAATGCGACTTGCCCAAGGTTCCCCCAGTGGGTTTCCATGGTTGAGCAGGGATTTGAACCTTGATCTTCAGAGTCCTGGTCCAACACCCAAACCACTACACCAAACTACCTCTCTTTGAGCAAGTGGGTTACCAGATTCATGCTGAAATTGATGGGCAACGTCTTCCAGGCACAACCTACCCACTGGAGTAGTGCATCTCAAGCTATCTGATGTGGGAAGCTGGCCATTTTCTTTTCCAATGTGTCAAGAACTGGTACCACATTTTTGCCGACTGTTCACAATTCTTTCTTTCTTTCCTGGAAACTCACCAGAGACTAACAGTCAATGTCTCATAGACTGAAACTGGTCCATGGACCACCACTTTGAGTGCCACCACACTACATCTCTCAGAACAGTTACCAAAACACTAAACTGGAGTGACAATTTTTAGAGCTTACTAGTTATATACCACCCTATTTCCAATGAGGTTAAAGTGACACATAAGGCTCTTCTGTTCTCCACTTTTGCCGTCACAAAAATCCTGCAAGGTAGATCAGGCTGACAGAGAATGACTGACCTAAGATCACCCAGTGAATTGTACAGTTCAGTGGAGGCTCAAATCTGAATTTCACAGATTCTACTCCAAGTTCTAGTCTAATCACCATACTATGCTGGCTTTAATTAAAATTTGTTCAGATGGTGCTGAAGATTAATATCTTAATTTACTAAAGTAAAAGTGTTGTTTATTCAAAACCTAAGGCCATTTCTACACTCCACTGTTATAGTGCTATTATTCCACTTCCAACATCCTATAGAATCCTGGGATTTGCAGTTTAGGGAGAGGCATATAGAATTCTCACCCAGAGAACTCTTTGGCTGCAGTAAGCTACAAACCCCAGAATTCCACAGGATTGAAAGTGGAATAACAGCACTATGACAGTGTACTGTGGAAATAAGTTGTTTATCTGTATGGAATTTAGGACAGCTTCCGTACTGCTGGACAGATCCTACAGACTGTGTTAAAGGGGACATCTCTTTGGGTCATCCCCTTCTTCAGAATCAGTCAGTCAATCACTTTGTCCTTTTAACAAGAGTGGAATTCAAGAAGGTTTACAGAAGAAAGCTACATATAGCTAATAGGTAAACATACCGAAAGTTAAGTTGAAAATAATATTAAACTGCCTACAGAATTAAAAGGATATAAGACATTAATTTAAAAGCAATTATTAAAAACAGTACAGCACTAAAATAGAAAACCTGTGATAAAAAAGGAATGAGTTCCCAAACATCTGCTGGAATAGAAAAGTCTTCACTTGATAGCAAAAGGAAAGAATGGAGGGAGCTGGCATAGGAGGCAGTTCTAGACTGTAGGACCAGCCACAGAGAAGGCCTTCTCCCATGTTCCCACAATGTGCCTTCTGCACCCTTTTGAAACTCAGAACCCACATTTTAACAAAGCTTGAAATATGAAGTATACTTTTAATTCTATTTTTTTAATTATGTCTGTCTGTCTCATGTTCTCCTATTAAAAATGGTGGTCATATCACAGTTGCAATGCATTCTGGTTTGGATGAAACTCAGCATTTGAAGCACCAGTGCTTTAAATGATCTGGACAACAACAGTGGTGAAAAAGAGATCCTCTGAGAAGGAATCAGACCAAGTTATCCAACTTCCCAAACTTTTAGACTACGATATTTTGTTATTTGTAAACTCACTTCTCACATGTGTAGGTACAGGCCTGCATCCTCTTAGTCTCAATAAGAATAGATCCATGCAATCAATAAGTCAACACAAAGATAAATTCCATAGATGTAGTGGGTCCAGAAATTAACAACAGAATTCAGGCCACTAAATTCCTGTTACAATACAACAAACGGTACTTGAGTTCATCTTAACCCAGGATTTTTAAAGTAGAGGGGAAAATGAAATAACCTGGACTAATACTTAGGACTTAAATTTTAGTTTTCACAGATTTGTCACAAAAATGAAAAATCAGTTCTTGAAACTTGGAAATTTGAAAACAAATCAGCACAAATTTTCCCCTCCTGCATAAAAGAAAGGAGCTCCACCATGAGAAAACCACCCGAAAATATTACTTTGTTTACTTATTTATTATAACTTGCCTTTCTCACAACATAGGAACCAAGGCAAAGCACAATATAAACATTGTACCATTTGCACTAACATCAAATGCGGGAATCTACACTTGGCCCCCCACCCTGCCAGAATTCAGGGTGTGTTTTCTGCTCTCCCATTATCTTTAATTTGGCTTAACCCTTTCCATGTGTGCTGAGATCCCGTTCAAAGGACTGCATCTCAGAGATCCATAGTCATGCGGTGCAGTACTTTCTTAGTCTGCTTTAGGGATTTGATGGGGTTGGCCAGTGCCACAATAAAAAAGCATGATGCTCCACAATTCACAGTGGGCAGGCTGTACAATGGGCAGCAGCTTTACCTACACATGCTGCTGAGAATGGAGAAAACTAGCAGCAACAGAAAATAAAGAAGCTGTGAGCTAATGCCTCTCTGTGACATGCTCCAAAGCCCACATAATTTTTGTGTATTGTTGATAAGGCTAGAAATTTCTTCCTCCACCACACCTCATGCAAAACAAATAAGAGTACCAAAACCCAGTTCTGCAGTGTCTTCAGCTGTAGGCCACAATGTCAGGGAAACTTAACAGAGCCCTTCCTTGTCTGTAGGGTCAAATCTGAGCAAGGAGCTTGCTCACCTCCCTTAAAACATAAAACTCGGCATTACAGTTTTTCATGTCAAGGGCAATAGCTCCTGAAAAGATTCATTTAAATGGGCTTACCTTATCACGGAGAAACTGCCTCAGACTATCAGCTGCACAGTACAAAAGAAGGGGCATGGCAAGACTGGGAAGGAAGGAGAACTGCACTGAATACAAGGACTGACTTGCTGGAGAAGACTGTCATCTCATGCACAATACAAAATCCAAGGTATTCAGAGCAGAACTGATGATTTCCCTGTTGCTCGGCTTGTAGCTGACAAGCTGGATAAGAATGGATGCTTAAAAGCCATGCTTATATAATACCAGATTCTTGATACAATGAGAGAGAAAGGCAGAAGCTGACTTTGTCTAGCTGGTCGTTTTCAAAAAGGAATAAACACAGACACACAGTCTTCAGAGCTTCCACTAGCTAGCTGAGGGCTGAAGAAAGAGAATACTGTGTTGTATGGAAAGAGATTGCTAACAGTTAATGCCATGGAAACAACCCCATCCAAGAGATTGAAGGAGTCAGAGTGTTGAAGGGGGAAAAGGGTGGGGGGAGAGAATGTATTTTGCATGGCAGGGAGAGGTTTGTGTAGCAGCTTGTTAAGCTGAAATATGATCATAAAAGCCACGTATAGCTGAGAGGGCAGATTCCCAAGACTCCAGCTGCTACTTGGGTCTAACACAGATGGGCTTTGCTTTATCATTACACTGAGGCAGAGCTAAATTTATTGCAAGATGCACTGGCTGCATAAGAGGGGTTTTTGCAGTCCTCTCTGTGACTAGTTCTTGCAAACAGGCTGTGGGAAATCTATGGATTCATGAACATTCAGTTAAATTATAGATACATTAACATCTGTGGGTTAGAGGCCAACCACATGACTAAAGATTTTTTTTTAACAGACCAGCATCGGTTTCCATGGGAACAGGGGCAGAGATGTTCTTTGGACTTGTAAATTAAACACAAGTTGAATGCTCTGTGTTGTACATGACTTCCTCATTTAACATGCTACTTTTAATGGTACAACTGGCTTCCAACATAATAGTGTTTAAAGAATAAAAAGTATTTCTCTCCCAGTTCCTGCTATCCAATGGACAGAACATAACGTACATGCATATATCTTCCATTTCCACTAAAATGGGTATTCTGGCATAATTTCCAAGGCTCTTATAAGGACAATATCTGTGATATGATCAGAGCATTCAAAATATGCCATCTGAATGCTATTTATTTATTTATTCATTCATTAATAACATGGTGCAAAAGTATTCAACTTGCATAATTCATGCTGGTCACAGAATTTTGATTCTTTGGCCACAGACTTCTTCTTCTTCTTAATCTACTATATAAAAGCCAATGTTTGTCTGTGTGTTTATTTTTCTGCATCAGCATTTGATTGGCTGTGTGAGGCGAGAAGACCTCATACAATTGGCTGGCTGTGAAGATTCTATGGAATCCTGGGATTGGCAGTTTAGGGAGGGACCTTTAGAATTCTCAGCCAGAGAGCTCTTGGGCCTCAGGCTGGTTGCTATGGAGACGAGGCCTACCATCAATAAGGATGCCAGAAAACTTTTGCGAGGCATATGTGAGAAAAATTAAAGTGACTTACACAACATAGCCCATTTCCACACTACACTGTCATAGTGCTATTATTCCACTTTCAACATCCTATGGAATCCTGGGATTTGTAGTTTAAGGAGGGGCATTTAAGAATTCTCAGCCAGAGAGCTCTTTTGGCCTCAGTAAACTACAAACTCCAGAATTCCACAGGAGGTTGAACGTGGAATAGTAGCACCATAACAGTGTGGGGCAGAAATGGTCATAGTTACAAGGTCTTCTTACCTCACACAGTAGATTGTATGGGCTCCATATGTGAGGAATCTTAAAGCTGAAATTCAAAACAAAAATGCTTCCAGAAAAATGTAAAGCTATTGCACAAATTCAATAGAAAGGGGGAAAAGCTAGTACATCAGTGTCACCAGACAACACAGATTGGATTGAGGACTACCGGGAAAAGTTACAGGTACTGGAATAGGCCAGTTGCTATGGAGAGGATGACTAGCAGCAAGGAGGAGGACAGCGTATTCCCATAGAAACCCAACCTCTATATGTTAACAACTATCAGTACAAATTGGATTGGGGAATATGGGGGAAATTTACAGGTACAGAAACAGGCAGTTTGCTATGGACACAAGGCCTAGCAGTAAGGAGGAGGACAGTGTACTCCCTCAGGAACCCAAACTCTGTATGTAAATAACTCTGAATATATAGGTTGTTGTTGGTTTTCCGGGTTTTGAGACTGTGTTATATTAGTATTTTCTCCTGACGTTTCGCCTGCGTCTGTGGCTGGCATCTTCAGAGAATATTTCACCTGCGTCTGTGGCTGGCATCTTCAGAGAATATTGTCTGAAAATGCCAACCACAGATGCAGGCGAAACGTCAGGAGAAAATACTAACAGAACACGGCCTCAAAACCTGGAAAACTCACAACAACCTATGGATTCCGGCTGTGAAAGCCTTTGACTTCACTCTGAATATAGATTGCATTGGGAAACATAAAGCAAAGTTACAGTAAGTGGAGAAGACAGTTTGGTGAGTTCTTAAGAGGAAAATAAAAACCCCGGGCAACACCAGATAAATAAGCTAGTATTATATATTTGCTGTAGAAGTATTTTACAGTTCACAATATCTTAATGGTTTGGCTGGAGATAGAAATTTTTACAAGACCAAGGTAGAAAAATTTTGATCATAAAGTTAGTATATATAAAAGAAGAAAAGTAGTGAAGCAAGGTGGGGTTTATTCAGGGCTGGACTTCCCTAATGAGAGGGCAAGGCACCTGCTTCAGGAGGTGAAGCACAAAGGGAAGAAGAAGTAATCATCAAAAGAGACTTGCTCTCATGAGCTTGATTCTTGTTCTGTGCCTTCAAGTTGTTTATGGCTTACGGCAACCCTAAGGCAACCCTATCACAGGGTTTTCTGGGGACTGGGAGTGTGTGACATGTCCAAGGTCACCCAGTGGGTTGCCACAGCCAAGCCACAAGAATCAAACCCTGATCTCAAAGGTCATAGTCCAACTTTCAAACAACTACACCACACTAGCTCTTACTAGCTCCTCCTGAACTGCAGCAAATACAACTGAGAAGCAGCTGGCCATGCCAAAAGGAACAACCAGTGTGTAGCTCTCCTGAAACCACCAGACCCCAAATGCCTTGTTCTGAGGAAATCCCAAAGAAAGGCATTGCGGGTGGGATGGCTGTGGAAATCTCTTATGCTATCATAGCACAGTCAATATTTCTAGCAACTTCAGCCACAAAATGCTTCATTTTAAGGAAGGACTCCATCAGAGTGAGGCATTTGAGACCAAAGGAATGGTAGAGGAAAGAGGCAGTGACAAGCAGCAGGAGAAATGGCAACACAAGTTTTCCTACCTCTGGTGAGGGACCGCATTGTATCATCTCTGACAGATTTCATGCTGACAATCCAGGTTTTATGTAGATTGTGGTGCTTCTTTGGCAACCAGAGTTATATATGCTGCAGTGAAGCATTCACTTGTACCGACTCATCAGTCCCCCTCTAGCTGCTTTCAGAAGTGAAGAGGAGCAAGGATCCAGTATACATGTGGTGTCTCTCGCTTCTCCAAGGATCTTGTTCACATCCTCAAGCTGCACAAACTGAAATGTATCCAGTAACACAGCACAAGCAGGTGCCAAGATCACATCCGCTGGACCTGTCTCAATGGCAGCATCCAAGCCAAAGGGAATCCAAGCAATTTTGTCTGCAAAGTATCTTCCAAATTCATCACACTGGGTTGGCAAGCAGGCTTTATTTTCTTCTTGTGGGTCCAGGATATAAAAGAGCCATGTCCACTCTAGATAGTTCCGCTGATGCAATGGTGACAGAGAAGTATAATTTCTTCACTGCCATCATTGCCACAGCATAGGCCTTCCAATGAGCTCTAGCCCATGTTCAGTTAGATTTGCTCTTGGGCTTCCTCCAATGTCGCTCTAGTCTCCATTTCATTCATTTGATTGCTGCCAATTCTCTAGTAAACCAGGATTCTCACTTGGCTCCACTTCGTGAGAAGGCATGCTTAGAGGCAATCATGTCCACTGTGCTGACCAGATACCAGCCAGGGTTTAGGCAGGATCACCTGCTGAGACAATAGGAAAGTCCCCAAGAGCCATCAGGAACCCATCTGGATCCGTGAGCCTCCTTGGGTGAACCATCCTAATCAGCCCCCCATGCCTGCAGAGGCTCTGAGTCCCAGTGAGTCCAAACCCCACCAAATAGTGATTAATCCATGACAACAGAACCCAGATCACCATCATCCCACCCAGAACAGAAAACAAATGCAGAGCGTGTCCTGCAGCATGACTGGCATCATATATTACTTGGGAGAGATATATGGTTTTCATGGAGGACAGGAAGTCCTGAGCATGCTCATTCAGAATATAGCCCTGGATCAAGGATGTTTTTCCGTTCACTGACCTGGCATTGAGCAGCAGCATTTTCAGCTTGGGGGGGCTGTTGCCAAGGCTATCCAGACTATTTGAAATTAAGGACAATTTGGGGGTAACCAACACCCTGTGGCTCTCCCTTCTACCATAATAATAGGACTCTCTCCCTACCCATCTCCCTCTGCCCATCATTGTCATAATGGCTGCTCCTTGGGCTGTCCCTCCCCTCCTTGCTCTCTGTGTAACACATCTTCTTTCAACAGCAGGCATTGTCTGGTGCAGCAGAACTATACTTTGGTACTCATATTTTGGTTTGGTGCAGCAGATTTATACTTCATTCTGCCCCCCCCCCGTCTCATAGCAGCACCCCAGATGGGGTTTCTGAAGTTTCTTTTAAAACTGAGTGTTAAGACTGTAGGTGATGTTTCCAGAGGAAGGAACTGGCAAAACCACCTCTGAGTATTCCTTGCCTCAGAAAACCTATGACATTCTGGGTGTTGACAGACAACTTGAAGGCGCGCGCACACACACACACACAGAAAGAGAGAGAGAGAAACTGCTATGCAGAATAAATTAGGCAGACAGTGCGAGGTTCAAAATGGATTTCTGCAGCACAAAGGCTGCAGGCAGAAGGAAACAACAGCTGTTCTCTCTTTGGATATTTGAATATAAAGTGAGCCCCCTAGGGGACAGAACTCTTAACTAGAAACCCTAGAAAAACCTGGCACATACATGCCCATGAGACAGAACACAATATAAATCAAGTAAATAAGGAATTAATAATAGACACGTAATAATTTTCTTTGTTCAAAGCATAACTGGTCACATTAGGTAAATAACAAGAAACTGAGATACCCAAATATAGTTAGAAATTATTAGGCTAAAGGTTTTCCCCTCTGAAATCATCAAATTCTACATGAGTTATAAACTCTAAAACCTACCCATGAATAAACAAGGATTAAGCTAGGAACATGGCAGATCATAGAATGGAATTTCACATTGTTTCTTTGTCTAACATTAACAGCAGCTATAAAGAGTAGGGACAGTTCAGCCTGAGACTATGCTATGGCATAATCTTTCACTTCTGTTCTGTGCCATTTTCCTCAATTTAAACTTTCCATTTTTCCAAATTTATATCACAAACCAATTCTATTCTTCCACGGGACTAACATATAGGTACCAGTGCAAACACATATATGGCTTCCCCAGAGGAAAACCGAGTATTTTCACTGAGAAAACAATATAGTCACCTTTTCTCTCAATATCATATCCTCTCCTCTCTCTCCTATGACTAGCATTTTTACTTAATTTAAATCATAAGAAATCCTGACCACAGTTATCAGTATTACATCTAGTTTATGATGAACCTCATAAATTCTTTTGACTACAGCTCCCAGAATCTCCCAGCCTTCAAGGTCTCTGGCCATGCTAGCTGGGGAATATGGGAACTGTAATCCAAAAAAAGGTCATTTCCCTGGGCTTCACCACAACTGTTCTGATTAGCAAGAAAATTAGCAAAATACTTCCCCTTATAGCAAATCTGAAGGATATGGCTCTGATAACAGACTATACTAGATGGTTCAGTCTGTTACAGATGCTCAGCCCAGGATATATAATGCCTTTTTCACACCAAGGTATATACTTTATTAACAAAGTAGATGTGTTTCCCCATATGACTTCTTTAACAGATGATTTGGTACCCGAGGCAGAAATAACACAGAAAGAATATGGATAGGTTCCTGGACCACAAAAAAAGAAGTTCTACATGTTTCAGAAACTTTGTATTCAGTACCAACAATATGTACTCCAAATGGAAAAACAGGTCACACAAACAGGGCAGGGCAGCCTTGTGTAATTGAACAAAAACATTTTGAGCCTTCTACAAACCACTTCTTCCAAAGCAGAACTAGGGATGCCTTTCTTTTGCACTAGCCTCCACTTTTTTAGAATTTCTGTTTTGAGGGAGACACTTAGAGATCTGTGCTCTTTTTTAATGCTGGGAGTAGGTGAGGAGGACAGGCTTACTTGCCCTCCCCTTTTCCTCTTTGTTTTGCTATTCATGCACATTCAGTAAGAGATTCTGGAGCAGTTCCTATTTACCTTGCCTGTTGTCGGCAGGCACATACAGCTTCAGTATCAACTGGAGTTGCATCCCATTCTTTCCCAATTCAGGCAAGCACACAGCTGCAGCTTCACGCTGGAAGTGTGTTTTTCCAACCCTTCTTCACCATCCTCCCAATGCTAGTGCTCCTGAAAAATGTCCAGCTAGACAGGGGATGACGTGGAAAAGGTGGCTGGGACATGTGAAAAGTCTTTGTAAAAATGAGCTTCACTGTCAGAGGCTTTGTTAACTGAGGTATGCCTGTATTGATGGACATACCTGGAGACAGTTTGATATACTTTCACCAGGGATGGAATACTATGTAAGCAACCTCCTAATTTAATTTAGCAGTAATTAGCTCAGATGATCAACACAGACATAAAACCTGCCCACCCTGTGGATTAGCCTATCACAGCCCCAAGAACATTGGGAAGAGGGGCTGGAGAACAAGGGGAAAAAGGAGTTGGCAGTTTAACAGACAGTTGGATTTGTCAAAGTTGGAGGTTTACATTACTGGAAAAAGGAGGGAAAGACGAACGGATATTTTTTTTCTTTTTGAAATGCATTAATGTTCATGTGTTTGAAACCTACAGTATCACCTTCCTTCACCAGGTGGCAGAGTTACCTAACCACTGCATAGCTTTGCAATTGCTAGAGTTAGAAGCAAGGGAGGGGAGCAACCTAAGGGGCATAGTAATAGGTGGCATGGTGTGCACCAACCTCCACCTGCAGGGGGCAGCAGCCATACCTAGGCATCTCAGTGGCTGTGACTTCATTCAGACGAGATGGTTGCAAAGTCTTAATCTTTTTGGTAGCCTCTGTTAAAGCAGACCCATTGGTTTAAATGTTGTATGTTAAGTCAACTCCTCCATAAATCATATAGATTTAATAGATCTATTATAGCTGAGATTACCAATGAGATTCAACTCAATTCTGATACTATATCATTTTTCTTGAATTCTCTGGTGTACTGAATGAAGGGCTGTTATAACCCAGGTGAAGCTGGATGCTTTTACTAATTCTAAGATGAGATTAATACATGCTGAAAACCTAAACTGTATCAGATTTAACAGATAAAATAGTGTTACCAAAACAAAAACAAAAGCCTGTATTATTCAAACAGATTTTTTTGTTTCATTTTTATTTCTGATTGAGAGTGCCCTCATAATCTTAAACCCTAAACAAAGGTGGGCACAGAGTGGCCCAGAAGTTGCATGAAGGCCCAAGGCCACTTTTGTGATTCCCAAAGGTTTCTACTCCCTCCACATAGCCCCCAACATTTAACAGTTGAAACTGGGGACACCTATGTGAATTTGTAAGACCTGTGGCTGATCAATCAATTGATTTCTGGAGCTAAAAGTATGGATCAATCAAAAGAGTGTGGTCAAGTGTGAAAGTTATTAATGATGAAGAACATATAAAACCAGTACTTTAAGCAGTTGAATGTACGTATGAATTTAAGAAAGAAGGGGGGAAACTACATTAATAAATATTGTGTTGTATGTGCATGTGCATGCAGCATGACTATATGCATTAATATAAAATCAACAAAATCCTAGCCAGAATAACAGCTTTCTGCTGTACCCAGGATCCCTGCATGAGTTTTATGTTCACACTTGCCCTGTCTGCTCAACACACATTATACATCAGATTCATTCATGTGTGTGTGTGTGTGTGTGTGTGTGTACATATACATATACACATACTAGCTTCCCCACAAAGCTCATGTGGTCACATTGAGGTAATCACAGCTTCTCAGTCTAACCTACTTCTAGGATTATTAAGCTAAAAATGCAGGTGGGGATGAGGAAAAAATCACCTCTAGCTCCAGAAAGCAAATGGAACAGAATTGGTTCAAATGCACACAGTTGAAAAAAAATTCTTACTGGAATTTGACACACTCCAGTGGCCTTTTAGGGTGTTATATGGATTACAATATTGTATTCATTTACAATGTCCTCTCAATAGGGCTTACTTCTGAGCTGATATTTGTATGTATGATTGCATTGTTAATTTATGTGAACTGTTGCTTAATAGGGATAACTCTGCTATCCTCCCTCCCTCTCACTAACTGACATACATACATACATGTACACACACTTAATTTTTCTCACAAAAATATGCTCTAGCTCCTACACAAATACTCACGAATGCTTTCATATGCACCAGTCATGTAGGAACGTGGTGGCAGGGAGGCTGATTTGCCCCAGGCGGCAATGTTTCTCGGGCATCGCGGCACGTAGCCATGCCCCCACTTGCCCAGGCCATGCCCCTACACAGTGGCCGTGCCCCATCATGCTGTAGCCCTGCCCCCTCCACACACACTGATATATTCACATTGATATTCACACAAGAGTAAGCAAACATCCTCACATTTTCTTAAGACACACATAAGCTGGAAAAAAAACTTTGAATTGTTCCTGCCCTCTGTGGCTCTGCTCCTTCCTCTGTTTTCTTTCTTGTTCAGTCAACTTCCACAACAGGAAGTAGAGAGCCTGACCAACCTTACCATCTTTTTTATGAATAGATGGGCTTCTCTAGGTAGAACTTCCATGGATTTAATACTGGTGGTGAGGAGAGCTCATGGTAGAGTTCTGAATCCAGGATTTTGCCAGGACAGGTGGTATACTAGGACCCCTGTATTTTCCCAGAGGATTTCTCATGATGTTTGAAACATAAGAGCAGCCTGCTCCCAGCCACAAAAAATTCACTAAAATTTTTGGGGGAGCAAAAATGTTCAAAAGCACCCACTGAAGCCTCTAGAGGTTGTGACTGCCATTTTGCCCCAGGTTTGTTTTCTCTCCAAGCCTGTTTCAAGTCAATATGGGCTTAAATCAGATGAGAACCAAAAATGTGTGAAATAAGGTGGGTGCTAGCCACCATTCTTTTCTTTTTTTTTTTTGCTTAAAATGTTTCTGGTGAAAAATAATGTGGATAAAGGAATGCAGGAAGATCAGAATGGAGTGAAGCCCTCAGAAGTTCCACACATGGCTGATGCAGCCTCACCACCTTTGGAAATTTCTCACTCCTGCCCTGTATTTTATTTAGCTTGTGCATCAATCCAGCACTGGCTTTGTTTTTTGTTATTGTTTTCAGATCTCACTGGCAAAGTAAAGTCTAATTGTTTAAAACTAAAAAAGGAAGCAATTGTAGTTGATCCACCTAGATCTTGTTTATGATCTTTTTGTAAAGCAGACTATGAACTATTGTAAGGTGTAATCTTATACATATCTATTCCAAGGGAAGCTCCAGAGTTCGATAAGGTATATTCTCCATAAATGGGCATAGCATTGCATGCTGAACTGTCTGTAATGTCACAATTTCAAAAAAGTGAGGATTTGAATTCTTAACATATACAGCAGCAGTAGATCTTCGTGCAGTAATCCATCAATCCTAACGGCTCAGGAATTGCTGGTCTTATCCTGTTTCTTAAAGAAGGGCCTGATGAATTCTTCCCTACTGCTCTGGCAGATAGTGCCACTACTAATCAGGTCAATATTTGAAGATGTGTATTGAGCTGAGAGTTTCTGGCTGGTATGTAGCCTAAGGGGAGAAGGTTGCCAGCTGGGCCTGACCAGTTCACAAAACAGAAGGAGGCATCATTTCAGAGCAGACAGCTGCTATTTAAAAAAAAAAAAAAAAGTCCAGGCCTAAGAAAAATAAAATGCATGCGTAACTCCACAGTGCAAGCAGTTTAGAGGCTTCGACACAGAATAGTTTAGGCTGGTTCCAGACTAGCTGACATTATTGGGATTAAAAAGAAAGAGAAGTCAATGATTTTCCAAAGGTCTTTGTTAGCATCTCACTACTTGAGCCTACAAAAAGAGCAAAAATAACTTCCCGGTTTTTATGTAGTTTATTTGATCAGTGGGAAGAGAAATAAAGCAGGCACTTAGCTTAGCCAGCCCAACTCATTTGATGTTCTGGAGGCCAAGAATTCACTCTGCCCTCTAGAACAAGAGTGGCAATCACATGGTCCTCCAAATGTTTTAGACTGCAACTTTCAGCATTCATTGCCAGGGTCTATCCTGACTAGAACTACTGGGAGTTGTAGTCTAGAAAGACTAGGAGGGCCACATGATTCCCACATCTACCCTAAACTAAGTTCTCACACATTCCATTCTTACATTAACAGAATATGCTATTTATAGTAGAAGTTCCTTGTTTTCACTGCAGAGCAGTTTGTATGCTTACCTTGCCTAAAAACAAATGCAAATTAAAATATTTTGATTGGTCCTATCAAGATCTAAAGCTGTGATATGATATTGATTACAAAAGCAAGCCAGAGCTTTACGTTAATGTTAGTAACAGAACATGCTGGATGTTATCAGATCAAAACACATCTCAGCCATGAAGACATACATTTTATTATAACTGCATTTTATAGCTGGTAGTCATCTTGAGCCAGCATGATATATCAGATTGAGTGCTGAGCTAAGACCCTAGGAGACCAGGGTTTTAATCCCCACTCAACTATGGAAATTTATTGGGTAACCTTTGGCAAGTCACATTCCCTGAGCTTCAGAGGAAGGCAAGGGCAAACCTTCTACAACCAAATCTTGCTAAGAGAACTCCAAGCTAGGTTCACCTTAGGATAACCATAAGTTAGAAACAACTTGAACGCAAACAAAAGAACAGTAAAGCCATCTCGAGCATGATTTGGTGCAAAGGCAAATCAAAACATAACACACAAAATAAGTAAGTTATCCCAGGCAACCACTCTCCACCCACCAGCACTATGAGGATAATATAGATCTATTTTAAAGGGTTACTGTGAGGTACACTGAAGGGATTATTATAATATACACAAAACATGGTGGACCATCTAATGTGCTCCATAAATACTATGAATTTCTGTGCTTTCAAAAAGCATTCTGTGTCCAGGTTGGTTTATAATATGTTCTGTTACTGCTGATTTTTCTGGCTTGATCATGAAAGGCACATGAAAGACACTGCAAACTGATCCAGCCAAAAAGACCAGCAGTCGCAGAACATGTTGTAAACCAACCTGGACACAGAATGCTTTTTGAAAGCACAACAATTCTGGACCATTCTGACAACTACTATGTCAGACTACACAGAGAGGCCATTGAAATCGATAAACACACGGACAATTTCAACAAGAAAGAAGAAACTCAAAAAGTAAACAAAATTTGGCTACCAGTACTAAAGAACACTAAAATCAAGACTCAAAATATGCCAATGAACACCACTCAGACTCTGGAGGTCCCTCTACAGGGAACAATACAATGGGTTGCTAATGTACTTAATGCACTGTTATGCACATCCCCTGACTAACAACACAGCCCTGGGGGATATCCCATTTAACAATAGGCCATCACACAGGTCAACTGTAACATATGCAAATTGCTTTCTGCCCCCCCCCCACTACAGGAGTACATATACTCTGTCTCACTTCCATTCTACCAGATTCTCTGAAGATGCCAGCCACAAATGCAGGCAAAATGTCAGGAGAACATATTAATAGAATACGGCCTCAAAGCCTGGAAAACCCACAACAACCTATGACAATAGGTTTGTTTTTCAGATACTTTCCTAGTGGATGGGAGGCAGCAATGATGGATGAAGGGAGAACCGTTGGAATGCTATCAGAATGATGGTGGTAAGTACAGCCAACCATGACTGCAAGATCAGTTCCTTGGCAAGTTGAGTGAGAATTTAGGAGGAGGCACAAAAGTCCAGGAATGGAGTAATTTTGCTTTGTTAACATATAGGATGGTAGTGCATCCTAATTTGAATTGCTTATATAGTACTGCAAATCCATTGCTCCCTTAGTCTTGGCAATAAGCACTATGTGCTGTTTTCTTTGTTGTTCCTGATGAAAGCTTTTGGAAACTTCTAAGCCTAATTTCTTGAACTCAGAGTTAGACAATACATGATACCTGTTTATGTAAGATGGATGACTATTACATATGATTGTATGTTCAACTGAGATTCCACTCTGATTTTACCTCCTTGGTCTAGAAGAGACAAAAAGTCTCTTTAATGATGCTTAGCTGTGATCAAACAGACAGAAGAGAACTCTAGGCAGCTTCCCAAGAGATTTGAAATATACGAGTAATTCCAGAATGACCCCAAATAATGGGAATACAATCTTTGTTTTTCCATGTGTTCCTAAGATCTCCAAAATTTTCTGAAAGAGCATCAGCTGACCAGATGAAAGAACAAGACCAGAATATATGGTATAAAGTACTGTAACCAATAAAGCAAATGTTAATAATTGTTCAGAGGGGGTGGGGGCTGAGAGAACACATAGAAATAGAAGATGAAGATCAAATTGCACAAGGTAAATACATGTCATGGTAGAAACGTGTGTGGATACATTCTAAGAGCCACAATGGGGATTCTGGTGGCGCACATTAAATCTACAAACCAGGGATTCCCATCCCTGATTGAGATTCTTAGAAATTCTTTTATGCACCAAAGAAAAGGAGACAGATTTTGAATCTCAGTGCTCAATTTTCTTTTCCCAGTGCTTTCTGTACATTATTACAGGGTTATTGTGCAATATCATTTTTACAGGCATGTTAAAGGATATCACACCACCTCTCATTCTTCTTTCTAAATCACATGTCAGGAGGTAATCACAGGAAACATTCACTAAAGGAGATGAATGACAGCTAGATTGCTGTTTGTACCCTCTCCTTGCCACAGGGTAACATCACAAGGTGTGCAATTTAGGAGAATGAGAAGAAAGATATATAATAAAGCACTTTATTGGAGATGGTAGAAATTATAGAGAACTTTCCTGTCACAGGTAATCTAAAATACAACATTTGTCATAGAACAACTTTTAAGTGTACATCATTTGAGAGGTACTTCATGGTTTTTTTTTAAAAAAACCCAATTATAACAGCGGCAACTCTTCAACTCCATATTTCAGTTCTGTTGCCAATTAAAATAAGAATGAGATGAGTTGACTTTTTCTGACAGTTATTTTCATGTTTAGAAAAAGCCATGTGAAGAACTTTGCTCAAACACATTAAAGACAGTAATATTAGGCAGAAGAAAGTGTTGATATTAATTCCATTTCCTTCTCTAGAAACCAGACTGTAGTTTTTGGACTACAGCTCCCAGAGAACTTCAGCCAGGATGACCAATGGGAGTCACAGTCCAAAAGAGTAATGCTTCCAAGCTCTGAATACCACAACATCACAATGCTAATCAGAAGGAAAGAAGTGCATTTAAATCATTTTATTTGGAAGTGCAAGAGCCATGGCTGTACCTGCACACCTCAGCATCAGGCATCAGTGGTTCTGTCCTTTTGCATTTGATTACCTAGCAGGCTTCTTCTCCTTAGAAAACAAATGTAGCCCAGCTCCCAGTGGAAACAATATGCAGCCTAATTCTGTATAAAACAAAGGCTCCTGATTGAAATAAAGTACCAGGCTATGACAGTATGCACTGGAGGCGGGCATGGGATCTACTTGGCTCCGATAATGAGTTACCCGGCAACTTTCTTTCTCTGTAACAACAGGACAGCTAAATCACTCCTCTATCATTTTTGCTACCTCTTCTTTCCAGATTTACATTCTTCCCTAGCTGGCTCATCAGGCTTTGACAAACTGTCTTCTAGCCAGTGAGACCTCCTTGCATAATATAACCAATGGCGGGAGGACTGACTGCTAACAGAAACCTTTACCCTCTAGAATTAGGAAAGGCAGAAGAGGTTAACTAAGAAATGTTCATTAAACCCTTAAGGAAATATCTACCTATCAGTTCAATTGTGAACCACTGTAAAAAAAAGTAGAACTTGCCAGATGTTCTGAGCTAGAGAGGTTATGCATTTTAAATTCTAAGCAAAGAAAACACATACACTGTGTATCTGCTTTGGCTTTTTAATTAGCTATCCAAATTGCTTATTCATAAGCGGCTAAACGGAACCACAGCCTATGGTCTTTCAATGCCATTGCTAAAGGATGTTCTCATTTTCCCATGCTGAATCTTGGGAATGAATTATCTATATTAGTTTCCATAGTGATATAAACAAAGAGAAGAAAAATGAAGATAGCAAACACTGCAATCTTAACACGGGTTGGTACAAATTCTTCTCTTAGGTTCCTCGACATCACTGGAGTTTTCTTTTCAGAAGCTTGCTTCACTGAAGGAGGATTCCCTTGTACTGTTCTTCTTCTAGTACTAGAAGAACAAGAGACAACATGATGAGGATCTTTTTAAAAATCCAGATTGAAATACTATCTAGTACTTGGCAAATTTAGGCATGCAGTCAAATCAGACCAGCATTTTCACCTAGAAAAATAAAACAAAAGTAGACATGAGAATATTACAGAATGTAAAACTTCTGCCAATTAAAAAGAGTATTTTGTGAAAGAAAATGCTATCATCTCCATCCAAGGCTAGCAGCAATTTTAATTAAGTTCATTTTAACATGGTACAAGGCAGTATAAAATCTCTGGTATAGCATGTAAATGGAATTTCCACACAGACTTACTGTACAAAATGAGTATAGCAAACTAGTGCTAGAAATTCCAGGATTCTGAACACCTGTGGGGGAAAACCTATACATTGCTAATAGCTTTTTGACTCATCCTTTCTCTGAAATCTTGCAAGGTAGGCCTTCTAACAACAGCTTTCTTAGGCCAACTGCTGAACGACTGCTACAGTTAAATCCCACTCCAACTCCACAAGCCCAAGAGATTTAACTCCTTGGCACTTGCCTTTTTCTCTCTCAACAGGCAAGTTGATTAGAATAGGCACTTCACCTAATCAATCTTCAACCCAGCATATTATAAACTTTTTTGGGATCTACTTCATAACCAAATCATATGCACCCATGCACTTACCAATCTAGAAGCACCTTGTTTTTCAAACATTTCATAGCCTTTTTTGCATCCAGTTTCCCATCAAATAAATGTAAGCAGTATTCTGCCCATACTTTCCAAGTAACATGGTTTTTATTTTTTCCAATTTCTATCAATTCTACTTAGCCTTTTTTAAAATCTATGCCTATCCATACTGCCTAAGAAGTCATAAATAGTTTCATCTCTGACTGGCAATACTTACAAACTTGGTACCTTAGAAAAAGTTAGTTCACAACACTTTACAAGCTGTAATGCAGCTTCTAACTTATTTCCAAGAGAAAGAAAAGGCCTATTGATTTATACAGCGAGCTTGCCAAACTTGTTTAGGCAGGTAACTTAAAAAGTTTACCTTACTCCTACACTGTTCGCATCAGGGTAGCCATAATCTATGTGGGGAGTGTCATTTATCTGCAAAAGGAAAGAAGGTTTATGAATAGGTGAACCTGCATAAGCATCCTACCCATATATTGATACGATTTTTTCTTCATACAAAGTACAGCAACTGCCTCCTTCTGGGGCCTTGGCGAATTTTTCCATTAGGGATACTAATGTTCTATTTTGGACTGTATGCTTTAAGGATGGACTGCTCTTGTTCTTTTATAAATCCAACTAATTCCCTGAAGACAGTTAAAAGTATCATATCCATCTCTCATTCCTAATGGTCTCTAACATCAAAACTTCCAAAAAAAAAATGACAAATAGTTTATTATTCATTACAATTTTCCATGAGACAATTGCAAATTTATTAATTCATCTTGGAGTGTCTGATGAATGGCCCAAGATCTATACAAATTTGAGATGGTACAACCCTCAGGAATCCTTTCAGAAGTTTTTGATGTGTTAAATGAGATATAGTTTCCAACAGGGAAAGTGTCTTGTTTTCCAAATGTATTGTTCCAACTATAGGCATCTCATTCTTCCCAAGCTGCTTGCTTTTAGATATCTTGGCAGAAAAAAAGGTGTGTAGGCTGCCAGCATGACATCTTAATCAGGTCTTAAGCAGTTTATTTAAACTCACAGCTACAGTATGAACTACATATGAGATAAAAAGATCAGACAAAGGTCTGAGGTCATAAACATAGCTATACCTGATCCCTGATTGTCCCTGGAACTAAATAAAACAGAACTCATACTTTTAAAGCTATTCCAAAACATTGCTAGCTTTAAAATTAACATTACTACAATACTTTTATTTTCTTTCTTTATTGGGCAAGAAATTATGATGTCCTGTACATTACAGCCAATGGTACATACCTATTTAAAACAGAAAAAGTATTTTGATCTTACAGTTTTCAAGTTACCCACAACTGTGGCTCAATCATTTGGTTCAGCTCCTAGAAGATTACTACAGTCTTTGAAGAAGTAGGTCTAGGCAGATCAGGAAGCCAAGACAAAACTCTGTAACTAAGCCTTAAATCTTAAGGCTTAGAGGTCTCAACCAGAGTGATGGCTTCTATTCTTTAAAAATCTTGGGATTCAAATGTGAATAAAGAATTCAATAGGTGGTGGAAGCTACTGGTCTACAATGCATTTTGGGATCAGTAGTGGAGCTGAAGTAGCTCATTCTCTTCCAGCTAACTAAGCTGTAACAAAGATAAGGGCCTGATAAAAGATGAAGAGTAGGAAAAGGAAAATAAAACTGATTGTGGCAACCCTTTACTTACTAAAAGAGCTTTGAATTTACTGGTCCATGATTTACAATAAGTCAATAAAGACATAAAAAGGCAATAATAAAAGCTAGCATTTTGTTAGATAAGCATAAAAGAGAAGTATCCCCTCTACTTTCTTACTGGATGTAGCCTCCCCTGCCTTCTGCATGTTGAACAGGTTATCTGTATTTCCTAAATCAAGGTGACTAGCAACTCCTTCCAAACATTGTCTCAGGCTGGAACATTTGTCACAAGTCACCTTAGGTTGCAGGTGGGATGCACAGAACTGCATGAATGGCTGCAACCAGGAAATGCTGCAGCCAGGGAAGGCACTGCAATTCATCTTCCTGATAAGTATATACTGCCAATGAAGAAGCATGAAAAGTATGGACAGGACAAAATTAAAGCAGTAAAGGAAAACACCGGTACAACTCAGTGACAGGGTGTGCCCATTACCTCTTCAAAGTGGATCTTGTGTTAAAAGAATTGCTAGCTGGGTAGAAATCCCTTCCAGTGTTTGCTAGTGGAAAAGCAAGTAGCAAAATTTACCTTTGCTTAGAGCCCACTGTGCTACAGATACCTGAACTGCTATTGCCACTGGGCTAGCAACAGTCATGTGCTTGATGGTTTGTCATTGTTATGCGCTGTCAAGTTGGCTTTGACCCTATGAATGACAGCCGTCCTAGGGACTCTGTGACTAACAGCCCTGCTCAAGTCTTGCAAAGTCAGTCACTTTCTAGACTGAGTCATTCTATCTGCAATGTGGTCTGTCTCTTTACCTACAGTAGTGCCTTTTCCAATAAGTCATGATGTTTCATGATAAGCCCGAAGTATGACAGTATCAGTTTAATGATTTTCGCTTCTATTGAGAAGTCAGGTTTGATTTGCTCTAGGATACATTATTTGTCTTGCTGGCTATCCAGAGTATCTACAGAACTCTCATCCACTCCACATTTCAAATGAGTTGATTCTCTGCATGTGCTCTTTCTTAACAGTGCAGCTTTCACATCCATTTCCAAAAATGGGAACTACTGTGGTATAAATGGAGAGCCAGTGTAGTAGTTTGAGCACTGGACGATGACTTTGCAGACTAAGATTACAATTACTACTCAGCCATGGAAACCCACTGGATGACCTTGGGCAAGTCACACTCTCTCAGCCTCAGGGAAAGGCAACAGCAACCCCCCTCTGAACAAATCTTGCTGAGAAAGCCCCATGATAGGGTTGCCAAGTTGGAAATGACCTGAAGGCACACAACAACAACAGCAAGGATGATCCTAATTTCGGTATTCAATTATGTATCTGCATTTCGGGATCTCATCTTATTCCTTCACAGCTGCCCTTCCATGTCTTAATCTTCTTCCTGTTTCTTATCTTCAGTCTCAATTTTTATTAATGATTCAGCCCAGGTACAGAGAATTTTTAATAATTTCAGTGTCATCATCACCCACTCAAATGTTATATAAATGTTCTATAGTCATTATTTTTGTTTTCTTAATATTCAGCTGTAACTCTCCTTTTGCACTTCCTTTTTTCACTCATCATTCCAGGTCTTTGCTATTTGCTGATAGTAATATAGTGTCATCTGCATATCTTAAGTTACTGATGTTTCTTCCTCCTATTTTCATACTTCCTTCCTGAGTTTAATCCTGCTTTCAACAGGTTGTATTCTGCATTTAAAATAAATAGGTATGGTGATAGAATATAGCCTTGTCTGGCTTCCTTGCCAACTGAAAACTATTCTGTTTCCCTACATTCTGCCCTGACAGTATCTTCATGTCCATAGGTTACATAACAATCAAGTATATAATCAAATCCAATCAATACAACCTCACTTCCAGGTTACCCAATAGGACAGATCAATGTAATGATACTCCCATTCCTCTTAGAGCAACCCATAATTTTTCACAGTCAAAGGTTTTGGTGCTTTACCTCCATAGAGTTTTTTTTTCCAACCTGTTCAGCCTTATCTGCATGAGCCTCTTCTCAAAAGGGCAAACTACTGTAAACTACTACTGCAAACTGCTGTACGCTTTTCACCAGAAGAGAAAAGACATGCAGGAAATGACAGACAAAAGACATTATATACAGCCCTGCTGAAATATGATTTAAATTTGGTATACATTCATCATCCTGAGGGAACTGAGATTGGAATGAATAACTCTCCATCATGTGTTCTTTAGACAGAATGACTGGCGTTCAGAGCTTTAGCTTTTAAATCATAAGCCATGACCACAAAAGCTCATTCGAAATGAGTTTAAGAATTATTTTCATTTCTGCCTAACAGCACAGCAGTTAATAGCTATGCTGAGGAATCAATCTTTTGAAAAGAATTATTTGATAGAAGATACACTGCAGTCTAGGACTCGAACTTATGACCTAAACTTTTTTGTCAGTAATACCTTAACTATACACTGTGTAGGTGTGTAAGTGTGTTCAAGTCACTTGTGGACTTATGGTAACCCCATGAATTTCATAGAGTTTTCTTAGACAAGGAATACTCAGAGGCGGTTTTGCCAGTTCCTCCATTTGAAATATAGCCTATAGCACCTGGTATTCATTGGTAGTCTCCCATCCAAGGATTAACCAGTGCTGACCCTGCTTAGCTTTGAAGAGCAGATGAGATATGGTGCCTTTAGGGTATTTAGGCTCTCTTGGCTATACCACCACTCCTCTGTTCAGAAGAAAGCAAGAGGTCAAGTGACAGAACTTCTGAAACATTTACAGCAACCCAAGAGAACAAATATTTTTGTTCCATCAAGGACCTCAGAATACTACTTTTGTGACATATCATAATACTTTTATCCACCAGTTCTTGTTGAAAAAAGGGGCTTAACACAACAAGGTTAACTTAGAATACTAATATAGTATTATACAGAAAAATGTGAAGAGGAGCTTGTAATATCTTCTTGCCTACATTCTTGCAGGTTAAAAAATAAGCAATATTTCTGTTTCAAAAGTCAAGTAAATACCTAATTTGTCCAAGAACAGGAAGAGAAATTATTTAAATGGCTTATGGTTTACACTTACAATATGCAGAGCAGACACAGAACATTAAATAAGTTAAGTTAGGAAAAGAAGAATATATTAAATTTCAACAGTTAAGAAAATGACAAGAGGAATATAAAATCTAATACATTAAAGTTATGTACTGTAAACACAAGATATTTTATGTTGTACTCTAGAACTTTACTTTCAACATGTAGCCTCTTCAGGATAATCTTTAAAATATGACTACACAGCACACTGTTGCAAGAATACCTTTTGTTTGTATTTCCTTTCAGGGCTGCCACCAGCTTTTCTCCTTAGTCTTTGTGACCGATTCAATGCCACTTTACCCTCTGGCAATATTTCCTGTAGCTATTAATAAACAACATTATATTACTTAAATAGCCATGGACAAGGGCACAAGATGAAAATGGGTGTATTTACATTCATGGTAAAGATTACCTACCATCTCTGATCAAAGTTAGGAATGTCTGGCACACAATTGCACACATTTTCAATTTTCAGTCTGCTAAAATATTTCTGCTTGCAGTATTCCTTTAAGGGTAGTCACATCACTCTTTTGCATTATTACTCTCCAAAATATGTGCCTTATCTAGTAATGCAAGTGGGTGTGCCAAAACAGGAGTTATCTTCTTAAATCTCTAATTATATGTCTACAACAACTCATTTTCAAGCAACCTGCCATAGTGTAGAGAATTTGTACAATGTCCTCCTCACCTGTCATCTTTCACTACTGGTCCCCAATTAGGCTCTTCTATTACATGTATGTGTGCATCCACATGCATAGTAGAGAAGCTCATGAGAAAGGGACTACCTCAGTTCCCTTTATGTGGCTTAATGCTAGGTCAATACATGGAAAAACAGTCATGATCCAGGACTTAATTCTGGATGAGCATGCCAACCTGGCTCACAGTGACCTTGGTAGATGAAGCAGCAGCAGGGGAAACAGGGAAGCTCTCTACTTTTTGTCCACTTGAGCATTTTGTCCAGCAGCGGGCAGTGCCTGGAAGGGCACTGAAGCAAAGCTGCAGTGGTCGATCATGATTCCATTTCCCTTACCAGGTGTGCTGCGTGTGAGTGCATATGTTTGAAGGTAGATGGCTGGGACAGAATAGAGATTCTTTTGGTTTACCACCCACCCAACCATTCAACAGTCTCCTTTCCAGAACTAACTGAATTTGTCTCGGCAATGGTACTGCGGTCCTCTTGGATCATTGTCATAGGGGACTTCAGTATCCATATGGAGACTGCACTGTCAGGAGTGGCTCAGGACTTCATGTCCTCTGTGACAGCCACAGGTCTGTCCCAAAGGTGTATCTGTAACCATACTGCTGCCCACCCTCTAAATCTAGTTTTCTGTGCTTGGTGGGATGATGGTAATCTGGATGCAGAGGAAGTTTATACAGTTCTCTTGCCATGGATAGATCACTACTTGGTGGGAATTAGACTTACTGAGGCTAGGAGCCTCTGCAAGGATGGGGAGACAATTAAGATGACCTAGTCTAGGAGACCTATGGATCAAGATGGATTGCTGATAGCTCTTGGGGAGTTCCCTGTTGTCAGGGCAGGTGATTCAAAGCCCTAACTGATCCCTAGAATGGAGGAATGCCAGTGCAAGAGACACAATTGCATTCTCTTGCACAGAGCAGAGCCAAGCAACCCTCCTGCTTTACTAGGGAGCTGTGATTCCCAAATACAGACTAGAGGCCGTTGGAAGACCTTCTCAACTGGGATGGTAGCAAAACGTTGGGAAGAATTTTCCCTATCCCAACAACACTGCTTAATGACACCACTCAGTACCCCAGTCATTCTTATAACAGACATTCACAGGGTTATACATTCAGCCTCATTTTAGGAAAATAGGATGACAGGAAAAGATAAGAAATTTGTACAGGGAGCACATAACAATATGTCCCTGAGTGTTCCATGAAAATATGTCAAACAAACAAATAGATGAGTAAAATTCTATAGGTTTCTTTTGCATAAACGGAGATCTGTTGAAAGTGAGGGATGGCATCCGATTGACCAGACACAAGTGCAATAAGTTAGACTAACACATTTGTAATTGCTTAGTATTCATGTCTACAGCTGGCCAATAATTGCCACAACTGTAAATCCCCCTAACCTAACAATCATCAGATGCACCAAGCAACAGAGGTCTGCTCTTCTAGCAATGAGGATGCAGCCCCCTCCTGCCAGCAGCTGCAACAATCAGAAGCAAGGACCCATTTTGAAATTCCCTGTTGTACCACAGATCTCTGGCAGGAGGAGACTGGAAATGTCGTCCTGATTGTCAACAGAACAGGCCTTCATTGCTCAGTGTAGCTGCTGGCTATTAAGGCAGGTTTGGAGCAGAGGATTGGGTCAGGGAACAATATGTAGTTACAAATGTACAACTATATTTATATTTGTGATATAGGATTTCGGCCAAAACTCCTAACAGAAATGTCAAAACTGATAATCAAGTATCAATTGGTATTGAAGCTGAAATTTTCATGTAATTATTATTAAGGGAGAAAAAATATACACAATTTTAAACAACCAGACACATTATATACAAACAAGAGCTATTGGGAAATAAATAAGGATAAACACAATTTTCTTCACAGTTAACATACCTGAAAACTAAGTGAAATAACAGAGGGGTTTACAATACACAATACAGAACAAGAGCCAAAGCAGGCAACTGTTTAATGAGGTGGCAGTATTTGTTGCTGTATGTCACACTTTTTTAAAAAGAAAGGCCCAAATTATGTTTCACCAATCACACAGAATTTTGGACTGTTTCCCTTCCTTTTGCACACTATTCCAAAGTATTTTTTAATTCATCCATTTGGTTATCACATGAATTGTGACAACTCTGACAACAGAATTCAGTGCTTCCACTCTTCTTTATTTTCAGGATGTTTCCATTCTCTTTGCTATTTCCCTTCTCTTTCCCCACCCCCTTCTGCCTCATTTAAACAGTTTTAATTGTTTTTAAACTCTCTCTACAGTCTGAGTGATCAAGCAGAACACTCTTGTACTTGGAAGAACAATTTTCCTCGCACAAACCATTTTCAACTTGGGGAGAAGCTACAAAATTGCAAGAGTGGAGAGGGCAATAGTCAAAACTTTTCTCAGGTCACTTGTGTGCAGATGATAACTGATCTTTCCAAACATAAGAACATACTGAATCTGTAACAATATAGTAGCAAAGTGTTAAAATTGTAATGGTACTATTCTTTTTGTTTGGTTGGAGCAAGATAACATATCCTTGCCAACACTCAGACTCATACACAGCACTCTCCCTGTGCAAAGTGAAGAAGCCTATCTATACAAAGAATGTGTGTTAGTGACAGATGATTTTGCTCCAAATTTAAAAGAAAAAAACAACAACAGCAGGAGACACTGGGGGAGAAATAGGAAGCCATTGCAACAATCTGGTATCACATCTGGGAGATCTGAGAGGACTGGAGACACCGACATGTAATGTTACAACCCAAGAAACCAGAAATTAAGTGAACTATGCCCCTTTTCTACTGATTTTGGATGGAGAAACAGTAAGAAGTGTCAAGAAGCAATATTAAATGGTACAATATAGATCAGCACAAATCACCAGTCTGGACAAGACAAATGTGTTTTACTGGTGCTAAATTGGGACTTGGAGGTACAGACTATATTCTACACTGAACTATAAAAAATCACTGGGTGACCTTGGGCTGCTCCTTGGCTTTCAGCCTTACCTACTTAGCAGATTACTTGTGAGAATAAATTGTAGAAGATCCATGTATACCACCTTGAATTCATGGAGGAAATGTAAAATATACATGTAAACTCATACATTAAGAAAAACTTCTTAAGATAAACAATTCAAGATTTTGAGATGCATCAGCATAACTGAATCAGAGTAACTACTTACTTCTGCCACTATTTTGGCCAAACTTTGTTCAATATCAGAAGATAAGAGTTTCTTCTGGCGTTCTGCAACATCTACAACTGGTTTCTAAGACAGAAGAGAAACTGTTAAAAACATACCTGGAAGCTGAAAGATTGAAAAGATTGCATGAAACATGTGTCCTGAAGTGGCATATATTCTCCTTTCTGCTATCTGATCACAAGCTGAGTTTGAATATCTCCTGCCCTTCAAGTGGTCATCAATACAGCCACAGGGATGGATTCCATACCTGCATAGATCACTATTCAGAGCTTTCTTAATGCCTACAAACTGATGTTTACCCATCCCTCATCCTCACATGCACATGCTTCAAAAGGTAGTGAGAACCCTGCTGCATCCCAAAAAATAAACATTACTAAGCTGTTGTTGTGGTAAACAAAATTAAGGGATGATAGTGCACCCCTTTGCCCTACAAAACACGTAGCCTGAAGATTTCTTTCCCCCAGAAAGGAGGAACTATGGGAAACAGTTTGCCAGGTACTCATTCTTGAAAGTTCTGAACCATTTATTGAAGGTGAAGAATCGAGAAGTGTGCATTTTATAACAACAGCTCTTTATAACATTGGCATTAAATAACAGTAAGTAATTTGAAAGAGAAAAATGTCTTTCATCTGCAATTTACTGGCATGGACCTTATCAGTGATGCCTCAGTTACTAACTGGTTCCTATTGATACAACAGCACAAACTTCAGAGACTACAGAGAGAGATTTCTCCAGTTCCAGTAGGCATAGAAATGTGTTTCAGGTAACCCCAGTCCTGAAAACCCTAGAGTGGCTTCAGAGGAAGCAGAGGAATGAAGAAGAGTTGGACACTGAACCAAGTTGGTGAGAAAACTGTGGAATCTAATATGCAAATATAAGAGGGTTGACAACCACACCTTAAATTTACTCCTGATACAGAGCGGTTGGGCCTAATCAACACTTAAATGTGAGCTTGGCACGTCTGGGGAGATGTAGCAAGCTGATAAGAAGTTCAAGTCCTCTCTTGGACTCCTTACTCAGAATGTGAACTTACTAGGCCAACAAACAAAGTAACAAATTCAATTATTATTGCTGAAGATCAACAGAATAATCCTCTATTGCATGGATATCAACTTACTTTTCTAGAATATATAAAACTCTTCCATGTTACTGGCTATAATTTCCATGACATGCACTTGCCATCTCTAAAATAAAGTTGACTTATCTTTAAATACCTGAGCAAACTATTTTGCATTAGATTTCCTAGGGCTCTAGTGCATTAACAGAAGCCACAGAATAAGTACATTCTAATTATGTGATTGGAGTAATTGCTTCACTTGTCAGGAGACTGACACAAAGTACATCAGTTTATATTAGTTTATAATTTCCTGCATTTAGTTGCAGCCATAAAATATTCATGCCTTGAGTTACCTACATTATCAAGCCCAGAGGCACATTCAGCTGTCACTCTGAGGTTGTTTGTTTGGAGGACTACTTCTGTTGTTTGTCCTGTGTGAAAATTAAAAAAAAAAATTGAGTAACTTTCACTGAATGATCTGTACCACATTATGCAAGACAATACTTTCAAAATATGGTACTCCAAACTCAAAACCCTTTAGTAGTGGACTTTTGAAAGATTTAAAAAACTGATTCTGAGTTTACTGCCCAAAATGCTAGGTAAGTGACTGATGAAGTGTCTGCTTGTCAGATGTATTCCCAATATATTTCCATGTCCATTTACCTATTTACTCACTACTAGTCTGCAGTTACCAGACTACTCTCTCTTACATTCTTGCTACTGGACTACTGTTCAGGGGATCAAATTTCTATGCAGCTTATATTCAGCATATCCATTGTTTAGATGTTTGAAATCTAGATACCCATTACCAGCTAGGGACTACATGCTCCTGGAAGAAAATTTCCCCACGTCTGTCGTTGACTATATATACGAACAACGTAAAGTCTCAAAACACATACAGCAGGCAGCACTCCATTCTGAGATCTTCACATTTTTAAATTTAATTTATGGCAGAAAGACATCATGTGTATCTGCAACAACTGAAATGGAAAAACATATCCTATTCCATTGCTATAAATCTAATGAATATATTTTTAAAGGACATTAGGATTCTGCTATTAAGACTATGAGACAATTCAGGCTTTCTTCTATTATCCTCTGTTAAAGACATTGCTTGCTGGCTTCCAAAACTATACACATTTGTAAAGAGTCTATCATCACAGCACCCATGGGAAAATTCTGATCCTTCTAGATAATGGATAATTAAAATTCTCTGTCTGGAAATCTCAGTTTTTAATTAATGTTTGCTCAGGCATTTGCCCTGCTTAATCAATACCGCCTCTCTTGTCATTTGACCTCCTGGTGTTCATTTTCTAATATAAATGTGGGCTATGAGAATGAAGGTATGCAGACAAGCTGAGAAAGAAAGAGCATACATATAGACGAAGCAGACACATACATCTCTGGTCATATTTATCTATTAGTATAAAATGCTTATATGAGGCTGCAGTAAGGGGAAAAGGATCCAGAGCCATCATCTGCTCTGCTGAGAAGGCAGGCCCAGCCAGTTCATCTCAATATCATTGACACCTCAGAGCAGTTATTCCATCTGGCTGAGGTGAGAGAGAGAAGGGAAGCGGAATCACTCCATTGCCTCTGCTGAAAGACCAGCATTAGGCCCCTCTTGTCCTTGACCTGTTTCCATTCCAATAGTCAAATCAGACATTAAAGAGAATCCATATTTCTTACAATTAACCTGTTTTTCCTCCCACTAACTGATTTCCTCAGAGATATAGGCCTCGGCAATCAGATTTGCAAACTAATCCTATGTTTACCTTTTCAGACCAATAACAAAACAATGTATGCTAAATGTAAGATATATATGTGAGGAAAACCATATGCTGTGACAAACAGATGATTTTCACCATTTGAAAGAGCACCTCTTCTAAAACCACTACATACATATCATCTGGTTTGATTCTAAGAATTAGTGACTTAGTTTGTTTTTTGATTGCCACTGTCAATACATTTTCCATTTGTGCTGTGTCCTTTATATTGTAAGTATGAGGATAGCAATGGTTTTATTGATCTTTGGAAACAGCTTCGGCTACCCTGCAGTCCTGGGCCAAAAATTGCTTGTTTCCAGTGGTGGCTATCGCACTAATGTCTCAAGGAACCTTACAAGAAAGGCATGGGGTCAAGGTATTGTTTGTCTTCTACATCTGATGTTCAGAATGGATGTGAAAATATCATTCTACCTTGATTGTTCAGGTATAAGTAAGCAGGCAAGTTAAGAAGAAAACAATTTCGGATATACCGGTAAATGCACTGGCAGTACCAATAACCCTCAATTCCTTTCCCAGATTGAATGAAGACAATACCTGCAATAATAATTTGATGAATACACAACTGCTTGTTCAGCATCTTTCACTACACTTTCAAGCTGCCCAAAATTTTCTGTTCTCAGCAGCTGCAAAAACAGCCCCCAATCAACCATTCTATTCTGGTAAGGAAACCAGAAGGCTTTGCTTTGTCCTCAGTAAGTTCAAAGGCTGTTTGAAAGCAGAAAATAGGTTTGCCTTACAGCAGTGAGTAACATTTGCAGGATTCCAGTTCAGATAAAAGAACAGGCAGTGATAGCATCTTCTCATTTTCTGTTCAGACTTATTCATTTAACTACGAGACAACTGCTACAGGACTGGATGAAGGGAGAATATAATTTTTTCAGGCTGTCTTTCACAGAGCTCTGTGTTAAGAAAATGTGAAGTACTGTAGAAAGTCCCTGGTCACAGCAATGGTTTAACCATCTCAGTACTCTTCAATGAGGAAAAAAATTGATTAATTCATAAACTTATTCTAGTTGTTCACTCACAGGTTCCAGCTGCTGGGGGATGGGAGCAGAACTGGATGTTATATGAGAACCTAGTAAATGGCTCCTTGTGAAACATCCAAAAAAGATGCATGTGCACATAAAGCCAGGTTACATGTGCTTATATCACTAAAAAGATTCCAGCCTCTTGTTTGTTTAAAATGATTTTAGCAAAAACATCAATTATCATATAATCCTCACAAAAATGAGTACTTAGAAAGGCTTTTCTTTGCTTCAGCCCCATTGCTTTATTATATCCAAGTTCTTTAAAATATGGGGCATAACTGCTTTATGTAGACATTTTGCTTTTCTAAGAAACAATAACCAAAAACCAAGGTTAGGAGCTTGATGATATGTACTGTTCTGCAAACATACAAAGAGATAAACCAAGGCAACCTATAACTGCTAATAAAGAATCCCTGCTTTGGCCACAGGAAAGTGTCTCATATTTAGTTAGACCACTGGTCAATCGAGGCAAATACTGCCATTTTCGAATGACAGATCTGGAGGCCTACCAGGACATCCCTAGTCTTCCTTGGGAGTTTCCCATCCAAGTACTGAAAAGGCTCAACCCTGCTCAGTTTCCAAACTCAAATAGGATCATATTTGCTCAGGGAGGTATAGTTGTTATAAAAGGAATCCCTCTGAAATTAATTAAGTAGTTTTATACCATTTTTGAGTAAAGCTTTGCTATTAAAAGTAGCATTTGTGTCTGACCAAGGAAATCCTGCATGCAATCAGAATTCTTTTAAATAAATTCTTTAACGGCATCTCCAATTCTGAAGAACCAAGCAATTTTTAAAACTAAATGACATTTTTTATATCATAACTGGAGGTGCCAAAAAGTAGCATAGAAAAGAAAGTGGGCTTGGCTTCTACTTGCAAATTCCTAACTCTAGTACAGGGCTGGGCAAAAACAAAAATCATTTTTTTCATCCTCAAATGCCACTCAAAGCCCTGTAGGGCACATGGGGACATGTTTTTGGGCCTTCCTTGGCCCCTAGAGGGCATTTTCAGACATTTTGAGGCACAAAGACTTTTTGGAAAAATGTTGCAAAATTTCATTTTGACCTGGGGAGTGTCCAGTGGAGCTCCAAACATACCAGAAATGCCATCTATTCCCCCAGAGATCATTTTGGGATGTTCTGGAGCAAAATAATACAATACAATGTTTATAATCCCTGGGGGTACCAGGGATCATTGCTCTAGTGCAATCCATAGGGAATTGTTTTGAAATCCAAGCAGACTTCATGGAAATCTATTTTCACCCTATATGGCTTTTCTTGTTCCACAAGGATTTGCTGAATGACTGAATTGTACACTTCTACTGGTATAACTACCAATGGAAATAAGAAGTCATTATTATTAAAGTCAATAATGATAATGACTTATATCAAGAGATTAACAATTATTTCTAGCTATTTGCAACGGTCTACTCATTCATAAGCATTCTTAAAACATAGGCCCTTTTCGCAGCACCGGCGCTCGCGCGACGGAGGAGGGCGGCTCGCGCAAGAAGCCTGCTCCGGGAGGCTGCCGCTTCCCCCCTCCTTCTTTCCGCAGGCGAAGGAACGAGCGGGGAAGCAGCAGCCTCCCGGAGGCGGCGGAGGCGGCTCGCGCGTCCATCCCCCCGCGCGTGCGCAAGAAAGGAGCCTGTCCCGTCCATCCCCCCCACGTGCGCGTGAGAAAGGAGCCTGTCCCGTCCACCCCCCCGCACGCGCGCGAGAAAGGAGCCTTTCCCGTCCATCCCCCCCCCGCGCGCGAGAAAGGAGCCTGTCCCGTCCATCCCCCCCGCGCACGAAGCAGGACGTGTCGCGGCCGTCGCGCTAGCGCCCCGCCCCTTCCTTCCGCAGGGGCGGAGGGAAGGAAGCGCGACCCAGCCGGCTCCCCGACGCTCCGCACAAGAGGTAAGTGCGCGCAGGCACCGGGAGCGTTGCGCGAGCGCGGGTGATTTTTGCTTCGAAGCGAAAATCAAAAAACCCACGCTCGTGCCGCTTCAGCCCCGTGAGCCCGGCGGAAGTGGGAGTGCGTCGTGCGGAGCGACGCTCCCACTCCCGCGAGGCTCACGGGCCTGTCGCGCGAGAGAAGGCCCGTGCGAAAAGGGAGATAATTTCATTTGGTGAATCCCCACCTTGTTCTCCATTTTCCTTTTCAGAATCATCAAGCCTGCTTTCTTCTCCAGCTGCCAAGTCTGGGCATTGCTTCATCAGCTGCAGCAGCTTGTTCTCATAAGTTGTCCTTGTGGAAGCTAAAACAAACAACAGCTTTTAGTATTGGCTTGCTATACTTTCCAGTGAGTTAAAACCTCAGAAAACTTTATGTGCTCAGAATAGTTGATGAACCACAGACTGGAGGGAATCTTATATGCCAAGTCCCACTCTCTCTTGAAATTGCAGACATACTGCAATTTTACCTATCCAGAATCTACTGAACCACCTTCAGTCATTTATATCTGTTACATCTAGTACTGTCACCTGGTACAACAGAATTCTTCAGGTGTTTGAACAATGTTATCATATCTCCCACTTGTTCTTCTCTTTTGCAGGCTACACTTACTAATTTCTTCAACTCCCTTTCTCTTTCACAGCAGTGATTACCTTCATTGTCCTCTTCTAAACCTGTTCTAATCTGTTTGTATCAGGAGAAGGAATCATGTCACTGTTTAGATGTTAATTGTCTGCAGATCCCTAGCCAAAATAGCCAATGTTGAAAAATGACAGAAGTGTTTCAAACATCATTTGGTTGACAGTATATTCTTCTCCCCGATTTGTATCATTCTTATGCTCTGGTGTCCAGAACTGCATATAATACTCCAAAAGAGGTCCCAATAGTATTTATTATAATTTTAAAACTATGGTTCAATCAATAAATGCTAAAAGTTCATTCATCTTTTTTGTAATTATTTCACATGAATGACTTGTATTCAGCCTTTCAGTTTCATTCCAAGATCCTTTCTGTATGTTTTAGACCCATGCCATGTTACCTCTGCTCTATAGATGTGAGCTTAATCAACCCTCCTCTTCAGTGTAAAACTTTGCATTTGTCACTGCTCAATTTCATTTGGTTAGTCTTGCATATCTGTTCATTCCTTCTATAGGTGTTTGTACTAATGGTCAGAATTTGAGAAATGGCATCACCATCAGTTTCCAAAACTTAACCCTGTACTTCTGTATCACTAGAACTTGCAGCCATTTGGCAGTAGCCAGCCAGAGGAGGCAGACAGTGGTTTTGTTTTGTTTTGTTTTTTTTAAGTATGAATAAAATATTTTCTAGAGTGAAAGACATGGTTTGGAGCAAGTAACATAAAACAGAATTGTTCACTGCCATTTACAAATTGAAGAAAGGAACAGAGTTACATTAGCTTTAGAGGTAAGCTGAGCCCTCTCCTTGTTAGCCAGTTATATCCTAATGGCAGCAGCAATTTAGTGGTGGTGGCATCAATGATAATTATCGAAATGATGACAGGAAGGCAGTGTTGGTGGGGAAAATAAGTAAAGTTTTAAAACGTGGACAAAATTGTTAAGAAGCAGGATGGAGAAGAGGATGAAAGAAGGAAATAGGAAAATATATGGCATCTGTAAAATCCAATTTATAGACAAAGGAGAACCAGCCTTCTGTACTCAGAACAGTTTCCTGCCCCATCCCAACACCAGTAGAAACCAAATAAATCTATTATAAAATATATACATTTGAAAATATAAAATGTACACAATGCAATTTTTCTTGATGCCTAATCTGAGTTACCATAGTGCTGTTATTTTGCTTTTTAGCACAGAGTATATACAGGCTTGTTTACATTACCCAAACAAGATGTGTATTTTGGAACACGTTCAAATTACACTGAGCCCGCAGGATAAGACAAGTTAAGAGTCTGAATCAACAAAAGCATATGTTCTACAGCAAGAGCTGAGCATCCTGCCTTAGGGAAAAGAGGCATCTCAAACCATCTACACCTACCTGGTCAAAGTTAGCTTGTCTCAGAATAAGATTGGTTACAGAAGCAATTTATGCAAGACACAAATCACACCTCTCTACCAGCAACATTTAATTCCATTCCCTACCCAGTACTGGCTTTTGCTGATCTTTACACCTCTCCAACCAGTTTAAATCAACATTAAAATGATGCATACGCAATATTGGTCCAGCATTGATTCCGTATGCAGAGAGCTGTTCCCGTAATTCAGTGTCATTCAGAGCATGAACATCAATCGCATCTTTGGAGGCTTGTTCTACAGAGTCTTTTTCTTTGCTTTTTATGCACACATCTACAGTAAACTTCTCCATTTCCTAATGATACAACCTATGAAAGGAGATACAATACTGGTTAAGGATTTTGTCTTCATGCAGTTTCCTATTAATCCCTACTGTATCTGAGTGGTAAATGTGATTTAACTCAGTTGCTGCATCAGGATTCCTGTCAATTTTGGAATGAGTTCTCAATGACTTTTCATTGAACAGCACAAGAGTTTGTAACCATAAATCATTAATAAAAACAAAAAACATCAAATTATTTCTGAAGACACATTATTACTGAAACAGAACCAAAATGTATGTATTTGTGTGTCTAACCAAATAATGTATTTTAAGAGAAAAACAATAATTTCCAGCTGGACAATGAAGAAAGCTAACGGGTAAAAAAAATAACTGACATTTTGCAGATACCAAGGATGCCTCTGAAAGACAAATCAATGGGTATGAGAGCAAATCAAGACTGAACTCTAACTGCAAGCCAAAACAACTGAAGCTGTTGTACTTTAGACATATCAGGAGATGACACAACTCACTGGAAAAACCAATAAAACTAAGTAAAGTTGAAGATAAAAGGAAAAGAGGAAGACCAGTTTACAGATGAATTGACTGACTCAATAAAGGAAGCCACAGTCCTGAGTTTGCAAGCCTTGAACAGGTCTGTTCATAACAGGTCTCTTGGAGATCACTCATCCATAGGGTTGCCATAAGTCAAAGTTGACTGGATGTGACATAACAACATAGCTGTATTGGTCTATTGCAATAAATAAATAATCTTGTGCCAATTTAAAAATTACAAAATTTGAGCATGAGCTTTTAAAGATAGTTTATAAAACAAATATACATTTTTTTTAAAGAAATAAAACTAATGGATGCAGATCTACATTTTATGTTCTGGAGTGGGTCCAAACTCCAAATTTATTGGGTACAAATCTTACTTTAATTAAGTAATAAGGATGGTCAAACCAAACCCTCAAATCCTTGAATCCTGGGGAAGGATTCAAGATTTGTGAATCTGAATTCCTGTGGCAAAATAGGCAAACTGAGTCTTTCAAATCCAACAGCCTGAAAACCAGGGAGACCAGGACACCTGAAAACTTGGGAGACCAGACACACAAGGGGACATGGCAAGGAGGTGGGTTTTTCTCTTGGAGTAACAATGACCTTTGCTAACAAGTTCAGAAATTACATATGGAGTTGTATTCTAAGATATTTAAATTGAGCATTTAAGATTTAAGTTCAGCACTTGACTGGAAGGGACAGGCTTGAGATTTCAAGGACAGCTGAAAAGATTTCTTTGCACAGCTCCCTTGCAAAGCTCTTTCAGACACAATTCTGGGGTTTGTAGTTTTACAAGGTGTCACAGCCTTCTCTGCCAAAGTGTGCTGGTGCATCATCAAACTACAAACCCCACGATATCATAAGGAGCTATGCAAAGAAAATCCTGTTTTGACCTGAATCATCTCTGTAATGTAGTGGTCCTGTTTACAAAGGCAGAGAAATGTGGGATTAATCCATGTTTTCCTGGCTGTGTACAAAGAGCTTTCATGTCATTTTCAATCTGGGGAGATCCTGAGGCAAAACTATGACAATTGTCCTGGCCACATTTCTTCAGAGGGAGGCTTGCCTTTGCCTAGGCTTTTGCTGAGGCTGAGAGAGTATGTCTTGCCCAAGATTATCCTTCTTTCCCTTGCGTTTTAAACCCTTTTTTTAAATTCAAAAGGATTCAAAAGATTCGAGATTCATGAGATTCATGGATTCCCAGAACCTTCCAGGGATCTGGATTCGGAAAATTCTGGATTCGTCCCATTCCTATTAAGTAATGATGAGGTTTAACTCCCATCTAATGTGTCACCAATATTGTTAAACAGGAAAAAAAATACACACAATGAAGAGCTTGTCCCACTGGGATGTATCAAGAGAGGACACTATTTGCTGCTGTTTCTTTTAAAGATCCAAATAACATTTTGCCAGTGTCTGGAGCTATTTCTCCTCCTTTTCTGCAATATTCTTATGTATTCTGCTCCTACCTGAAAGGGGAGGGTTTTGTTAAATTGATATATTCAGTTATCACCTGGGTTGAAAGAATTAACGTAGCTGTGTCTAGTCTCTCACCTCTTTGCTGTTTTCAGGACATCTCACCCATCTACCTTGTTTCCCTTCTCCCACACCCTCTTTTTATTTTTTTTATTTTTACACTCTTTGAAACTTTAGCACCAAAGTGGTGGCCTGCAATTATGCTATTGCTGAACTTGGAAAGATAAAGCTTCCTCTCCCCACCTCCACTCATCCGAGATTGAGGGTGCTGCTAAGAAACAGAAGAATGTGTGTGTGTGTGTGAGAGAGAGAGAGAGAGAGAGAGAGAAGGAGGGTCATAATTGCAAGGTCCACTTGAATTCAGAAGAAATACGGGTTGTAAAATGCTTTTGATCTCCTCACACATAGTCTTAAACTTGGAGGATTTGATGGTGTATTCAGTTTGAAGTGGGAGGTAGGCAGACACTGTGAACCCTAGCTGAAATTTGATCTTTCCAATGACAGGAATACCATTATTGGAGTCTATCATTTAGCACTAAGGCTGTATACAAAGCTTAAAATTTTTTTTAAAAAAAAACATGAATGTATATTAGAGGTTCATACTAATGCAATAAGGCTTGAGAGATTTTTTTAAATATTCAGATTTGCTGAGGTGTATGTGTGTTTTGGAACAGGAACGGTAGGAGAGGGAATCCATTATTGTGCACAAAGATTTATTTTTCTCCATCTGACCCTCTATTCCCATCCAGGCCTTATCTTTTTAAAAATAGTGCTGGGACAGGAACATAGCAAGAAGGGACATAGAATAGTATGGGTAAAATTGGCACCAATTGCCAGCACAGTTAACCTCGTTAGCAACTAGAATAGTTTATTATCTGGCTTCAAGTGAGTTCTGATATATGGTGGCACATCTATCATAAGGTTTTTTTGGCAAGATTTAGGTCATTTTTGCACTATACTGTTATAGTGCTATTATTCCACTTTCAATATCCTGTGGATTCCTGGAGTTTGCAGTTTAGGGAAAGGCATTTAGAATTCTCAGCCAGAGAGCTCTTTGGCCTCAGTAAACTACAAACCCCAGAATTCCACAGTATGTTGAAAGTGGAATAACAGTACTATAAGAGTGTAATGCAGACATAGCCTTCGAGTAAATTTGTCAGTCTTCCTTTGAGGTTAAGAAAGTATGCAAGTCGCCAAGTGGGTTTCCATGGCTGAGCACAGATTCCAGTATGCTAGGGCTGAGTCTGACATTCAAATCACACCATGCTGGCTCAGACAGTATATATATTGCTGGTACTGCAATATTGCTAGCACTGAAAAAATCAGCTACCTCAAACAGAAAATAATGGTTATTAAAGATGGGTGGAATAAGGATAAACTAACAGATAACGTTTACATACAAAACTGCAAACAAAACTCTTAATTTAATCATATTGTTGTATACTAGAACTACCATTTTAGACTAGAAAACTGCAAACAGTTAAACAGTTAAGCAACTTCAAAATATATGGTATTGTATTTTTCAGAATTGCAGGGCACAGTAGCTTCTTTAAACCAGCTAGAGGCCACCACTTGACAAGGTTAAGCATAGGGTACAAATGTGCTTTGCCAGGAGGAGGGGGCCTTCCTCCGCATAGTGTACCATCCACCCCCAAATTCCATTCTATGGCCTTAGAATGCACCACAGGGGCAAATACACCCACAGCAGCATCTTTCTACAGGTAGAAGGGCCACAGAGATACCAGAGTTAAGGTCTTTCCGCACTACACTGTCATAGCGCTATGATCCCACTTGCAACCTTCTGGGGAATTCTAGGGGTTGTAGTTTCCTGAGGCCAAAGAGCTCTCTGGCTGAGGATTCTAAAGGCCCCTCCCTCAACTGCAAACCCCAGGATTCCATAGGAGGTTGAAAGTGGAATAATAGCACTACAACAATGTAGTGTGGAAAGGCCCTTAATCCCCATTCCTTCCCTGAAACGGTATTAGATCAGAACCATTGATATAATGGTGAGGAAAAAATTAATCGAGAGAAAGAAGGGAGGGAAATCACCCCTACTCCTCCTCAGCCCTGGTCATTTCCGCACCACATTGTTATAGTGCTAATATTCCACTTTCAACATCCTATGGAATCCTGGGATTTGTAGTTTAGAATTCTCAGCCAGAGAGCTCTTTGACCTCAGCAAACTACAAACCCCAGAATTCCACAGGATGTTAAAAGTGGAATAATAGCACTATAACAGTGGCCATTTCCACACGGGCCTGTTATAGCGCGATGATTCCACTTTCAACATCCTCTGGAATCCTGGGGTCTGCAGTTTCGGGAGGGGCCAGCCGGCCCCTCCCGAAACTGCAGACCCCAGGATTCCAGAGAATGTTGAAAGTGGAATCATCGCGCTATAACAGGCCCGTGCGGAAATGGCCAGTGTAAGGCAGAAGTGGCCCTTGTTTCTCTCATGACTGGAACATGGAGCTGCAAGACTGAACACGGGAGAGGATTCCTCTACCTTGAATAGAAATAAATATTATTATTATTAATTATTATTCTTATTAATGGCAGCGTGTCCAGCAGGTGTTTCTTGTCACACACCCGACCAGCAACTCCTGTAGAAATTCCCTTTACACCCCCCTTAAAGCTGCTGCCTTAGGTCCCATTTTGGAGAAAGGCGAGATGGGAATGTAATAAATAAATAAAGCAGCCCTTTCCAGTTTTCAGCCTGGCAGCCTTAGGACCATAGTCCCCAAAGGCCGCTTTTCATAACACAAAATAAAATTTAACTTGCTTGGATGCGAGCACCTTCTTTGAGACCCCCCCCCTCATAAAAGCCTCAGCTCCGGATGTTTTTTAAACGAAAAGGCTTCTTTTTAAATAAATGGACCTGCTCTGTGAGCTCTTCCCAAGTTACATTTTCTCCTATATTAAAACAAACCCTATTATGTCACTAGGCCTGCCCCGTACGTGCCTTCATAGCTCCCTCCCCATTCTTTGAAAAGTTCCAGAGTGTCCCCAGCCTCCAAACAATTTGTCCTCGATGAGGTAAAATGTGTTCAGCTCTGTCGGTGTCCCGCCTCGCCTTTCTCTCCTTCCAGGGTCTCCGTCTTTCACGAGGCCACCCGTTCACTACGTTACACCTGCTTTGCAGGCCGCGTCCCCGCCTAGCACCTTTATTACGTGTCACTGAAGAGACTCTTTCCTCACGTGTAACCCCCTGCCGGGATCCTTGCCTCCATATTGTCTTTGTTATGCTTTGGCACCGGCTTTTTAAAGTGAAATGACGGGCCGGCTTGCGAATGTAAAGATCCCTACACCTTCAATTCTCTTGTATTGTCAACATTTCGTTTAGGGCGTTAAAATAAGTCCCCTCAGCAGAGGAACCATCAATGACCCCGACGTGATTCGAACACGCAGCCTTCTGATCTGGAGTCAGACGCGCTACCGTTGCGCCACGAGGTCTTCGAGCAAACGGTTGAAAGCTAAGCTTCAAGAGTCTGCTCATCGGCCTTCTATTTTTTTTCCTCCTCCTACTCCTTTTGGCGCATGCGCCTTATGGTTTTTTTGACACCATTTGGGGGCACCTTACTCCCTCTGCGTGCCTATCATTGACTACTCTAGGTGAAAATAAATCACATAACTTCAGTCCTTCCACCTCGCTTTTCTTCGCAACCGACCCCAACCCCTCCGCCCTGCGTTTCCCTCACAAACCGAGAACAAAATCGCAAAAACTACACCCCTCCCCCAGTTGTTTTGAACCGTCGTTTTGAGGGACAGCCCCTTCATGTTCAGCCAGCCAATCACCAAGGAGACTACGCCTCTCCTGGGCGGAGCCTACAGGGAAACGAAGAGCGTGAGGTAAGAGTATCTACGGTGGAAGGTACCATCTGCATCTCCCCAATGGGGGACGCCTTTTTTTTAAAAAAATGGGTGTGTTCCATTGAAAACCGGAGATGAGTGAGGCAAATTCAGACCAAGGAAGGGGTTACCAAAGCTGGGGATTTTAGACGGCACTGTGTTTGTGTTGAGTTCAGTTCATATCTGGTTTGGAGACGATCAGCTCGTTAATAGCAGGAAGTACAACAAAGATTTTGGTAGCACGTGAACCATAAAAGTTTTAAGTTTCAGCGGCCACTTCTTCACAGGGACAAAGTACATATTGTCTTCTCTTGAAGGACAGCCCTTTGGTCTTCTGGTGAGGGAGGCGCCTTTTCACGAGTGGCTCTCCAGATGTTGTTCGACTTGAGGCCATTTCCGCGCTAGCCTGTTATAGCGCGATGATTCCGCTTTCAACCTCCTCTGGAATCCTGGGGTTTGCAGTTCCGTGAGGGGCCGGCCGGCCCCTCCCGAAACTGCAAACCCCAGGATTCCAGAGGAGGTTGAAAGTGGAATCATCGCGCTATAACAGGCTAGCGCGGAAATGGCCTGAGATCCCATCAGCCCCTGTCAGCATAGCCAATGCCCAGGTACGATGGGAGTTGTAACTTGGCATCATCAGTGCTCCCTTCCTCCTCTTCATTTCCGTAAAAGTTCATGTAACCATAAACCTGCTTTTTTTTTTTAAAAAAAAGGTAGTTTTTTATTAAGTTTTCACATAGAATGAACATACATATACATTCTTCTCCAATACACTAAAAAGAAGGAAATCAGTAACAACAACAAACAAGAGTAAACAGATTTTAAAAAATGCTATTCTGTACAAATCAGAAAGGAAAAGGGGTAACGACCTGTGACAAAGGATTCAAACAAGAAAAGAAGGGGGAGGGGAAAGGAAAAAAAATCTACAGATTGGAAAGGAAAAAAAAAGGAAAGGGAATAATGAGCTATGAGGAAAGATTCAGGCAAGGGGGAAAAAAGAGGGGAAAGGAAAAAAGAAAACCCCATAAATCTGCTTTTTATGTTGTTAAAATACTCCTTTTTGTGTAGTCAATATTTGTACTTGAATTTTTTTCAGTTTATTTCTACTTCTGTTTCATATATTTAATGTTTAAATAACCCAGAGGTTGAAGTGAGGACTACATATAGTGGCTGTGCAATGCATGTATTTATAATTTTTAGTGAAGTTCAGTTTACTCATAAGCAGATGTTTGTGGTGAGGCTCTTTTGAGGAGGCTGAAAGCTGCTGAACCCAAATTTTGTACAGGAAGTTAATTATGATAAAATTGCATCTACGTATTCCAGTAAAGTCAAGATTAGATACCACTTTCCAGTCTGATAGTTTCCGTAATTAGAATGGGATAGGAGAATCACCCATTTACAAAATTACTATTCTGAAAACACAGAACAGGGATCTCTCAGCTAAGGATGTAGAAGTATTCCTGGGCATTACTTCTTTAGCAGAAAATTTGGTTCCAGAAGCAAAAATAATAGGGAAGAAAATAGAGATAGGGTCATACACAATGAGAAGCGCAATTCAACATGTTTCAGCAATTTTTTTTTTAATTTAAAACAAAAATATGCACATGTGAAATGAAACAGGTCAGGTAAACCTTGCATAAGTAAACAAAAATATTTTGAATCTTCTGAAGAGCTCTTGAAGGCTACTTCCAAAATGCAATCAGGATGATCTTTTTCACTTGGCTCCACTTTACTAATGATTTTCTTCTCAGTGGCCAAACTTATAGATCCTTCAATGCTAATGCTTTTAAAAAAACATCCAGTCAGCCAGAGGAAGAGGAGCGCAGGACTAAGGGTGTAAAAAGATGTTTCTTTGTCATGCTTTTTAAAGTGAGGTATATCTGCGGTCTATGCACATTTAATTTGAATTAAGGAATAAATTTTATTGATTTAATAAGACCCCAGTGCAGTCAACAAAAAGGCTTGTACCAATTTGAAGACTAGCTAATTTACTATGGCATGAGTTTTCATGGACTACAGTCTATTTCTGCAGATACACTGTTGGGACGGAGCCTGGGGTGTGTGGCTAGCCTGAGTGGCACGGCAGCCCCAGTAACAGGTTGCCATGTAACCAAAGTGGCTCTGTATGAGAGAAACCCAGCGCATTGGTGAGAGGGAGGGGCTGACATTTGAGAGGAGAAGGGAGAGAGAGACGGAGAACAAGAGTGCTCTAGGATGTAGCCAGGCAGGTTGTCTGAATAGCAGTGGTTGTCTTCTCAGAGGTCTAGAGAGAGAGAAGAGAAACCAAACCATTTCTGATTTGAGTCAGAAAGTGTGACCCTGATTGGGAATTAAGCTTTGGAGCAAAAGGGAAACCAAAGGCCTGTCTGTGTATGAAAGTTCTGTATCTGTATACTGAGTTAAGCTATAAGAAACTGGATAAACATCTTTCAAAGTTCTTATTACTTGTATTTGCTTATGACAACCAATATCTTTCCTTATTTATTATTTTAATAATGAGTATGTTATCCAATATATTAAAGTCAAAGTTTGTCTGTGTCAGGCAAAGACCTCATGTGGTTGGCTGTGTCAGATGAAGACTTCCTATGATTGGCTGCCTGAGAAGATTCTGTGGAATCCTGGGGTTTGTAGTTGGCGAAGGGCCTTTAGAATTCTCAGCCAGAGAGCTTTTGGGCCTCAGTCAACTGTGTCTGTCTTGAATAGGCTGTTTGTTATGGAGACAAGGCCTAGAAGCAAGGAGGAGGGCAGTGTTTTTCCTCAGGAACCCATCCTCTGTATGTTAATACCTCTGAATACAGATTGGATTGGGGAATGTGGGGAAAAGTTACAGGTACTGGACAAGACCGTTTGGGAAATTAGAGACACAGGATCTCAAATCTTTCTAACAAGTATTACCTATGAGAAAATAAAATCCCAGGCAACACAGGGTATATACGCTAGTATTTTTATAAATTCTGACCTAGTAGAGTACTTTCCATTGGCTCTAATCAATGAGTAACACACTACTATAGATCAGTAAATCATTCTGAGTAACAGCTGAGAGGCTTTACCTTTTATACACTAATTTGGTGGTTTTAAAGGGGAAAGCAGGGCTGTATAAGGAGGTAAGGTGCTTTTGCAGGCTAGAAGAAAAGTAGGTCTGGCCCCTACAACTCTATAGTAAGTCTGCCTACTAGGATAGCAGTCTCTGAAATCCTGTGCCTTTCTGTAAAAAAATCCAGAGTTAAGGACATCTTTGTTGTTCTATATGCTTTCAAGTTGTTAATAGATCACTGTAATCAATATACATTTTAGGACACCTAACTGTGTAGGACGGCTGCCTTATAAGACAGTTGTAAGACGGTGGGAGACTGCAGGCTAAGCATGCATAGAATCAGGCCATAAGTTGTGTTAGTAAGGCTGTCATCCACTTGAATTTATAACTGATTTATCACATTAAATCTGTATGTTTGCATGAGAAAATTATTTTGAAGAAAAAGGCATGCTGGGGGATTATATTTAGGTGTGTGTGTGTATATATATATATATTTTCAACAGGCATCATTTGATCAAGAATTGTTCGTTTCTCTCTGGCTGCAGGTTGAATTCTTCTTCTGCTACAGTTTTCAAAGTACTTGCAATTAAAGGACTGAAGTTTAAAAAATGCTTCCCAATTAATCAGATATGGCTTCTAAGTCAATTAAAATGGATTGATGTTGTTTGATCTTTCTTATAATGAATTGTGTGTAATATTTTCCTTTACAGTAGTACTGTGAGCCCAAGGTAGTACTGAAAGCAGTATGTCTCTGAATATCCACTGCAGGGGAAGGTGAGTAGGAGAGCACTGTTTTATTTATGTCCTGCAGGTGGGTTTCTCATAGGCAGCTTATGGATTTGCTGATAGACTTTTGCTCCAAAACAGCAAGTTTCTTATGTACTGCTTGTATCCTTATGAGTATCTTTGGGAATACTTTGCTATGGAAAAGCAAGATATTAATTGAACCAAACCAATTAATCTATCTGGTTAATTAATGAAAGGCGCTAATCCTGGTATTAAATAACATTAAGTATGTGCCTAAGGATGATTTATTCTCCAGTCATTCTTTTCTGAAGTTTCATAAATGATGTTCCTGACTCCTCTTCTTCTCTTCAGTTATTTCCTGTGAAAACTCTGGTCTGTGTTCTAATTCATCTGTGGTGTGGACTAGAGGGTGCTGTGGAGAATTGGAGTTCTGGAACAAATGAGGCTACCCACTATAGAGCTTTGCCAGCTGTTTTTTTCTGTGAAAAGAGGTAAGGGAAAGCCCTGCAGATGGCACTATCTGATTTTTTTTTCTTAGCTTGCTCTGTCCTCAGCTCATATAGCTGCAGGCAGTGTAGAATGCAAAAAGAAAAACATATAATCATATCTTTCACATATTTGGAACAAAACTGTCAAAATAGTTATTTTTAAATTGAGGACAGCCTGCTGCTGGCTGACTGCTTTAAAATCAAAACACTTAAAAATTTTTGACCCAAGAGTCACTGGTGTTCTAGAAGGAAGAAACTTCTGAAAATGATTTCAATGGCACTCCCACACCAGCATTTGTAGGATTGTATCTGTGTTGTCTAATCTAAATTCTCACTTTACATATAGACAACAAAGATACAGTCCTACAAATGCTGGTGTGGAAGTGCCATTGAAATCATGACTTCCACATATTTTATTTTAAATTAAAATCTTATCTTAGGCATTTTTTATGAAACTCTGGTTTCAACAACATTCTTGTTACTGCATTTCTCAGATATTTTTCTTATATTTAATTATATTTCTGTCCCACTTTGTTCCAAGAAACTCAGTGGAGTATCCATGATCTTTCTCTCTATTTTAATCCTTACAACAAGCCTGTAAAATTGGCTAGGCTGAGGAGCTGTGACTGTACAGTTAATCTCATGGAGGAGTGGGGATTTCAACACAGATCTTTCAGTCTTACTCCTATACTCGAAACAGTACATGGCACTGGCTTTCTTGTGTCTAATTGTATTATAGTGTTGGTTGTTATGCCTCTGCAGCAGGTTCAGGATTTCTGTGCAGGAGCAATCCTCAGATCCATTGCCTTAGGGTCTGGCTCTGTTAAGGTTATTCTAAACAAAACAGTGTTGTTGGGGGAACATCGGAAATGCTACATGACATCTTTCAAAGACGTGGTTGTTACAAGGTGTGTGCTGCAATCATATGAAGAACTTGTTCCTTTTTTTCTCATTCTCCGGGGCTGACTTACCATTATGTTGTTCTATATGTATTACACCTCAGCTGTCTTCCTGACACAAAATAGGCTTCAATACAGTATATATTATCAAAATGTGACCCTCCATAGGATGGGATGAAAGCCAGAATGGTTTAATGGTTTGAGTGTTGGGTTCAAACTCTGGGAGACCAGGGTCTGAATGCCTGCTCAGTCCACTAGATGATCTTGAGCAAAGTCACACCCTCTTAGCCTCAGAAGAAGACAAGGGCAATCGTCCTCTGAACAAATCTTGACAAGAAAACCCCTCAGCAGGTCTGCCTTAGGATTTCCATAAGTTGGAAATGACTGGTACACACACAATAGCAAAAAAGGATAAATAGGGTGAGTATTGGGTAGAGGCTGCATATTCGAAGGAATCCTGAGAAGATACAGTGTGTTAACTGTCTACTCTTGGTGCACATAGTGATATATTGGAAATTCTTCACCTTCACAGCTACTCCAGCAGGATCTCTGCTGGGCTACTCACTTTCAGGACTGTGGAGAAAGTTTTCTTTTTCCTTTACTGCTACACTGTCCCATTTTGCTTTTTCTGAAAGAAGTGTTTGGCAACTATTTGCTTACAAAAAAGACAAATACACAAACATCAAGGTGTACATTTGAATACATCCCAGAGGGAGGAGCTTAATTTGGGCCCTCTCCTTGGTGACTGCAAGCCAAAGTATGGCTGTTCCACACTGTGTAGTTTTTGGGCTCCGTTTTGTGGCTGCATAAAGTGAGAGAGGAATATTGCAATTTAGAAATATAGGATGTTAGGTGAGGTTAAAACTAATCTTAATGTAATCACACACCTGGCAACTTTGTTTGAATTTTTGGGAAGAAAATAATGTTAGAGGGGCCACAGCTGGAGTGTAGAAGAGTTCTGTCTCAGATGTCTTCAGGTAGACCTAGGAAAATGATTTTCTGAAACCTTAAAAGGTCATTGGAATTGTTATTGAAATACTGGATAGATGGACCAATGGTCTGAATCAGTATAAGACAGCTTCCAGAAGGGAAAGGCTGTTTTCATCAGGGCAGCAGCATCCCGACCAAATCCCTGCTATAACATGTAGTCATTAAAAATGAAGCTCCCATGGATGCCATTCAGTTCAGTATTGTCCAGTTTTAGTAACAGGGGTGTTTTAATTGGTTTTTATTTATTTAATGTTTTAAAGTTGTTTTTTTACTCAATTGTGCATCACCTCAAGGGTCTTGATGAATCAGTGCTATAAATAATAAATCAATATTGTTGATAATACAGGCCAACAGGAGTGTTCTCATCCCTTCTTGGAGATGCAAAGTATGTGACCTTCAAACATGTGTAGATGGCTATTTTTATACATCTACTGGAATATAACTGGCCTATTGCATTCAATTTATACCCCTTTTATACTGGTAGGCACAACCAACCCACCATCAGGAAACACATTTAGGGATACCTTTAAAGTACAGTAATCTATACTTTATGTGCTTTATTACCATAGAGGGCATCGTTTGGATTTTCTCCTTCAATCACCCAAATATCATGAACCACCTTTGCTGTGTGGGTTGTGTAAATTGGACCAAGTTGTGCAAATAAAGCCCCACTACACAGTGGAGTCACGCAAGTGAGCTGAGCCATCTGAGAACAATGTAAAACAGAAATTTTATAAGATTAAAAAAAATCTGTTGTTTACATTGGGCAGAAGAATGAAAAGGTGATGAGTTTTCACCACCATGACCTCATTTGTCTTTACCTTTAAACTGTCCTTTTACATTTTATTTCTGATCATAGACAACAAGTGATAGTGTTACCATTATGTTTCTTACAGTTGTTTAAATATGTGGTTGTTCAAGTTAGGGGTGTAGCTGATATTTCAGTTTTTTAGTTTCAACAATAAACAAAGGGTAAGGTACCAAATGCAAAAGATGTTATAATAAACTCTGTTTATTATGGCAATTAACATTTCTGCTCTTCTTAGCATGCTTTCACAGTTACAGCAAAAAAGTGCTTACTGCAAGTGCATAGATCTGAAAAAACAAAGAAACTGAAGTCAAGTGATTTAGCTGGTTCTAAAACTGGCATCAGGCAGAACAGGGAATTAATCAGCCAGGAGACCAATCAATAGGCAAGTATTTCAGTGAAAGATACAGACATGATAGGCATCTATAATTTATAATACAACCTTGTAAACCACCTTGTTACAACTAAAGTCTTTTGGACTCCATGTACTTACAACCCCAAAATACCTGTTAAATGCTGAAAGAAAGTCAGCTATGCCATAAGATTTTCTTGATTTGATTATAAGATGCTCTGTTGCACTAGCATTGAGAAACATTAGAATGTACAGAACATATCCAGCAGACTTGGTTATCAGTAATAAAGACAATGGAGATCTGTTTTACCTCAACAAAGGTTTTCAGGCGGTATAGCACTATTGATTCAGTTTCACAAGGTGATCTTCACATTATCCAGAATGACACAGATTAACGTCACTTTGTATTCATGTCCCTAATAACATCGCATGTAATTCAACAATATTAACTTTTTTAGCACCATTTTTTCCCCACTACTGTTTTGCGCCCATCACAAAGCTCCTATGATTATTTGAGCATACACAGTTTCGGAGCTTTTGTGATCATTGTTCAAATAGACTATTCAATGCACTACCAGTTGGTTGAAAAGGACCTGGACTTATTAAAGCATTCAGATAATCAGAGGGTCATATAAATGGATTTACAGATAGATACAATAAGTGTATAAATGTCACAAATGGACTTACAGAGGGATACAATAGTTCTAAAGCCACAGTGGAAGGTACATAGTGAAATCAGGTTTTAGATGAGGAGAAGTATCTAGATATGACAGATTTCTCATAATCCTCAGAGTGTAGGACTGTGAACCAATGAATCCTAAAAGATAGTACTGCCTTGAACAATCCTTTGGGGAAAGAATTGTAAATTACAATTTATTTCTCCCTGTAAAGTGCACTTGATTATTGACCATATAAATTTGATTATTTATCTTATTTTACAAAAAGCCTTCCTTAGCAAAGACAAACAGGATCCCATAAAACAATAACACTGTTATTGGGTAGCTGTCTTTAATGTTAACAATTGCATTCTCAATAGCAATAATTTGTTTAAAAAACACAGTGGAATATCCTTTTTAAAAAAAAACAGTCCTCTTAGGAAAGAAGGTAGCTCATATATTAAAGAAACATTGCCACTATCACCCGGCTCTGAAGATACATTTTTTAAAATAATCAATACTACAAAGGGTCGGTTCTAAAAATTCTCATAAATATTTATATCTCTTAAAGGGTATTTAATAGCACACAAATAATCTATGTAGCAGATTCCATTACATGTGTATAAATAATCATTTTTTTCTCTTCTTTGATGTACAATATTATACAATCAGTATGCATGGCTTATTAAGAACATCCAGTTCACAGGAAGCTGAGTTGACCTGTATCCAGTACAGAAAAAGTCATTTATTGATATCATGCAAAATAGATAGAAACAGCTGGTTTCTATGGCTACTGCAGCTGGAAGACTCCCGAGGAACATTTCTATTTATGTTCCTTATAATGGAATTTGGAGAGCAAAAATGGGGAAAGAAATAAGTATAGACTGTATCAGGATGTGTTGTACCCTCTCGTTTGCCAGCCTTCAGATGCAAGTATAACTCCTCTTTCTTATTGACAGGAGTTGGAGATCCAGATTAAACCAACCATTTATGGCACAGTAAAGCAAGTGCTTTCTGCATGATAAGCACATTTACATTAAGAGCTAAAAATAGGCATAACATCTATTTTCATCTACCATTATGTCCAGGGGTTTTCCCATTAACTCAAGCCTGAAGCTTAAAATATATTTTTTTAAAAATGCAGTTTGAGCAAAGAAAACATGCTATGAAAGATTTACAGTCTTCAAAATGGGTTCAAGATTTTCTAAGCAGTGAGATCAGCACATATCTTCTGCACTACAGGGAGCAGCTATGTAAGTAACATACTTCAGCTTTCCTCTTCCCAGCTGCCAAGATGTGTCCTTGTAAGACCCAGCTGCTCATCTCTCATTAATTATCATGCAGTCTGATTGCATTGGCTCTAAAAGTTGTCAAAATGTCCTAGCAGGAAATATCAAGCAGCTACCACTGATCCAAACAGGTGATATTTAAATATCATGCTTGAGCCCCATTGATTACAGCTACCTTTGTATTATTTTCAAGAGGTACACAATTCTTCCAATTTGTTTTGCAGAGTATCAAGGCCTGTGTCAAGTAACTTTTCTGCCATTGCCTTAACTATCTCTCTTTGTTACTCCTGATGTTGCTAACAATGTTGTCACTGCTTTTTCAGCTCCAAAGTGTCATATTCCTTACCATTCTTGATAGCTGGAACACAAGTTTACATCTAGGAAACTTCTAGAGTTTCCACTGGGACACTCCCAAAGAGTGATATATACTTGTTAAGTGGGTCCATTCCCAGTCTACTAAGTGAATACAGGTTTCTGTCTCTGAAAACAGATGTTTCTGTATAGAGAATCTCCATACCCTGGTCCTGAGTTGCATGAATCACAAAAATAGATTATAACAATGCACCTGTGTGTTTGAATATGAGAGTTTTGAATATCTATAGAGGTCACTGGAGTTACAATAGTAATGAATATAGACAATTATATTTAGGTCCTGATGTAGCACAGTGCTTGGAAGTAGGCTTAATTCCATCCCATTTTTTTAGCAGTATATATAATTGACACAAAGCCTGTAACTATATTCACCCTTTCTTCATTGTTGAGAATAACTCTCACTGAACTCGAGAAGACTTATTTTCCCTCCTCTCCTCTCCCTCATACTGAGTTAATTGAGTGGAAACTATTTTTGCACTTTGAACTCAGTTTGTAGCAACTGAAGTAAGCTGAGGAGAAAAGGGGGAAAGTGCTAGGAAGAAACTGGGATGTTTTAAAAGCAATGGGAAAAGTGGGATTATGGGGATTAATTGGAACTGTTCCTGCCAAATTGAGATGATTGAAGGGTACAGAATCAGGCTGTGATAGGAAATTGTGAAAAAATACAGCAAAACTTGTGCTTACTGGTAACACCTAGATTTTGAATAGCACCCTGAATACTTAAAATATAAAATAACGTTATTTACAAAGCTGTCAGCACTATTGTCACACGTGGGATCTTGCTTGGAGTCATCTAGCAACAGCAGGAAGAGTTATGACTTCATAACTTTTCATCAGGCTTTCAGCTTTCATGTGGCTAGCTAAGGAAACCTTTCTGTGCTCCTCTTATTTGCCTTACACATAATGTCTCATCATGCCTCCAGGTCAGCCCAAGGTGTGTACCTCCAGGTATCTCAAAGCCTTTTGTTCTGACTGAGGCCCAGTTCTGTTTTTGAAAACATAGCACAGTATGAAGTCATACTCTGGTGTACACTAGCTAGACTCCAGCATAATTATTTCAGAGTAAACCTAAGACTATACCTGTAGGTAGACACACGTAGTCTGTAGATATTAAATACTCTAGCTGAATCACAAATACTCAGTGTACATAACTGTGGTACTCTTTACTGACCCATAAATGTAACTGTGCAAAATGAATGCAGGTACATTCAATAAACAGATAGTGTATAACTATTGTTCTCATAAATCAAAAACATACAAAAATCAATACAGCACACAATACTGCATACCTAAATGAGACAAGAATTGCGGCTTATAACTGCCTGGAAGCAAACTGACCGTTAGTTACAATGGCAAATCCAGCAAGATTTGGTTCATGCAATATTTTCTCTGGATTAAAAAAAGAGAGTAGGATTGTAATAAATGATTGATCAATGGAGTGTGCAACATGAGCAGCTTGAATCTTGGGGAAAATTCTTAGCCAACCACCTAAAATGAGGATAGTTCTAAAAATGTAGTAAACATCCAAGCATTACTTTCTGGGAGTCAAAGCACCCGTCAAATGGCTAGAGGCAACACAGGTTGAAAATAAGAGATGGTGAGTAGGCTATTTTTTCCCCTTTACTTTGGTCTTCTGAGAAAAAGTGTTCTGAAGAACCAGAAGATCACAAATATGTTGATGATGGTCTAGTTGTCTATTTCCAAAAATCCATATCTTCTAACCATGTAGAATAAAGTGCTTATCATGATATAATTCTTAGTGCAAAAAGTATATCTGTTATAATTTTGAGAATCATTTCCAGTTTGAATAATATTGGAATGCAGCCATTGTACAACCTGAAACAAACTTAATACTCATGCAATTCTTTTTAAATGCTAAAGTCAGTGTCAGCAGAGTTATTGAGTTTATATCATCCCCATTTCACAGTTTTCAGATGCCAGTATTAATAGTGCAAATAACAGGGTATGTTAGTTTGCGTGAGATGGTCTATTTAATTTTTTTACAATTTCCTCTTGCACATGAAGATGCTGCACAAAGAATTTGAGCATTTTTCTTTGCTTTGCCTTCATTCCCACTCTTTGTCCATGTCCTGTACCCTTCCAGCTTGTCATGTAAATGTGTTCTTTATCTTAAACCAGTACAGTGACAGTTTTCTTGAACAATTTGCTCTGTGAAAAGATCAAAACAAAGCAGAACTTCAGAAAAACTTCATCACACACATTTTTTAATTTTTTTAAAATTTAACTTCTATTTTCATGTAAATTAAATAGTTAGAGGTATTCTGACTTTAAAGATGATGTGTACATGCCTTCCTTCTCCCCTCTGGACCTCCCCCTCCCATCCCCTGCCTCTGGCCCCAGCGCTGAGAACTCACACCAAGGCAAAGGGCAAGGAAATGGAGAGAAGGCTTGTGCACACCTTCTTTCTTTCTTCCCTCTGGAGCTCTTCCTCCCATTTCCTTGCCTCTGGCCCTGGCAAGCAAAAGACAAAGGAATGGGAGGGGGATTGAGGGAGGAGTTATTTGTGGTTTTTCCACTTTAGTAAGGGTTCTGTGCCCTGAACCCTTGCAAAAGTAGAGGGGCCACTGTATATATAAATGGAAAGCTGTAATACTGTTGGTTAGCTGGGGGGTGAAAATGTTAAATTGCTTTGTTGAAATGGGCTTTTTCAGAAAGAAAACTTCAGAAAAAAGGTCTGTAGAACATAAGTCAACAGGTGACTTGAAGGCACTGTTACTGCGGTTATCTGGCCCAAGCCCGAGGTCTACAATTTCATATTATTTATGTTTAATATTTCCATGTGACACTCCATAAGATGAACTCCATGTGTCTGAAAGGGTCACGAAAAGCCAGTGTAGGTAGGCACGGCCACATGGCCTTAGTTATGCATGCTAGGTCTAGGCCAGTAAACAACTATCTGTCGCACAGCCAGTAGTGACCTCCAGACACAGCTGACCATTAAGCTAATGCAAGGGCTCTCAGCCCCGAACTGCTTGCTCTATACAAACGCTAAGCGCTCCTCATCTGCATACTGTGCTAACAATTGGCAGTGCTGGCCAAATCTCATCAATTCTGATTTTGACCTTTTGGAGGCTTTGTCTCCACTGAAAATCCTATTATCCTCCTTGGGAGAGGGCTAGCCTCCAGGTACAATCTTCTCTATAAAAAACCCAAACCTGAGCTCCTTGTCGGAACGCTTGTGCCTTGCATCCCGAACTGCTGCCGCTCAGTTTGGCGAGCTTCCCCTCAGCCTCCATGTGCTGGGAAACCATGAACACAAGCTCCGAACTCTATTTCTCTTCCCCCAGACTGCAGGATCAGGTGGAGTATCACCCCAGAAATCTGCTTAAAACCCCTATCAATTTTCCTCACTTTCTACTTCTATAGTTCTTGTATGAGTACGTGAGTGTGTGTGTCTTTGTGTGCTGAATTGTGTATATTACAATAAAATCTTTTAAATTGAACCACCGTGCCTGGTTCTTGTAACGGCTTGACCCCGTAAACGTAGAGTTAAAGATCTCACTACGTTACCCTGCCTTTCGTAGTGCTAGCTTGTGCTCTTTGCTAATTCCCAACCTTTGTAATATTAAGAGTGCATTTAGGTGTCCCTCCCGGAACCCCCAGAAATCAGGGTAACAGCACATACACACATCTGTTACTACATAGAAGACAAAGCAGCATTTTAGGAGCAATGGACACTGTTTGGTATTGCCTGCCTACCAAACATACTATCAAAGAATCATAGAATTGGAAGAGACCACAGAAGCCATCCAGTCCAACCCCCTGCCATGCAGGAATCCACATCAAAGCACTCCCAACAGATGGCCATCCAGCATCTGCTTAAAAACTTCTAAAGAAGGAGACTCCACCACACTCCGAGGCAACATATTCCACTGCCGGAGAGCTCTGAGCATCAGGAAGTTCTTCCTGAGGTTCAAGTGGAATCTCCTTTCCTGCAGCTTGAATCCATTGCTCCTTGTCCTAGTCTCTGAAGCAGCAGAAAACAAGCCCACTTCCTCTTCGACATGACATCCCTTCAAATATTTAAACATGGCATATTTTCTTCCTGGGGTAAATTCTTGGAAAACAAAAGCAAAGAAAAATAGTTGTGCAGTTTTCAGAATGGTGTACGTCAAGAGAGGCAAAGTGTAGGCCATTGGCTGCATACAGCCCCCCCAGTTCAAAAATATTTTATTGCTCCAAAATGCCCCCAAACGCACTCTTGTGGGTATGGAGGACATTTCTACCATGTTGGGGGCCCCCTATGGGTAAAAAAGAAATGCCCTGAAGTGCTCTAAAATATCCATTACAGGGCATGGGGTGCATTTCCACCACATTTTGCACCCCATGTTCCAATTTAGGCCCAAGAGAGCCTTTTTTTTTTCAAAACCCAAAACATGGTGAACATGCCTCCATACCCCCTAGAGGTGTTGGCATTTATTTATTTATTGTGTGAGCAAGTACAGCTCTCCGAGGTCTCCTCACGGGCTCATGCAGCCCCTTAGTCGTCCACAGAAGCGTGGAAGCATCAGAGTGATTGATGTCTATTGGTTAGTATTTCTCAGTTTGTACAAGGCAGCATGCACAGCACAGGATCTCAAGAGATTGGGGGAAATTATTAATAGCAGCAAGCATTTTTTGTCTACCAGTTATATAGAGATGTAGAGACTTTCACATATTGCTGTGGCTAAAGTGTTGTAGAAGACAACTTTGAGTGCTTTCTAGTGGAGCCAACAACAACAACAACGGTCAACTTCTGCTATAATGATGGTATCTAAGTTGGCTCTTATCTGAGAGATTTTATCTGTGAAGTGATCATTAAAAACATCACAGCAAACTGCTGAAGGCTCTAGAATTGCATTCTGGGGGGAGGGTGCCTATGTTAGACCTGTTGCCACCCTGAACAGTTCAGCTGGATGCAAATTCACAAACACAATATGTGCAGAGAAGAATACTCTCTTTACTGCACATGTCACCACTTTATAGGAATAAAGATGTTATCTATATCATGCCTTGTTGGATATAAGTCAAGTTTTCCACCACCTACAGTCCAGAACTATACTTCCTGTTTCAGCTCTCCAACTCCCTTTGTATACCAAGGAGCCCCACTAGTAACAGGTTGCAGAGAATGTGTGAGAGTGATTGTGTCAATAGTCCTGTTCAGGTCTTGATTCCATCTATTGACCAGGGCTTCAACAGGATTGTCAGTGGTACCAACCATAAAACCCTCAGAGGTTTTCCAGAATCTTGAAGGATCCGCTAGCCTTTGATGGTGGACCATCTTAATAGGTCCACCATTCCTGCAGAGGCAGACAGTAGCCATAATACTAACTATGACCAAAATGACCTGTCCATGACAACTGAGAGGCAACAATCACCTCTTTCCTCAGATCTGTATGCTCCAAGCTGAAAATAGGATCAAAGGTATGTGTGACCTGCTGAATGTGTGGGCCCTAAAACAGTTGGGATAGGCCCAAGGATATCAGGAACTCCTGAGCTGCTCCTGAGACTGTCTCAAATGGAATACTGAAATCCCCCAAGATCAAAAGTCTTGGTGACTCCAACACCAACTCTTTCTGAGGCCAGTCCCATGAGCTCGAACAGGGAGTGTGATAGACAGTAGGGTGGACAGTACACTAACAAAATTCCCAGTCTATCCCTGGTCTTCAGTTCACACTCAGTGTGGTCCAGCTCCCTAATAGGCAATCTGGTCTGAATAAGACTAGACAGCAGTTCATGCTTCTGCCCCCACTTTCCCTTACCTGCTCACTAACACAGTACCCTGCTGAGCCCATGGTGGGCTGCTTATCATCTCTTAGCCAAGCTTCTGTAAAGCATGCCAGATCAGCCTCCTCATCTGTGGAAACAGTATATCCTGCAGTATATCTTACTGTCTGAATGAGAAGGATGTTCCACTGTTCTGTGAGACTTGAAGTAAGAACAGATAGGGTTCTGGCATCAAAAGGGGCACCTCCATTGTTAGATAAGTTAGATTATTTTCCTAGCCTGGCTTTTGTTTGTATGTGAACTAGTCAGAATCTTGTATAAGTGTATTCTTTCAGCTCCATGGCAATAAGAAGAAAGAAAAAGAAAAAGTCTTACCCCATGAACATTTCAGGCTGATGTAGTGAGGTTGATGACCGAGTGCCAGATGGATCCTCATTGTGGCTTCAGCCCATTATTGTCCTGCTCTTCAGAATTACAGGTTTGAAGCAGCTCAGGCATCTCCTACAGCAACATCATTCCTTTGTCTAGTACTGACAAAGATTAATTAAATTCTCTCTTAGTTTCTCCTTTTTTTCTTTTTAAAACAGCCCTTCCCCCCAGATGACATCATATACAGCTCAGTGTTGGATATCTTTGCTGGACAGATACTTCATGTACTGTTGCGGGATTAAAAAAAAATAAAGTACTGTGTGATTCATGGCAAGGAGCCAAACCAATATGTCCTGCTGAAAACTATGTATACTGTACATTTTAACAGCTTTACTGTTCTGGTGTCTGGCAGAGATAAAAATACTATAAAGGTTTAAAGAGAGTTTATCAGTATGCCTTGCTGCACAGCAATACCTAAGCTACCACATATCAGCACTAACTTGTATCATATACCAAGCTTGCAGTGTCCTGGCTGAACTGGATGTTGTTATATGCAGCCATTCTTACTGCTAGGGTGAGTGAGGTAGCATCTGAAAGGGAGGTGGTATTTTATTGCCATTTGAGAAGCTGAGGATCAAGCTAGATGAGATCTCAAGTATCTCTTTGCCTGTAATATCCACGGGGAAATTCAAATTGCTGTGGAAGGATAGATAATTATCAGGACTGTAGCAGCTAGAGAGAGGGAGTTAACTCCTCATTTTTTGGGCAGCGGGGGAAGGTAGCTTTCTCACAAAATCAGTTTTTAAAAAGTCTAAATTAGTACCTCCACAAACAGAATCTTCCAAGGCATGAATATCTACAATCTCTACGGCTCAGGGTGATTCAAACTACGAAATGGTGTAGAATTGTCATTTTGCCCAGGTAGCCTCTAAATCTTCAGTAACATTGTTTTCGCACAGAAAATTTTGTTTCTTGATCTCTAAAGTCTCTAGAGAGAGAGAAACACAAAGAAATAAATGTAATAACAAGATTAACGTCTTCCGCATTCTCCTCTTCCTACTGCCGACACTGATGAGAGAGGCTATCATTCACATGGTGGGTTCATCTCTTCCTGCCAGGGCATCTTCCTGTTATAATCCATCAAACTCCATAGGAGAGCAAAAGGGTGAGGGCACCCTGTCAGGAATGTACAGCTAGAATTCCTTCCCCCCACCCACACACACACTTTGCAGGCTGCATGGGACAGGGTAGACACCTGCACATAAGCACAAACTGAGATGACATGGGATAACCGGGAATGAATTTTTATACAGAATAATGACTATAGGCTGCATTTCAGTCCTGGTCCTCAAAACAAATTCTTTGGATCTAGAATATTTAATTCTACAAGCATGTCTTTCGATCAGACTCCAATTTATAGAGCTCCAAATTCTCAGGGGAAAAGAAAAAGATCCCACACGTCTAAAATCTGCCCATCACTCACATTAAGATATATGTTGTTCCTTTGGCCCTGCCACTTCATTTACATTTCTACATCTGTGTGGGATAATTTTTAAAAATGCAAAATATGCTACTAGATAATCCACACATCAGTACCACCCCCTCCCATGAGAAGACCGACCTGTGGAATAGCTGGAGGGTTTTTAGGGGGTGAGGTGTCCATGAAAGGAAGCCTAAGAGGATAATAATATCATACCAAGTTACTGTAGCAACAGTATTCTTCCAACTCAATACAGCTGAAAATAATACACCAAGGGAATGCTTTCTCTTCTCAGACAGCTGTCTCTTGCTCACTGCTGGCCTCTTCCTTTTTCGTCTTCATCTTGCAGAAGCCATGGAGCCCACAAAAGCAAGCAAAAGTGAACTGGGGCATCCCCTAGGACAGGCAAGGACTAGGAGCATCCAAAAGAAATCTACACAGAATAAGGTGATAAAAAACAGAAAGCTGAGGGTTTTTGCGCTATCTTCCAAACAAAACATTCCTTGCTGGCATTCCAGAGAAATGTTGCAAATATGTGTGCCCCCTATCTAGAACCTGTACAACTGGAGAGGCACCATTGTTCGGTAATAAGAGTGGATGCTTTGCATTTAGAAGTCCGAGGTTCAGTGGATCAAATACTAGTGACATCATTGATTCTCTGCCCAAGACATTTTGCTATTTAAGACAGAACAAAATACAACAAAACAAACCCAAGAAAGCTCTCCTCTCATGCCATGGACAAAACTCAATTGAGCTAGCAGCTGAATCCTTTGACATGACCAGTAAGACATCATCCTCCACCATACTTGAAGGAGTGCAGCACAAATCTTGCAGCTCTCTCTCAGTATCCCCTACCTGGAGCAGTCATCTCACTCTACAAGCCCTGCTGCTAGAGATGCTGGGGGAGCCACTGCCACTACTATGCTAGGTTAACAGAGGGTCTGACTTGACAAAGAGCAGCTTCTTACATTCCTGGAACATTAACAGCTGTTGCTATTAACACACTAGAAACTCTTCTTTGGAGATGCTGATATTTTTGTAAATAATTTTATAGGGGAAGGATTTATTGTGCAAGTCTTTCAATATCAAAAGTATATTTTTGACAAAACAAAATTTGCAGATATGTGTAAGTCTTCAAATGTCTGCTGTCAGAAGTTAAGCACTGGCTGACCTGCCTTCAGCTCTGTCACTGAACCTTGCTGTGTTCTGTTATGGTCCAATGGCTTGCGTGTTCTCTTTGTGGTACAGTTGCAGCTGCAAGGCAACTCACTTATTTCTGGCTTCCTCTCTCCATCTGTAATGTATGGATGTTTTCATTGTTCTTATTTTGTACACTGGCCTGGTAAGCTGTTGTGGCAGTGGGTTAACTCTTAACCTTAAGGTTGTAGGTTTGAGTCTCACATTTGGTCTGAACAGTTGATTTCAGAGGGAAGGAAACAAAATCCACATGAATACAGCTCTGTAACATATCTCATTATAAATTTTAAAAAATGGTTTACATAAATATCAGCATAGCATTTTAGATTCTCCCATGAGTCTCCCTCTGTTGATCCATTAATGTTGGAGTACATCCTGTAAGTTCCCAACCCCCCAAAACAAAACACAAACAAACACAAGCACAAAAGGTGTACACTGGGCATGGAGAAACAGAATCCATTTTCTGTATTTATGACTTATCACTTCGAAGTTTGTTATCACAACTCTTTCTCCAAAAACTGCAAGTAACCAACACATTAGAGAGAAAAGGGATCAGAAACAGGGCCTTTCCACATTACACTGTTATAGTGCTATTATTCCACTTCCAGCATCTGGTAGAATTCTGGGGTTTGTGGTTTCCTGAGACCAAGGAGCTCTCTGGCTGAGAATTCTAAAGGGCCCTTCCTAAACTACAAACCCCAGGATTCCATAGGATGTTGAAAGTGGAAGAATAGCACTGTAACACTAGTGTGGAAATGACCACAGTAATAGCAAATGCAGTGCTGTGCATTTAGTGAAAATGGAAAAAGATGGTAAAATCAAGATAAAGTACCTTGTCATGCTCTGGGAGCTAGCCTTATGAAGCAATGGTAAAGCAACACTTTCAAAGGTGGTCTTATCATGAAACAGTCTTGACCAGCTTAAGTAGTAGATGCTGGATATAGAGTTGCCAAGTGAAATAAAGGACAAAACTGCTGTCCCTTTGATGGTTAGATGGAAGAGGAAATTTCAGGAGGTAAATGTGTAATTAGTAACACCTGCTGACATTCCCTGTTCTACATATACATTAAAGAAATAGCAGCCTTGTCCCTCATTTCACCTGGCAACTCTAGCTGGGGCAGTGCCAACTTTTCCACCTGACCTACTCCTTGACATTCCCAATCTCCCTTGTGGCAATACTTGCTTGGACTGGCTACTGGGGGAGTGAGACAATGTTGGATGAACCCCCAACTGTTCTGCCTGACTTGCCAACCCCCTCAGATTCCCATCTTGCAGAGCAGCGATTCTCAACCTGTGGGTCATGACCCCTTTGGGGGTCGAATGACCCTTTCACAGAGGTTGCCTAAGACCATCGGAAAATACACATTTCCGATGGTCTTAGGCTCCATTCCCTCGTTGGTGGTGTGCAAGCGCAAGCCATGCGCTTGCGTCCTCCTGCCCCCTTTGGCGGGAGTGCGTGTGGCTGCACGTGCTCCCGCCAAAGGGGGCAGGAGGACGCGAGCGCGTGGCTCGCGCTTGCACACCACCACTCCTGGGCCTTTTCCGCCCCAGGCTGCACTGCAGAAGGAAGGGGCAGGGCGGTCGCACAATCAGGAAGCCAGCTGTGGGACAAAAGAGCAGCGAAGAGAGCGCCTCGCGCAAGAACCTGCTTGTGCGAACGGCACCCCCCACCTCCGCGATAAGGTAACATGCAGAAAAGGCCCAGGAGTGGTGGTGCGCAAGCGCAAGCCACACACTCGCATCCTCCTGCCCCCTGTTCAGAAGGGACTGAAATCGCTCCCCTTCTCCACTACTGGGAGAACCTCCTGTCTGATGGGCTGGCTTGGGGGGGGCGGCGGCAGCACAGGGGGCAGGCCCCTTCCTTGCCATGGCCCCTGCCCCACTCGCCACGGAGGGGGGCGCTGCAGAAGGGCAGGGGGGCCGCAAGGTGGCGCTTTTCCGGGGAGGCGAGCTGCGCCCGGCGCAAAAGACAAAGACGCTGGGATTCCTCCCCCCGGCCAGGGTTGACACTCTGGAAACTTTCCCCACACTCCCCCCCCCAGTGGAAACGAGAGCGAAGCAGAAGCAGAGCCTGGGGGGGTTCTCGGAGTTTTTTTCCGGGGGAGACATGCGGCTTCTCTTTCCCTCCCTGCCTGCCCCCCCATTCCTGGCCGGCAAGGCGGCCTTTGCCGGGGGGGGGCATTGTAAATAATAAATAAATAATTTCATGGTTGGGGGTCACCAGAACATAAGGAACTGTATTAAAGGGTCGTGGCATTAGGAAGGTTGAGAACCACTGTTCCAGAGCCTCTGCCCTTGTGGCAATGATTGTTTGAACTGACTGCCTCACATGGTCTCTTCCTGTCGGCGTGGCACAGACAGCACCATTAAGAAAATCCCCTGACCAGAGAAGCTTGTTTGAGGGGAGACAACTCAGTCCATGAAATCACAACATTTGTTCAAGTAGACATCTAGCATGCACCAAGTAGAGCAGTGAGTGAATGACAGTGATGTTGGCTTAGAAGTAGATTTCCAGAGTGTTAGCTCCTTTTCTTGGAAAGATGAAGACTGGTTCAATTAAGACTCAGCTGCCTTTAGCAAAGTTCACAAGTGGAAGCACTGAATCTCTTAGGTTCCTCTGAGACAGTTTTAGCAAAGTAAAGTAAACAGTATCATACCTAAAAACTTTACTACCAGTAATTACATTTAAAGGTACATTCAAACATATGCATGAGGTACCTAAACCCTGGCTAACTACAGGAAATTCTCAAGAAGAGCAGCAGATGTCATCTTGAGGGAGGAGGGAGAAAGAAAAAGAAAGAGAGAGGAGTTTCATCTACTTGCAAAAATACTTATATGGTTCTCTGGTGACATGATGTGTTTGCTCAGATACATCCCTACAATGGGGGACTGAGCAAATAGGGAAAATTTTAGACACAGCAGGTATAGAGTAGAGGTATACAGAAAACCCTTACTATCTAAAACCCCATTCTTCTCATAGTAAATGGGTGAAGGGGGTTAAAGAGAATGCTTGGTTGGGAAGCATTTCCCAACAACTCCCCTGCTCATTCTCTTGCATCCCAATCAACGACTTGAATCCTTTCTTTGGAAGTCTTTGAGGAGAGGCTTGGTGGCTGTTTCAGCAATCATAACTTCTGTACTGCAGTATGTTAGCTCAACAAGCCTATCTTGACACATCTGTTCCACCTTGTGGAAGGCTCTGTCAATATTCTTTTTGAGTTGCTTCTCACTCTCAGAAATCCTGATGCAGCTTCAGTTGTCTTGCAACTAAATAATTGGCTCTGGTTTTGTTATCCCAAAATCTGAAAATAAGCTATGTAACCACTGTATTTCATCATAGGCTGCTTTTCCAGACATGCATTCTCCTCTGTGGAGGAAAAAGTAATTGCAGACTGTTTTTTACTTGATTAGCTTATGGTTCCTCCACCATAGAAAATCAGGTCCCCACTTATTGACTTTCTGTCTGCCAAGTCCCCAGCCCACATCTGTGTAGCCCATCAGGGTTGGTCACTGACTGATAGCATCAGTTTGTGATCTGCAGCTCCTTTTAAATATCTGGCTACTCTTTTCACTGCAATGAGGTCTTTTTCAATGGGAGACTTTACCATTCTGCACACAATTTCAAGTGTATTTGCAATATCAGGCCTGGTGAAATTAGCAATTTATAGAAGTTTGTCAGCTACAGTTCTATACTTGACAGCATTTCTTAAAGGTTTAGCTTTTTCAGTGTTTCTTAACAAACCCACTTCTACTGCGGTTGGCATGACTTTAGCATCTTTTAGACCAAGGCATTCCAGAAGCTCTATTATCTTCTGTTTTTTATTCTTTTGTACTCCAAGACAGTGTGAGATGTCTCCCAAATTTTAATGTCTACCCCTTTCTTGAGATTTTGAATTATTCACTATCTGCCTTGTCTTGACAGCACAGGATAAAAGCCAGTTAGCTTATAAGGTAAGTCCATTTATTATTTCTGAACCTTTTGTATACACATTTGTCAAACATTCCTGGAGTGATAAGAAGTTGGTTTAGCTCCTCACTCCATGTTCTGGTAGCCTACTTCAAACCACAAATGCTCTTTTTCAGTTTACACATAAGATGTTCCTTCCCTGGAATTTCAAATCCTGGAGGTTGTTCCATGTAAAGTTCTGCATCTAGATTAGCATATGGGAAGGCTGTTTCAATATCTAGTTGTTGAACATGAATTTGCTTTAATGCAGCAAAACATAAGAGAGTTGTAATAGTTGTGTAATAGTGGAGCAAAGGTTTCATTGTGGTCTTCACCATATTTTCGACTATAGCCCTTCGCTACAAGTCTTACTTTATATCTTTGAATTGCCCTGTCCGCATCCTGCTGCTTTATGGTAAAGATCCATCTATAGCCAATTGCCTCTTTACATTTGGATAATTCTAACAAAGTCCATGTTTCACTTTTATCTAAAGATTATATCTCTTCACTAGCAGCTTGGACCCATTTCTCAGTATCTGACTCTGGTAATCTCTTGATCTTTTGCCAATTAGAGATTGTGAAAGCCTATCCCCTATGGCTAGATAAGAGAATCTATCAGCTGGCAGACCTCTATTGGACTGTTGGGACTTTCTCAGCTAGACTTGGATACCTGGCTTTACCTCTGGCTCACCATCCAGTTTCTGGTCACCTGGGGAGATCCTCTGCATTAGCAGCCTCTTGTGCCTCAGGTGCTCTGAAAGTGCTGGGAGTGCTAGTAGGCTGCAAGACATCTGGAAAATGAAAGAGTTCTCCATACTTGGTTGCTGGTAGCCTTCTCCTTCTACTGCAAACAAATCTAGATAGACATCTTGGTTTGGATTAGATTTGGAATCTGATTTTGGAATCGGAGGGAGGGAGAGGGAGTAAGAGTAACAGAGAGAGAGAACAAGAGAGGCAGGAGTCTTTTATGTTCTTGCAAATACACTTAGATGGTTCTTTGGTCACATGGTGTGGATGCTCAGGTACACCCCCACAATGAGGACTGAGCAAATGGGGAAAATAACAGAGGCAGCATGCATAGGGCAGAGGCACACAGGAAGCCCTTACTCTCTAAGGCCTCATTGTTCTAATAGAAAATGGGTGAAGAGGGGTAAAGAGAATGCTTGGCTGGGAAGCATTTTCCAACAAGAGAGATAGTAGAAGACAGAACTATTGATGCTGAGGTAGAGTCATGCTCTCAGATGTGGTAGAAGATGTTGTCTTCACCATTGATGTAGAACTCAATGGTCTGCCAGTCAGGTTCTTTATATAAAAGGGGCAGTCATGCTTCACCTCAGGAAGCAAAGGGTCTTGGGATGTCTCTTGAACCAAGAGCGGGCCGACCTTACCATGATGAAATAGCATGGAATATTTATGTTTCTGAATTACAGTTCCCAAAATCCTCAAACAACATGCTGCTGTCCATTCTGATGGGGGCGTTCCAGGAGTTACAGTCCAAACCAGTAATATTTTTAAGGTCTTGTAACATGGATGGGAACAGCAGGTTCAACACAGGACACCATTTCCCTGAATCCATTTTGGTACATTTTTTTTAAAATGATAATTTGCCTTCAAGTGGAGAAAAGAATGTCTAGGGCCGGTACTGGTTATTGTGGTCACGGAGATTTCACTGAAGGCCCAAAGATTTTTTGATTTGAACAAAGGTTGTGAGGCAAATCCAAACCCAGCAAGTCCAAATGGCTTGTCTGTGAACCCCCCTCCCACCACAATTCCTGCTGAAGTGAAACATTCCAATCTGTGGATTACCTCAGCCAGACGAAAAAGAAGCGAGAGCCAAAATCCCGTTTGAGATGGTTGCTTTTCAATAGCTCGGCTAGCACTCAGGGCATGATTAAGCCCTCCAAGGTTACAGGGAATATTTGACTGACCTTCTAACTTCAAACACAGCCGCTCAGCATTCATTAAAGAACCCTTCAGCACCTCAGAACAGTCAGTTCCACACAGCAATGAAAATTGCATCCCTCCCATCCAGTAACCTGGGAACCGGAGGAGGCTAGCTTTGTCCTCTCTGCTGCAGCCTGACCTTGTCTTTTGCAGTGACAGACCCTGACTTTATAACAAAGCAGCTCCAATACAGATAAACCACAGAAATGCACGGCTTGTTTAATTCACTTATACAGCTGCACATTACCCCTGCCAGCTGCCGCCCTCTCCCACTACACCACCAGTTTCTCTTGACAGGTTTCTGTATACCTGTCTGCTGGAACTCTTCGTTTAAATAAGAGCCCTGATGGTTCCTCCGAGGCTCACAAAACAATGACTAGAGAGACTCCTTAATGAGCATTCCTGTCTGCAAGGTTTTTGAGCAGATTGCCATCTTTCGCGCATCTCTAGGCTGTTTTTATTCTATGTATGCAAGGGGCTTTTCTGAGGTAATTGCCAAGAGAGAGCAAAGTTCAACCAAATGAAGCTGTCGGATGGCTAGCCATGCAGCCACAAAGTGAGCTCATTTCCTGACTCTCTACCCGCATTTTTGCTGTCAATGTTTTTTCTAGGTAAACAACATTGCCAGAAAGTGTTAGAATAGTACCTTAATCAGCATCAAGCTCCACTGTAGGAAAACAATGACTATATAAAAAAAAGTCTTTCCATATACAGGATAGTGCTTCCTTCAATTTCCAGTAGCCGTACTCCTTCTTTTTTCTTCACATCTCAAGTTTTAACTTTAAAGCAACAACAAGTGGATGAATTTATGGTCTTAGTGAAATCAAAACACTTTAAAAAGAACAAAGCAGAGGAAGAAAAATAAATATGACAAGAAATAACAAGAAAATCACAAATAAGCCCAGTTTGTTCATTTTGCCAGAATTATACTTATATTTGGATGATTGTATATCTGCTTAATAATTTGTGAATGGATCTTTGTCCACATATGTATGTAAACATATAAATTTAAATACATTTTAAAATACTTTTTTATTATTACATGTTATTGTTCCCATCTCCGTATACTATTACAATTACTTTTTATAAAAGCTGCATAAAAATGATAATTTTAAGTGTATATGTGCCTTCAAGTTGCCAGGTGACTTATCACAACCTCATTAACTTCATAGGGCTTTCTTATGCAAGGGATACTCGGAGATGGTCCTTCCGCTGAAACACAGCATTTAGAATGACACCTGAATGAACTTGTACTATAACACCAGACCAAAATGTTGATATTTGGGGGTAGAACTGGCTTTGATCTGCCTTGCCTTATTTAATAATCTGATGAACCTTCTTAGTGGTGGATTACAAGTTGTCCATAACAAGTTTCTGCAATATGTGCTGGTTATATCATAGACATAATTATAAATAAATTTATACAATGTAGAACAGAGAACACTACTCATTAGATCTTGGTGATGCATGTAAGCTGTACAAAGAAATTACTTCCCAGCTGTTAGCCTGCTCTGCAATGTAATTTTGGAGGATTTTGTTTCAGTCATAAATGCAACTTTTTGAGTAAGTCTTCAGGACCAATGTCCTGCTTCGCTTCCATTTGCTGCATTTCTCTACCTGTAAAATACAGGAAGTCTTAAGTGACTTTTATAGGAAGACAGTAGTGCAAATACCTATGAAATCTTTTTGCTCATGGGCAGAGAAAAAAGCCTCCAGGGACTTTTAGCAGCCACTTAGAGTCCTCAAAGACCACCACATCTCAGCAGCATCCTCCAAAAATTGTATGGAAGAAAATCACTCAGAATACACCAAAAGACATTCATAGTTTCCAGGTATGCTAGATACCATTGAAACACCCATCAACAGCCTTCCAACAAAGAAAATGGGCTGAAACGTGAAATATAGCCTACAGCACCTGGAATTCCTGAGTAATCCCTCATCCAAGTACTAATCTGACTTTGCTTAGCTTCCAAGATGGGATGGGATATGGTTTCTTCAGCATATTTAGGGTTATTTATTTATCATAAATAACTCTATTCTGCATTGGTTAGACCGCATTTGGAATACTGTGTCCAGTTCTGGGCACCTCAATTCAAGAAAGATATTGACAAGCTGGAACGTGTCCAGAGGAGGACAACCAAAATGGTGAAGGGTCTGGAAGTCATGCCCTATGAGGAGCGGCTTAGGGAGCTGGCTATGTTTAGCCTGCAGAAGAGAAGGTTAAAAGGGGACACGATAACCATGTTTAAATATTTGAAAAGATGTCATATGGAAGAGGGAATAGGCTTGTTTGCCACTGCTCCAGAGATTAGGACAACGAGCAGTGGATTCAAGCTAGAGGAAAAGAGATTCCACCTGAACCTCAGGAAGAACTTCCTGACGGTCAGAGCTGCCCAGCAGTGGAATATGCTGCCTCGGAGTGTGGTGGAGTCTCCTTCTTTGGAGGTTTTTAAGCAGAGGCTGGATGGCCATCTGTTGGGAATGCTTTGATGTGTGTTCCTGCATAGCAGGGGGTTGGACTGGATGGCCCATGGTCTCTTCCAGCTCTATGATTCTATAAATACATCTACTCTTTCTGGAAATGGGTGTATTCAAGGCAAGTTACACCAAAACTAAACTAATTCTATTGCAGTGAACAAGCAATTAGAACAAACAAGTGGCAGAATTTTAAAGCATTTATATGAAGGGAAGCCACATTAGTTAAATGTATGCAAGAACAGAACTGCTCATCAAGCTTTAGCAGTGGAGGGGCCAAGCTGAATCTCTTTAGGCAAGCCATTCCACAATATAGATAGCATGCCTGTTATACTGCAGATGGTAAGAGAACAGGAAGATGTGGCCCTGTTCTTGAACACGGCCATGCAGGAGGAGACAATTCTGGAGATGCCCTGACCCCAAGTCATGTAAGGCTTTTAAGTTCAAAGCCAGTAGGGTGCACTAAACTTGAAAACAAATTCGTATCCAATGTATTTGTACTTGTTTTAAATTGTAAGCCACCTAAAGTCCCAATTCAGGGGGAAAGGTCAGGTGAAAATGAAGATCATTATGATGATGATGTTGTTGTTGTTATAGTACTATTGCAAAAAGAGCTGTGGTAGGGATGATAAGCTGCTTATATTATCATTGTATGAGATTCTGATGTACTAGGAGGGAGTTTAAGAGTGGGAAGGAGTTGAAGAATATACCACAGTATCTGAAGCACATTTTCTTGCCAGGAGACCTGGGTGGTCTGAGTGACAAGACTCCCAATTCCATTAGGGAGCTATTGATATATTTAGGGAAGCTTGTAGCATGGAGCCTTTTAAAACTGACCCTCCACTTTCCATTCAGGGGGCAGACAATGATGAACGAGCCAGGAAGAATAGAGGCGGCACAGCTGAGTCAAATGCTCCTGTTCTTCTGGAAAATGGAGAAAAAGGATCTTTTAAGGAGTGAGGAATAATTAAAAAATAAATGAACTAGTGCTAGCCGAGTGACAGAGGCCCTACTTGATTTGCAAAATCTAAGCATGTTTCATGGCCCAGCTCTGCCCTTTCTATTCAGGGGAGAGGATCCTTTGAATAGAACCCTCCACAGCCCAGAAAATGTGGTGAGCATTAAAAATGTAAAGCCAGAGAATTCTCTTTAGTCATTTGCTTAACCTCAGGCTGTGTTTGTCACTGTCAGAGTGATGAATTGGGAGCTGTCTGAAATCAGCATGCTCACTTTAATAATGTCACTTTCCCCAAGCCCTAATAAATGTCTTTCTGAACCAGCTGGACAGAACCAATTCCTTAGACCAACAATTACCGATTTCACTGGGTTTTTGCTCTGCTTAACAGTTAGGGCCCTGTTGTTGAAATTGGAAATCTTTATCCTTTTTGCACATTCTCTCAGCAATGAAGAGAGATGTGATCCAGTTTGTCAAAGCCTTCCACCAAGAACTGGGGCAAAAAGCAACACTGCCCCATGAACAGAGCAAGGGGGTGGGCTAGTTTTTAATTCTCCTTTTGACTATTACACAATGGGTACAGATTTAGTCAAACCCAAGAGCAGGCACATTCAAATCAATAGGATTTAATCTTGGTTAACAAATTCCAGTGATTTCAATACCCTAATCTTAAGTTAATCATGACTAACTTAGGTGACATTTACTTCTAGTGATTCACTCAATTTAAAGACTAAATCTAAAACCAGACCAGTATATACTGGTGAATAGATTCTACTCCTTCAGTATGGCTTCTTGAGACATACCTATCCAGAGAAAGTGGAATAACAAACATTTAAATATAATCAGACTAACATCAATGGGCTTGTTCTAACAAAAGTATGGATAATGATCATATGGACAGAATATGATATCATTATCTGAGCTAGTGTGGTATAGTGATTTGGGTGTTGATCTAGGACTCTGAAGACCAGGGTTCATATCCCTGCTTGACCGTGGAAAGCCTCTGGGTGAATTTGGGTAAGTCACACTCTCTCAGCCTCAAAGGAAGGCAAAGGCAAACCACCTCTGAACAAAACTTGTTAAGAAAGCTCCCTGATAGGTTCACCTTAGGGTCACCATAAGTCAGAAATGACTTGAAGCACACAACAATGACAATGATGTCATTGCCACATATGCATTCACTTGCATTTAGAAATTGTATTGATTATTATGGATGTTAATTTTAAAAAAGCCATATGGTGGGAAAAACATTGGCCACCTCTAGAATCATGGCAGATGATTCACGACAGGCCCAAGATGAAACATTCACTCCCTTAGTTAGTTATTCAAAATGAAGAGCTCATCAATTTAGGACAATTAGATGTAAAGGTAGCTGTAGCTTGTCATATATGGATCAGAAAAGCTGCACCTATAGAAATCCCTCGTCTACGTATGTCTATGCGAGATGAAGCACTTCCACTTTCCTTTACATCTGGTTTCCTTTAATAAGCTACTCATAGTCTAGATGCCTTGATTTTGTTCAGTGACGGTGAAGCAGGAGCTAAAGACGGTCTGTGCAACATGTGATCCTCCAGATGTCACTGGTGGACAACTCCTTACCATTGGTCACATTGCTAAGCCTCCTGTGAACTGCACTTCAACATCTGGGGGAGTACATGCTCCTCAGCCCCAGACAGAAGGATGGAATGATGCAATATCCAAGCTAGTGTGGAGATGGTCATTACATAGCCCAGCTTGACTTTGGCTCAGATCTACACTCAGAGACAAATGAGGGAGACATTCTCCGTCAACCTCATTTTACTGACCGAGTTGTATGTGAGGACAAAATGGGATAATCCCCAAGGACACTGCCCTGAGGTCCTCGAAGGGTGAGAGGCAAATCTGAACAGTATTTTTTTTTTTTGGCTTCAGCTTCCCTTATCTCCTACTCTCCCTATTTTTATTTCATTTTTTTTTTACTTATCTTAATGCATTATTTCTTTATTAACAGCCAGCTAGGGAAAAAAATATACAGAAAACCCAGTTGCTGCTTAAAAAAAAAAACCCTAGGAAGAAATAAACTGAATTAGCAAAAGGGAAGCACTGTCCCTTTAAAAGGAAATAACGATGCACATACAGCTGGTGTTTCAGGCTGCAGTGTTTGCAGAGATTACTAATTAAAACATTGCTTCTGTAAAGTATGCTGATCCCATTGATTCTAACCCCCCTCCTCGCCTCAGCCTTCATATACACACAGTTAATTTGCTGCAAGGAAAGCAACGTCGCAAGGGCCCTCATTATAAAAATTTCACTGGCTGAAGCTAATGGTTGTAATTAATAGGTGCAATAAATTTCAAATGGCCAGCCAGGGTGTTCATTAGTTTCAGCATGAGTCAGCAGTAGTAGGGCAGACTGTTACTTAATAACCCATTTTCTAACCAAAAGAAGGACCTCAGTTCTTCTATGGTTCAACACAACCAGAGCTCTCCTGTCAAGAGAGAGAGGGGGAAGTAAATAATTTGTAACTTACATCTAACTTTGGATCTATTGGTTTCCCAATTGTGTAAGCAAGATGGAGGACTCATCCACGTGAAGTAAACTAACCAATGACAAAAGTTTGAAATGGTCAGATTTCCTTTTTAAAAAGTCTCCAGAGCAACTGTATCATTAATTAAAAATCAGGGACAGACCAGCTGTAAATTATAGTCAGCCCTCCACATACGTAGATCTGACTTTCATGGATTTGATTATTGTGAGTTTCTTCAAACCCTGTCTTGCCCCCACCTCAGGTGTTTCTCTTTCAACAGCTCCGATTGGGCCACACAGCCCTTTAAAAACCCACCCCTGGGCTTCTTCCTCCTCTACTAGCTGCTTGAAGGCACAACACAACAAACCCTCTCTTGATGCCCTCCAATACCAAAGGAAGGAGACGAGTGAGACAGAGGAAGTATAGGGACATCATTCATGCCAACCCGCTGCTCCCTCTCCTTTCCCTAATCTGGTTTGGACCCTGCTGCCTGTTCTCCCAACCAGACCTCGGTCCCCTTTGCAGATCACATACATGTTGATATTTGTGATTTTTCCACTTTTGCAAAGTTCCTGCACCTGTAACCCTAGCAAATGAGAGGGGCCAACTGTATTGTCCCTAAGAAAACACAGTTTTACAGATCTGAAGCACTGCTAACTGCGAACAAGTTAATTAATCTTGTTTGTGTTTACTTGCCTTTCCAAGTAAGAGGAAGCTGCATCAGTGTTAGCTTCATCAATGAATTACCCCTTACTGCTATTTAAACATCAAGGGGGAACAGGACTCCTCTCTCACTAAGAGTAAATAATATATTGGACCTGCAAAAGAAATGTTGCAGTATGTAAATGCTCCTGTTTATATAATTCTAGCCAATCAGCTATTCCTTCTTACAGAATACTCCATTTAGGTATTAGCAGCCACCAAAGGTCTCTGGGGCTGCACACTGTCATTTTCCACATACCTCAGTAGGCAACACTTGCCCCCTTTTCCAAACCCTGAAAAGGTTGGAAAGGGTTATAAAAAAAGGCTGTTTGTGCCAGTATACAAGTTGAGAATGGAAGCATAACAAACAATAACAACATTTATTTATAACACCCTTTACACCAAAGTATGGAACATCCACATATACAATCAGGGACAAAGTCAATAAAACAGACCTGCTCCCAGTCTGGAAGCATGTACTATACTTCAACCTGTCTTCCACATGATGTTGTTCTGAAGTGGAAATCCTATATAGATTATCTGCTGTTCTTAACAGCAAATAAAATTCATGGCCCCAAAGCTCTCATCACAATGTAACAGATACCAGTCACTATAACTGTATGCCTTTTTTCCTTTACTGTTGAACTACTCTGGGAATCTTGGACTTGAAGGATAAAAATATATGAAACAAGATAACTAGCAAAAGAAGCTTCCAAAATGCAGAACAGTATATATATTAACTCATCTCCTTTAGTGTAAAAGTTTTGCCCTGAGCACCTGCAGTTTGCAGTATCTTCAGGAGTGGTAGTTTGGGTCTTACTTTTATGATTGAAATGGCCAATCCCAGCCCTTGAGGCCTCACTGGGTTTAACTGGGCATTTTTAAGGCAAATTGTTTTTCAGATAGGGGATGGACTAGGAGTTTGGTAAGAGTCTGAAGATTCTGGGAGATACACAGGGGCCCTAGTTGAGGCATCAGAAACCTATGATCCACAAAACTGCCACACTTTCTTTACTGTCATGTCTCATGTGCTCCCCAAATTTCTAACCACTCTGTTAATATTCCTGCTCAGTCATCATTGGGCTTGTGGGAAAGTTACCAAATTTATTAAAATTTATTTTAGAAATATTTGCCATATCTATCTATCTATCTATCTATCTATCTATCTATCTATCTATCTATCTATCTATCTATCTATCTATCTTTGTACCCTAAGCTTGCCCAAGTCTATGGATACCACCCTCTTGTGCCTAAGTGACACTGCTTTGGCTGCATAAGGATCTTTCCTCACCACTGAACTTTGGAAACAGAAGCCATGCTGGCTCCTGACTTCTTGTATGTTTAGAATAGCTCATATAATTAGCTCCATAATCCTTGTAAGAGTCCTATAAAGGTAGCTATTATTATCACGGTATTGCAGATGGGATGTTCAGAAAGAGGCTGTAGAGTGAATTAATAGCAGAAGTGTCACACCTCTGACACTGGAGGTAGCCCTTTAAATCTTTACCAGCACAGGAGGAAAGTCTGCATCAGCCTGAATCATTTCCTCTACAGTCTCGTCACACTCACACACACCTTTGCCTCTCCTTTAATGGTAACTTGGATGGCCAGAAAGGGATGGGTGAGGTGGCAGGACCATGAAAGGAACAAGCAAGAGTCACAACAGCCACATTCTACCAAGTACCTTTATCAGGCCAACTTCAAAGCCTAAAATACATTCTGCAAATTTTCAAAGCTTCACTGGCTTCTTCATCAGGCAAAGATATTTGAAAGCATGCAGGAGAAAAAAGGATGACTGTTAGAGTCACAGGCCTACATTCTATCTCTTTTGTCAGTTAAGATAGTACTGGGGGATTTCAGTGCAGGCATAGACTATTCCCCTTCTTGGCCATGCAACGACTAGGGACAAAGGGCAATAAAAGACACCTAATAAAATTTCAAATCTATTAGCAACAGAAAATTAACTTCAGTGACTTTTCTGTTGCTAACGAGGCTGAAATTTTATTGTAAATTTATAAATAGTACAAGGGAGGTATAAATGTCCTTCTTAGTATTATGTCTGCAAACAGTTTTTAAGGCCACAGTAACCAGAAGTTACAGAAATACTTACTGGTGAAAATTTAGCTAACCTTTATCATACTTTTCCATGCATGCCATGCCTTCTAAACATAGAATTATAGAGTTGCAAGAGACCACAGGGGCCATCCAGTCCAACCCCCTGCCATACAGGAACCCACATCAAAGCACTCCCAACAGCTGGTCATCCAGCCTCTGCTTAAAAATCTCCAAAGAAAGAGTTGATACTGTGATGTGTAAAGGAGTCACAGATCTTACTTTGCAGAGGATAGTTGCCTATTTGATAGCTGCCTGCCAAAGCTAAGCCCTCTGTGTGAAAATATTCACTATATAAAGGGCCATGTTTAATGTCCAGTTTAATGATAAATAATCATGGGAAAGGAGAGCAGGAAGCTTGAAGCTACCCATGAACCTTTATCATGTGGACAGCAGACGGAGCAGATATACAGATCAAAATTAACTGAGATACATTCTACTTTTATTCAGGTCATATTGTTACTTCTAAATTTGTATTTGTACATCTAAATTAATATGTGCACATTTTATGCCAACCTGTGTCTTCTTTTGTTGTGGATGCATTTCCTTTTTTCTGATGACTGTAAGTAGGATCTCTATAGGGCCCAAACAACATAAAGGAACCAGATCCTATCAGAATTTGAAAAGTAAATGGAGTCAGCTTTGGTTTGTACTTGGATGAGTGGCTGCCAACAAACATCAGGCTATACTTGAGAGGAAGGAACTGGCAAAACCACCTGAACACTCCTTATTGAAGAAAACCCTATGATATGTATGAAGTTGACCTAAGTTGACAGGCAACTTGATGGCATATACACACACATTAGTGACATATGAACACTTTTGTTAATGAAGTACAAAATGTGGGTTACAGCTGAATGTCAAGAATGACAAAAATAATGACCTCCTTAGAGTAGGAAATGAAAACACTAGAATACTTTAAGATTTTCTATACTTTGGCTCAGTGATTAGTTTAGACTGTAGACAAGAAATCAGAAGACTTAAGATTTGGAAGGGCAGTTATGAAGGAACTAGATAAGATCCTCAATAATGATGTAATGATACCAAATCAAATACCAAAGTCAGAATCATCCATGCCATAGTACTTCTGATTTCTGTGTGTGGTTCTGAAAGCTGAACAATGAAGAACACTGACAGGAAGAAAATAAACCTTCTTGAAATGTGATGCTAAAGAAAAATTCTATTCACCATAGACTGTGAAAAAGGTAAATGAATAGGTCATGGGTGCTAGGGTATATCAGGCTAGAATTCTCACTAGATGCTAAAATGACAAAATTGTGGCTGTCATACTTTGGACATATAATGAGACATCATGACTTACTGGAAAAGACAGTAATGCCTGGTAAAGTGGAAAGTTGTAGGAAAAGAAAAAGACCTCATTATACATGGATTAATTCAATCAAGGAAACCGTGACCATGAGTTTGCAAGATCTGAAGAAGACAATCGACTGGGGCTACTTGGAGGTCTTCATAGGGTCACTATAAGTCTCAGTCAACTTGACAGCAAGTAATAATAACAAATTATGTTCTAAAGTCCAATAGTCAAGTAACTGGTCTGTATTTGTAAGGTGCATCTGGTTCACATTAATATCCCCTGTCTGCTGGCTAGAAAAGATCCTTGGTCCACTACCACAGAACTGATTAAGACTCATCACACTTAGCATAGAAAGAGTCACGGTGCACAACATGGCACTGTCTTACAAGTAAACACGCACAAGGTTGTGCTGTAAGACTATCTGCTTTTGTTTAATAGTGAAGAAGAGGGAAAGAAAGCTAAGAATAGGACTCTAAGAGGACTAAACCAGTATTAAATGGTGGGGGTGGGGATAGATGAATTCTTCCCCCTCATTTAAGGAGTCTATGAGGTAATTTGGGTGAAATTATGGAGACTTAAGTGTGGGGCCTATGGAGTTTGTTAAGCCTGCCCTCTCACACTTTTCACCCATAATTCAAACACTGGGTGAGTCACTATAATATTCATTTCTCCAACACATTCACAAAGCTCTATGCAAACTTTGAGGCTTCCTAACATTTCCTTCAATGCAGTCAAATGTATGTGCTGTAGAAACACAGAACATTTCTTTTCACATCTTGTTTGCTAAAAGAAAAATCAATAGCATAGAAAATAGTGAAACAAATCACAAGTGACAAGGCTCTAACCTACATTCCAAAAACTTGCTGATAAACTTGTTCAGAGCCCTCTGCTTACACCCAAATATTTATTGGGAAAAAGCACCTTGGCATTAGTTCCCTGCATCTGCTGATATAAGAATACAGAAATTATCCTTACAAACAATGTGCCAGTCTCCTGTGTCTGGAACATAAATAAAGGATATTGGATGCTCAATATTTAATTAAACAAAGAGACAAATTATCCTTGTCTATTAAATTAGCTGGAGAAGCATTACAATTACACAGAATTAGAACATGCCATACAGACCTTCTATTGCACATGACCTAGAGCAGTGGAACTGCCTAAAGTGGTATAACATCTAGTAGGTAACATTATCCCATTGCCCCATCATTGCTTCATACTTAAAATGTTTTCTAAAATTAATTTCTTGTTTGGCTAATAAAAGGCCAACCAAATAATTGTTTGCTCCTTATCTCTTTCATGAGGGACCTATATGCCTCCTGTTTACAACTAGATACAGAGTCATCTGGCACTTTTTAAATTTCCAAAGAGAAGGTCTTCAATTGTTTATCTTTACCAGCTAGGATTGCAATTTACTGGCCTGATTCTCAGCAGACATAAACAGCTGATGGTACCTATTTCCATGCCATGAAAAAGTTCACTCACTCATCGCTTGCACATCTGATTCCAGTCAAAGGTACAAGAATAGGCAAGGCAGAAACAGTTTTCTCCCCTAGTCAGTTGACAACACCAGTTATTCCTCTGAGGGGATACTGTCCTTGTGGAATATGCACCCATACACACACACACACACACACACACACAGACATACACTTATTTCACAGCACAGCTAACTCTTTAAGGTGTTATTGAAAAGACAGAGAGTACCAAATTCAAGCAAATCCCCTATAGGAAGGGCCAGCATTTCAGAAGAGCTGCTTCTCAATCCCTTTTAGTTATGTTGACCGTTTAAGAGCCTGGCCTTCAAAAGCTCCTGGACCCCCATTGCAGCTGCCCTGATCATTAAGGGTACAATTGGGGAGAAAAGAGCGAAAACAGAGCTGCACATTCCATAGGGGTTTTGTTCCAATTCAAGCTCAACTAAAGGCAAACGGGATTTTGCTCATTACTTTCCCAGCACAAGAAAACATTTTGGTTTGCAACAAAGAAGCTGGTTAAATGGGTTCTTTATCCCTCCACCATCCCTATTCCTATTATTGCTAGTTAATTAGGCACTGGCCATCCTAGTCCCACTCATTCACCACTACAAGCAGTACAATCAGAAAAGCAGGTGTGTGGTATGACCTTTGCTGTTGGCATTGGAGCACACAAAGGCAGTACCTGCCATAGCAGCTGAGAGATGTACTTTCTAAGGCAGTTGTGTTAGAAAGAAGGCTCAGATATCATACACATACATATAACATGCCCTAATGAAAATACCAGCATGGTGTAGGGATTTGAGTATTGGACTACATCTCTGAGACAAGGGTTCAGATCCCTGCTTGGACATGCAAACCCACTAGGTGACCTTAGGCAAGTCACTCAGAGGAAGGCAATAGCAAACCTCCTGCAACAAATCTATTTTCCCAATAAGTATTATACCGCTTTAACCCTTGCCTCCCTCCCACCCCCACCCCCACCCACCCTGGGAACAAAGTCAATTTTTATTTAAAACCCTTTTCCTTTAATGTGAAGAATCATGTTAATTGTATCTTTTATAATTTTGTACCCCTTCCTTTCTTTAATTGTTTGTATTACCGGTAGTTTGCGCCACTTCCTTAACTGACCACCTTCATTCAACTGACCCATATACCGCATTCTTCTAATGTAAAATCAAACATATATTTTACAATATAATATTGCCATCTATCCACCTTCCATTTTCCTTCGTCTTTCCAACCATATACCATAACCACCTGAGCTGCCCTCAATATTTGTTTCACCAAATATTCCTCATTTCTAGCCAAACTCAAATTCTTTAGAGTTACGCATTTCTCTTCATTTAATTACAACTTTTCCCCTACTATTCCATCTATTTTGTTAATTATTTCCTGCCAAAATCTCTGCACCATACAGCATTCCCACCACATATGTACATATGTGCCTTTACTTCCACTTCCATATCCATGCCAACAATTAGGTGGCATTTTTTATTATTATATATGATAACTGCTGTGGTATTCTTTACCATCCCCCTATTAAACTGTTACTCCATTGTTTTAGTATTTTTAATCCTAATGATTTCATTTTGCCACTCTTGAACTTGTTTACTACTTATTTTCATATTTTTTTCCCATAACTTTAGTAAACCCTCTTCTGGTTTAAATTGGCTTTCCAATAAAATTTTATAAATTCCCCCCTCATTCCTTTTGTTGTTGGTCATGGATGGAGCACTGATCATTTTGTATTAACTACTGGAATATTTTTTGTATGTGTATCAGTGTTAAAAAGGAATAATAAATAAATTTAATAAAAGAAAATGAAATGGTAAATCTCTTCTGAACAAATCCTGCCAAGAAACCTCTATGATCAGTTTGCCTTTGGGTTGCCTTAAGTCAGAAATGACTTGAAGGCACACAACAACAACAACAACAACAACAACAACAACAACAACAACAACGAAAGAGGAGAAAGTGGAAGAGAACCGCCACCCACCTATCATTAAAAAATATCCTGTCTGGGCATGCTAATATGTACCTGCTCAATCAGGTATTTATAGGATTGACAGCTCTTCACAGAAAGAGTAGTTCCTTTGGGGACAGACAAACCTCTCAATTTCCATTTTGCTGTTTTGGATCTTTTTGTTTCACCCCTTTTCAGCATCAGTTTGCACTTTTTTATTTTATAAAAGCAAGCATGGGGATTCATGCCCATTTCTGTGTACGTTCTTCCCTAAATAGCCATGTTTTGTTTATCTTTCCATAATATATGCATTTGCAAGCATTTCCCCTTTACTATAAAATGTTTTTATAGATTGTTTTCATGAAAATGTGCATTTTAATAGGTGCTTCTTTGACACACCCATTTTTTCACACATTTTGATTGCCCTGAACTGTACTGAAACACTCAAAGTAGAAGTGTATTTCATTCTGCTTATTGGCTTGGGAATGCACATTAGCTAAAGTTTACTATAAAATGCAGATAGAAATAATTTTTCACCTATCTCTAAACCCCTGGCTGCAGCAACCAACACCTCATTTAAGGAAATTTTTACATATGCATGAACCACATTAGAGTTGCCAACTGATCAGGAAAAAAAATCCAGGCTGATCTGCTCCTGTGCTTTTAACAGCAGCTCATCTTGCAGAATTCAGCCGGTGAAACTCTTTAATGGCATAAGCAGCCAAGTACTATCAACTGTTTCTGGTTATGCTTTTTACAGCATTGAGATAAATATTCTCTGCTAGTTTCTGTATCTGAAGCTGCTGTCAAGGACAAAGCTAGAGAAGTCAGTTGAAAAACTGATAGTCTTCCTTCAATAATATTTTGTATAATTGAGCCACCATATGGTCTTTTTTTTCAAGAATGACATTTTCAAATTCATTTCTTTTCCCTGTACTTTCAAATCCTTCCAATTTGTTATCCATTTTAAGTCTTTCTTTCAATTTATTATATAAGAACCATTTACATTTGAAACCTTCCATCTCTAGTTCCTCTCTTGTTTTTATTCTTAGACTTGTCTTTTCTTCTACTAAAATATCTTCAAAAGAAAGAAAGAAAGAAAGAAAGAAAGAAAGAAAGAAAGAAAGAACGAACGAAAGAACGAAAGAACGAAAGAAAGAAAGAAAGAAAGAAAGAAAGAAAGAAAGAAAGAAAGAAAGAAAGAAAAACTGATAGTTTTGGAATGTGTTGAAATTCCCCAAGTGTGTTTGCTTGTTTTAAGCTCTGCAAAAGTGTGTGTGAAGTGGTAATATATTCTATCAAAATTCGGATGACTACTCTCTGGTTCAATATACTAAAAAAAAAACTGTAGTTCTTACACTTAGAAGGGAAGGCGTTTGATTGGACTTTCTGGATAGTATCCAACATTAAAGTTGTAGAAAATGTATGAAAGGGGGTGACATTCTGCTAGCACATTCTCTATAGGACCAATTAGAACAAGGAATGTCTACCTTTATAACAAAGGTCTAAAGTCATAGAGGTCAGGGGACATCTCACCCTGAGTTCCACCCCTAGATACCCACTTCTGCTTTCTGACAACATTTCGGCTATTTCCACACTACACTGTCGTAGTGCTATTATTCCACTTTCAACATCCTGTGGAATTCTGTGGTTTGTAGTTTACTGAGGCCAAAGAGCTCTCTGGCTTAGAATTTTAAATGCCCCTCCCTAAACTGCAACCCCTGGGATTCCATAGGATGTTGAAAGTAGAATAATAGCACTATAACAACATAGTGTGGGAATGGCCTTAGAGTGACTAGAAGCGAAAAGTTGCAGGAAGCCCCATGGCTTGTTCAGCTGACCATCACACTCCTTAAAGCTTCTGAAGTCAATATTCTTCACTTCTGTTTTAAAAAGTTGCAATGCGGGGAGCCTCTGGAGCTTACAGCCTACATGTGGTCTATAGCTGAACAATTCCCCACTCCTGCTTGAAATAGCTCCTGCAACAATAAGTATAATGAGGGGTGCAATGATTTTTAAACTGCTTTTGTGGGTGAGCGGGACCCCAAAACCTAGCACAATGGCTTCTGGAATGGTTTGTGCACCAGCTTGTTGCACGGCTTGTGCAAAAGCTATAGTATGGGCTTGTGAATCAGATTGTGGAGTGGCTTCTGAAACAATCTGTGAAAGGGCTTGTGCAATGGGTGGTGCTAGTGGTACCAGAGCACTGATTCTGACAAATTGCACAAGAACAACAACAGGATTTCCTTAGCAGATATTTGGTATGAGCAGCATGATACTTTTGTATGCAGCCCACTGAGACATTAAAAAGATGCTTAGAATTTTACTGCTGAAGGGTTATCAGTCCTCTGTGGGCATAAGAGACAGTATACAGATGAAGAATGAGGGGCATCTGTGCTCTTATCACATAATATACACTGTAAAAAGAAGCCATCTTCATTTACAGATGTGCCAGTAATCACGAATTCATTTTTGTCTCCCTGAATGACCTTCTTAAAGTTATTGCAATTGTGCATCTCACTGAAAATCCCAATTTTTCAGTCTTTTTCAGTCGTCGCCCTGCCCTTGGCTGGACACCTGCACAACCTGACTGTGAGAAAGCGCCTCTAATTACCTGTCACTGTTCTCAGCATGCCTAGTTAATGATTGCTCTATGTAGCTTTCATGGAAATGGTTTTGCATTCTGCTCCAAGCATTCCTTACAATGGTCTGAAGAGTGACGGAATCTTTGGCCCTTAAGTTTGAATAACAGAACTCTTTCCTTTCTCCTTTTTCAGAAACATCTTACAGAAACTGAGCTGTAATCTGATCAGTGAAGCCACCTTCTTTTCAGCTGTGAATGGAGAGAAGAAGAGGCTGAGGAGAAAGAGAGATCAATCCCACCACCTCTGTCTGTTCTTTATCTAACAAGCCCTTGTCACATTCATCCAGCTCAACTTTGCTATATGCTGGCTTCTCCCATTGGCCACTGGATACAAAATAAAGGTGGGTGATTTCTTTTGAAGAGAGGAGGAATAGAGTTAAGGAATCTCTGTTTCATGCTGCTTAGCTGAGGTGCCCAAGGAAGTGGATTATTCCTCTGTGTAGCCCATGGCTTTTAGCCCTACATGAGTTATGAAAAGCAATCACATAGGAATAAAAAGCCATAGACCACAACAGAGGGCTTAAGAAGGATAAGCCGAAAGCCTTTAGAAAACACAAAAGAGCAGGATAAAAATAAGAACCTCCAAGCTGGGGCCACCTGGACTGAGTCTCCAATGTTCCACATCACAGAGGTAGTCCTGGAAATGTTACCTTGGCTAGTCATCTCCTTGGTAATTGATCCACTTTGATCATTTCCAGTCTACTTGAGGCTCATCCCTAATGAAATTTGCTTTGCTCTTATCCCTTAAAATAAGCTTTCAGTGGCCTCATTTTGTTTTGGTAGAGAAGATGTCTTCAAATAGAGTATGCAGCCTTTGTAGGTATGATGGCTAGATGTGGCTTTGGCTAGGTGGACAAAGGCACATGCAAGCAAACCCTTCCCCCACCTTGGCACCCTGATCCAGGATCTCAATTCAGATCTCCGGGATGGGTGACAGATTGAAGACTCCTTCACCCATCCCAATGATTATGCTTCAGATTGCTGGTAATGGAAAGGGGATGGCAAAAGGTTTTCACTTTCCCCACACCCCAGCAATGTAGAATGAAAGGAGTCACAGGGATGGTTGGGGAGAAGTTCAGTCCTCCTTCTCTAAGCTCAGAGATCCTGGTCATGATCATTGAGATGGGAATATGGTTAAAGCTTCCCTCCCCAGCTATACAGTACTGATCTAGATTTTGATCCTTGCATGCTAGAAAAGAAGGTATGCAGGGAATGCTCTCCCTGAGGCCCATCTTTCTAGCAATCTCAGTTCTGCTGGGTGCATGAGGAGAGTTATCCTCACATACCTTTTCCTGCACAATCAGGCAACAGCTGATCAGAGGATTGGCAGGAGCCCTGTTCTGCTGGGAAACAAGGCCTTCAGGAATGATTCTCCTTAAGTGATATGCAATAATGTTGTGCAACAGTAATGGCAGCAACACTGGGAGAAATTGGGACCAATACCACTAATGGTGACCCATTCTGGCAACCTCTGATGTCTGCATATTGTCCACCCCATCAAATAACGGGGTCTGACATACTCAGCCAGATCTAGAAACCTGCTGTATTGCACTGATTGCCCTAGCAAATCCCAGGCATATCTGGATCCAAGAAACACACAATCAGCACACAGTGCAAAAGATGCTGGTGCTGCAAAGATTTTACCAAAGGCTCAGCAGAGAGAACTGATTGCTGGACACTGGGAGAACTTAATGTACCTCTGAGAACTTCAGAAAATAAAGATGCATGTTCTGCTCTGTTGGAGGAACAAGCAATAAAACAGACTTGCTGAAGATCATGCTGTACAAGTCTCAGGGGCTTGAATCTTTAAATATTAGTTCCTAGATCAGGTTATTTTTGTGGCATTAAATGAAATGTCTAAAGAAAACTGAGAACCTATTACATTTACCCCAACTGTTTTTTCCTACTCCAATGCAAAAAGTGTCCTAGGAATTTTTACATCTACCTTTGCAAATATAAACATCTATAACTTACTTGAGATTGTCCCTTCCATGAGTTGTTACGCTAAGAATAAATTTGTTTGCTAATTATATTACAAAGTGAAGAGAAATTACCAAGTACCTGATAAAAGTAAGTACTAATTTACTATATGAAGAATTGCCAAAAAATGAAACAAAAACACCCAGCCATAAGTGGCTCAATTTTGGCAGCGTTACAAAATATCATGCACTAGAACCCAGCTATGCCCAAATCCATTTTGAAGATTCACTGCGATCTAGTTGTTCTATATTTTCATTATTTCTTTTTCAATACATAATGAGTTAGACTGTTTCAAACATATTATGGCTATAACTTCAAGTTTTCTTGTGTGTCATGTTCAGTGTCATGCATGCATAGACACACAGGAAAGGTGTGCTTCCATCAATTTTCTGAGAGATATTGAAAGAAAATCCTGTAAGGTTCTAAAAAGACAGTGAGATTCCTCTTTAAATAGTAAATTATTTTCTAGATTTTTCCCAGAAGCATGACTTTTAAGGATCCCTTTTTAGGCATGGCAGCGTGGCCCATGTAACCATTAAACACACACACAAATTTGAGTGGACCAAGTCCATGACCTGGAAATATGCTACAATGTGTTTTGCTCTGATATTTCCCTTCCAGGAATGGAATGCAAATCAGTAGGTGGGAGGAGGGTTGGGAGAGGGAAACACTTTTGAATTGACTGTACATTTTTAGTGAATGTAGGTTTTTCATTCCATTTACAGACACAAGAAATGCGAGACCTGATTAAAGCATCCCTCATGAAAATAGCCTGAGATGAATGAATGCTGGCATGTGGAGCTCTGAAAGGTGTACAAAACAAAACTTTTTTGTAGTTCCCAGACAAAAGGGATAAAGAGAGTTGTACTGAGTGTGCAATTTCCGCCTCCTGCGTTTCAGGTGGATGGTCTCTCTCCTCAGCTGCCTTTTCAAAGAAACTCCTCTCTGTGCTTAAGCAGGGGAAACGATTAAAAAAAAGAGCTCTTGGAATAAGGAAAATGCTTTAATTAGAGAAGAACAAAATCTCCCCAGTGCTCCTTCCTACAGATGGGAACAGTTCCTGCTATTTAATGAATGTGTCTGCACCTTGTGCTCAAGATGGAATTTGTGGGCTAAATCTGCTGAGCGCCTGTGTGGACATCAATGCCTTTATATCAGTTTGCCCAGCTGGAGACCTGGCCCTCTGCCTTTACTTTTCTCTCTGCAAACACTGCTCTGACTCATGCTTGCTCAACAACAGTGCTTATTTACTAACATACCAAGACCGGAGATGACTGATACATGATGCATTCCCCCATCACAGCACTTTTTGCATTGAGTTCTGATACTGTTGTTTCAAAGGACCCTAAAAGCCTGCTACCCCCACCCGTCAACCTGGCAGTGAACTTTGCATGCATGAACAATTGCATGCACAAATTTATTTTCCACACATGCATTTGTCCCCTGTATTCAAATACAGGGGTTGAAGATCTTACTATTCTTTTCTTAAAAGAAATATATAGAAAAGCACCTTACCAAAGACAGACCTCATGGTTATATGTGATCAGATGTGGTACATACCTCCATATGAGTATCCAATGTGCATAGTATATGAACTTGCTTGATGTGCTCCTGGGAAGAGGCACAATAAGCAATCTACAAAATCTAGCCAGATTTCATTTGAATTACAACATCCATCTATAATATCCATGGATATATGATACCAGCATGATGCCACAGATTAAATCAAACAATTTATCTGTTGCATCATGCTGGCTATCATATATCCATGGACTTGGAAAGACTCAGGTTCACAACCTTATTTGGCCATGAATGGTCACCTATAGTTCTGTCTGACCTCCTTTATAGGATTGTTGTGTTGAATGGATGGAAGGCCAGGGACCTGTATGCCATGCCCTGGGCTCTTGGGTACAAAATGTGATAATTAAACAAATAAATAAAGAGCCCATTGCTTTAAGAGCCACATCCAGACCGTCTTGCTGGCTCATATTTGTGTGGTAAAATGCTTAATCATAACACAGCACAATACACTATTTCAAATTTTGTTTTAAAACATTAATTGACTTAGTTGTGTACTCATGTAAGGAAGTGACATTGGAGGGGTTGGGTTGTACCCAGTTGGAAGCATTTGTGCTCTCATATAGTCATGCATTCCTTGTGGCCTTTACACTGGAAAACAGTCTGGACAGAGCAGTAATCAGTTGTGCATGCTCAGTGTTTCAAATGATACATCCAGCCGTAATACCAGCAGCTGCCAAGTGGACATCTGTTCTGTAGACCCACCTTTTCTTTTGGCTGCAACAGACGTTACTCATAGCCTCTGTATTTTCAGATACCAAATTGAGCTTGCTGATTTTGCATGGGCAAGAAGCTTATGTGGAATTCTTTGTCTGTATATACTCTTATTAGATGTGTCCACTTAATGCACTGGCTAAAAGAAAGAAATACATTCCTCCCTCCATAGGTGATGCATTTTGCATATGCTAATTTCGATGCACAGATATAAATCTGGAAATAATTACTCTGACAATCCAAGAGGCAAACAATACATCTCACCATAAAGGGCAGGAATGTAGCTAGGAGACATAAACCTGCTTGTTCTACTAGCTGGCTACTCCTGATAGGCAGCTTTAAGGTCCTTGCTCTTCTTTCTTTATCTTTCAGTTAAGACTGGCAATGGGGAGCTATGCAAATAAGGATTGCCTCCAAGCAAAGAAGCGTCCTCTGTTTAGCAGGACATAGGAACACCTTCCCCACTAAAAGGGTTATAGGAAATGAACCATGGGTTGCACAGTTGTTTGCATGGTTCACTTTTTTCTAGTGGAATCGTGCAAACTTCAAGTGAGATGTCTCTGGAATGTCCTCTACGGAGTACTTCCCATTTGTACCAGCTACCAGCTTCATTCCATGGTTTTAGATTTTGAACTTAATTGTCATGTGGAAGTCCCTTACCTTCCTTTTTAAAAAGAAGTTGATGTGTAGTACTTCAACTGGTTCAGAATGTGGTAAGCCAACTGTGCCATGTTTGGAGGCCGTTTCTACATACAATGCTGAGCACAGGACACCAGACCTCTGTCCCACAGTCTTACTTTGTGGGTACCATAGTGACCAGCCAAACAACTGTGGGAAGCAAAAGCCTTCTGGGCAGACAACCCTACCAACTCCATCCCTTCATACGCCTTTTCTGCACTAGATTGTTATAGTGCTATCATTCCACTTTCAACATCCTATACAATCCTTCAGTTTGCAGTTTAGGGAGGGGCCTCAAAGGCCCCTCCCTAAACTGCAAACTGCAAACCCCAGGATTCCATAGGAGATTGCAAACTGCAAACCCCAAGATTCTATAGGATGTTGAAAGTGGAACGATAGCACTATAACAATCTAGTGTGGAAATGGCCATAGGCTGAACATTCAAAGATGGCAGCAGTTTGAACTATGGTTGTGAAGAATGTGTCACAACCCATCCAGGTCTGTATGTGTCCATAATACGTAGCCCCTCTGCTGCCTCTGTGCTTCTTTTTCAGTGATAGTCCCAGAAGAAAAAGTGGTCCAGCCAATGAAGGGTATATGACAAGATTTAATACCTTGATGCTCCTAAGGCAACCCCAATACACATAATGGATAGCTATGGTTATCCCCCGCTCCACACACACACAAAGCAGAGAAAGGTGTGTGTTTATGATGGCAGAGCCTGGGAAAGGGTTGGATTCTTGGACTACCAAAAATACTACTTTGACCACTCCAGCCAGTCCGGCATTCCTCTCCTTAGCCAGCCAGCATTTCCCAAACTCCAAATAATGCCTATTAAGGCTTATTTGGTTAACATTTAACAGTAGATAAAAAGAGGCCATTTTCACAGGTGATACTTTAAAAGTTTTTGCCTTCCTCACATCTGCAAATCAAACGGAAAAAAACAAAGACTCAGAACTTACACAAAAAGTGTGTCTTTTAAGCTGCTAACTTGTAAGCGATCCATCACAAACTAACCATGTAAACTTGTGCATGGTTACTCTCAAATTAGAGCACCTATCTCTATTTACTTGTAAGGATCACTGAAAACACCAAGACATACTTTTGAGTAAATGTGCATACAATTGTGCTTGTGAAAAGTCTTCTTACTATCCCCTGCGAAAACACCCAAAGTCATAAGCTTTCACTCCAAATAAATTAAAAACAAATGTAAAACAAAATAAAGACTACATTTGGGTGGGTGTAGCAGGTCTTGGAAGAAAAATCAGAATAATCTCACACATCCTCCCCAATACTTCGTACCTACACCCCTTTCTCTGCTTTCCCCCCACTTTTGTGGTTGTGTACCTTCATTTTCAACTTATGGTGACTCTATAGTGAACCTAATCTGGGGCTGAGAGTTTGAGACTTGCCAAAGGTCACCCAGTTGGTCTCCATGGCCAAGTGGTAGGGAGTTGAACCCAGGTCTCCAGGGTCATAGTCCAAGGCTCAAACCACTTCACCACACTGGCTCATTATTGACCCAAGCCATTAGCGCACTACACTGTTATAGTGCTATTATGCCACTTCCAACATCCTCTGGACTCCTCTGGCCCCTCCCAAAACTGCAAACCCCAGGATTCCAGAGGATGTTGAAAGTGGAATGATAGCACTATAACAGGGTAGTGCGGAAATGGCCCCAGCTTTAGGCACATTGCATTGACAAGCCCCCTCCTTTCCCCCGATCCGCGAAGGACTGAACCGAAGGCTCCGGCTACCGAATCGCAAGTGATCTCACCTTCAGCAGACAACTCCCCACCGGCGGCTGGGCGGCTGAGCCGGTGCCAGGACAGGCAGCTTGGATGCAGGCCGTCGGAGCAGCGACAGTAGCGGCAACGCAAGCTGGTGGTTGGAAAAAGCCGGGCTGGCTTTGTCCCGCTTGCCTTAAACCCTCCAGCCAAAGAGCACGTTTCAGGAAAGCTTCTCTCGCTTGGCTGGGGAAGAGCGCCATAGGAATCCAGCAGGTGGCTGGCCGGCTCCGTGCAGGACGCTGAGGACGGAGACGCCGGTGCGCTTCTCGCTTCTCCACTCCCTGCCTCCCACCGACCGACCTCTGAACGGCGTCCAACTAAACCTGACTCGCTTTTGAAGCCCCTGACCCCTCCTTCTCCCACCACCCCCTCCCTCGGGGTCCTTCCAACAGTAGCCAAGCAGTGACTGCTGCGTTTCATACTTGAACTGATTCCGCATCAAGGCACTTGGGATGTGCCGGAGGAGCAGGACAGTGTGTCGGGGAAGCGGGGGGGGGCGCAGTGTTGAGGTGGGAGGAGATCAGGTATTTCTCCATTCCGGACTCTGGAGGGCCTTAGTAACAAAGCCTCTATTTAACCAGATCCTGTGAAGCAGAAACCTCTTGTATCTACTTCAGTGCCTTTGATCTCACTCCCCCAGTGGGATGTGTATTAGTCATGTCCCTCCTGCTAAGCTCTTGCAGCCAAGGACCTGGGGAGTGTGGACGCCCCCCTTCCCTGGCTTCCTTCCTTCCCTCCCTCCCTCCCTCCCCCCACCCCATCCCCCCACCCCTCCTGGTTTGGAAAACCCCTTCCATAGGCGAAAGGATGGCAGAAAAGGCTCACCCATCCTTGTCTGGTCCCACAGCTGCTTTCCTTGCCATCTGAGCCTCTCCTCCTTCCACTCCACTCGCCCTTGCCCCCCAAACACATCCCCTTCCCGGCCTCAAGATTTTCAAGGATGAGATGCAGACACTTATCCTGGCCTTTTATCACTCGCCCAACCATTGAAGTGACAGCATCAATATTCCACTATGCCTAGAGGCTTTCTTTTATTAGGAGCTCCCCCCACCCCGCACTTGCTGTGACTAAGCACCTTGCAAAATCCATTCAGTCCTGGCTTAGCATCCTGAGAACATTGAAGTTGGTGGATGCTTTTCTTTTCTTTCTCTCCCCACCCCCCAAAAAAGGACTTTACTGGCAGCTGGACAAGGGGCAAACAAAGGAAATATTTGACTGCATGCCTAGATCATCTGGTACTGAATGTGCTTTTTTAACTCCTGCCTTGTGCCACTCCACTGCCATGACTCCTTTATCTTGGGGATCGAGGAGAGATTTGGAGGAGACACAAGCTCTGGAGATGAGGTCCCTGGACTGCAGGCTTCTAAAGAGGCTCAGGATCCAATTTGCCACCTGCAGAACTGGCTTCTAAAGCTATCCGGATTTCTTCCTGTTGATAATACACGCCTTTGCAGCTTTGATCCAAAGAGCCTTTCAAGTGAGCTTGCCTCTCTATTTGCCATTGATGGAGCACACACAAGTCCCACATAATCTAAGGGACACTTGACAATCAAGAAATCAAAGGAGATCTTGGGTTCAGATCTTTGCTGTGCTATGAAACTGACTGGATGACCTTGGGTGAGTCACTGGGCTTCTCCAGGCAAGACAAATGTGTTGGAAGGCTTTAGTCCTTCTTGTTTCTTTTTCCAGTGTCCAAATGAAGTTTCTGTTGCCTGGGAGTTCTGGGCAAGAGAATTCTGGGACTTCTTCCAGAATTATGTTGATCAGCTGCCCAGGGAATTCCCAGCATCCATGGCAACATTTTGTTCCTCCTCCTCCTGAATGGGTTTCTTTTTAATTCTGAGGCATATGAGAACCAAAAGAAGTATCCTTCACTTTTTCTTTCTCTGTTAATTATTTTAAAATTATAGTATCATAGTGTATCAGTGAAATGGTTCTTTTGCACTATAGCAACTCTACCAGTAACTCTACCAAACAAAGAAGAAAGAAAGAAAGAAAGAAAGAAAGAAAGAAAGAAAGAAAGAAAGAAAGGCAGAAAAGAAAGTTTGCCCTTCATACCATAGGATCACCTCACCAAACCATGCCCTATTTTTAAAATCCCTTTGGAAGAGTGCAGATCCAAGAAATTATTACGAACAGCCTCCTCGCAAAAGAACAGAATGAGTGGACACGGAGCAACAGCAACCAGCAAAAACCTAATATATTATGAGAAGTCACGCTTCTTTAGACTAATCTGGAAGAGCTTGCTGCTTCTCAGACTAGCCTGGGAGTGGGGGTGTTACAAGGATAAAAGAAGGGTAGTGAAGGACTGTATGAGATCTTTGGAGGAAGGGTTTCTACAGGAATATAATTTAAAATAAAACATAATTCTTTTAAGTGGTAAACAGAAAGGCCAAAGTGTACATTTTAACATATGAGTACCTCCTTTCTTTAGGGCAGGAGTGGAGTGCTGGTGCCCCCTCTGCCTTCCCCCCACCTGCTATTAGACTACCATCTTTCCTGAAGACTGGCCATGCTGCCTACAGCTGAGGACATATGGGATATATATCCTCACACCTGATGTTGAGTGTACATCTACACTTAAGCAGGACTTTGTACACAGAGGAGAACAGGATGTAGTATCTGGAATATTGTATAGAACTGAGCTTTCTGGAAACTTCAGCCTGTTTGTTTTGTTAAGTTACTAGCATTCATGGCCGTGAAGACCTGCTTGGAATCACTGGAGGTAATACTTGCTGGATTCTCAGCAATTAAAGGGATGATACTCTGCCATCTTATATACATATTCAGTCTATACATACTCAGTGGGTATTGCTGTTGTTGCTGTGTGCCTTCAAGTAATTCCTGACTTATAGTAAACCTGAGGTGAACCTATCCTGGGGTTTTATTGACAAGATTTGTTTGGAGGGGGGCTGCTACTGCTTTCTTCTGAGGCTGAGTGTGTGTGACCTGCCCAAGGTCACCCAGTGGCTTACCTTGGCTGAGTGGGGATTTGAACACTGGTCTCCAGAGTTGTAGTCCAACTCTCAAACCACAATACGACACTGGCTCTCTCAGTGGGTATACATTCTCTCAATCGAACTTACACCTATGTAAGTGTATATTGTCCAGCATTCTCTCTCCATTACTTAAACCAGGGTTAGAGAACCCATTACCCTCCAGCTATTGGACTATCCATTATATCTCTGATCATGGACCATGATGGCTTAACTGGTTGGGGCTGGAATCTTCAGCTGCCCATCCCAATTTAGCGGAAAGATAATTTAGTAAGCAATATGAATAGTTTGAATTTGCCACAACTGTTGTTCCAGTGCAACAAAACAATTTCCCTTCATAAAACCACCACCAGCAGCAGCAGCAGAAGAAGAGGAAGTAGTGGTAGTAGTAGTAGTAAGGCAGATTTCCAGCTTGGTTCAATGAGCAATGGGATGAAAACAGATGCACAGGATCTCATAGAAACATGCTTTATGCCAGCTTTCAACTAGTTCTATGTATGCTGAGCAACAAATCCCATCACCACAGGCAAGCATCCCCATTGACATGCTAACTGAGATTATGGGATTTGTAGTTCACTTCATAGGGAAAGTGATGATTAGCAAATCCTGGTTTATTCTGTATCTGATCGCTCCACCCCTATCTGCTTCTGGAAGAGACTGAATCAGAAAAGCCAATGAAGGATGTCTCTTTGAAAATGCCAAAAAGACAGCTATAAGATAAGAGTGCTTCTGTGTGAGACTTTAATTGCACAATTGCTCTGCCTCATTCACCAAATACAGTAGAGTCTCGATTATCTGTCCTGTGGTAATCCGACATTCCGGATTATCCGACGTCGCGGCTGCTTGGGGGCGTGGCTGGAGGCATTTCTGCAACGGGCAAGGAGAGAAGGGCGAGTGAAACCTCGCCCCAAAACACAGCCCCAAGCGCGGCAGCAGAGAGCAGGGCGAGTACCTCCAGGCCCCAAAATAAGGGCCAAAGCATGGCAACAAGGAAGGCAACGGGCACAGCCAGGCCCCCAAACACACCCCCAAGCATTGCAACGAAAAGGAAGAAGGTCGTTGTACCAATGGAGCAGAAACTTGAGGCAATCAAGAGACTGGACAATGGAGAGACGTTGCAGATGACTATGGCGTTGGAAGGGTAACTGTAGGAGACTGGAGAAGGAACCGATTGGAGATAGAAAAATGGTGTTCCTCCAGAGTTACTGATGGTGCAGTGAAAGAGAGGAAAACCATGAAAAAGTGTGGCTATGAAAAGGTCAGTGAAGCTTTGTATGTTTGGTTTCTGCAGTTTAGAGACAGAGGTGTGCCTGTTTCAGGGCCTATTTTACAGCAAAAGGCATTGCATTTTCGAAAGGAATTTGATGAAGGGGACCCAGATTTTACAGTCAGCGTTGGTTGGCTCAACAGGTGGAAGAAACGTTATGGAATCCGTAAGTTATGTGTTTGTGGAGAGAAACAATCTTCGGGAAAGCAGAAAAGGATCACTGATTTCTTTAAATTTTCAGAGGACTGAACTTTTCATACATTACAATGTTGTTACTGTAACGTTACTGCAATGTTACTTTTACTGTTACTGCAATAAAACTTCAATACGTTTGCAATTCATAGTGATTTCAAGGCTTTTCTTAGACCCTCCGGATTATCCAACATTTTCGGCTATCCAACTATCAGCCCGCCCGCTTATGTTGGATAATCGAGACTCTACTGTACTGCAAGGATCTAGAGAACAACCTCTTCTACTTGCCACCTCTCTGCATTTTGCCACCATTTCTTCTGTCTTTTCTTCCTGTCCACACAAGAAAAGCCATTAAAGAGGAAATAGTCCTTTTTGGATTGGCAGCATTAGATCTCCCAGACAGTATATAAATAAGGATAATAACAACAGCAATAATAATCATAGGAGTCCTCCATCTGGAGCTCCATCTGTCTCTAGCACTCTTAGAAATCATAGATTCCTTGAAGCTCAAAGAGTTAGATTTAAGGAAGAAGCACAGCAGTACCATAGTTGTCTCAGAAAAATTGGGAAGTAGTCTCAGAAAACATCTCACAACAGTGTAACATAGGAGAACACGTTCTTAAGATCACTGAAATAAAGGAGATTAAATGCAACAGATATTGTCATGTTTTGGCTTCCAGGTATACAATCGGAAGAAAAAGTAGTTTGTGTAGCTGGTATGACTGGATGACATTTGGATAAGATGCTATTGATTGCTTTCTCCGCCCCACACTTATTACAGGCTTCTCACACTTTATCTGACAGGTTAGGGACTGGGGCACTGTCAGAAAATGGAATTACAGTACAGTAGAGTCCTGGTTATCCGACCCAAACAGGTGGCCGCAGCGTCGGATAACCGAAAGGGTCGGATTACCCGGACGCCCGTGGCGGCCGCCATTTTGGGGGCGTGTCGGGGGCATGTCAGGGGCTTGTTGGGGTGGGCCTGGGGGCATGTCTGGGCGTGTCTGGGGGTGCGGAAATGCCCACAGCCACGCCCCCAGGCTGTCGCTACGTCAGTTAATCCAGATGGTCGGATAACCAAGCATCGGATAACCGGGACTCTACTGTAGTTGAAAAGTGGAACCTATGCACTGTACTGTAGGGAACAGGAAGGACCTATGAAGGCTCAGTTGAAACTGACTGCACACACACTATGTGCAAAGTTTCCCAGCTGGCTTAGCACCTTTCCACCACCACCCATCTCATTTTGCAAGCAGCTTGCACTTGCAAGTGGCTCCAAGTGAGCCTTGTAGGCAAGAAGAACTGATGAAAGAACAGAACCTCTGCCGAGTTAATGGGATTTGTCTTTAATTTAAAACTTGTGTGTTCTTCCTCATTAATAACTTTTGCCATCTTAACCACACTCTTTCTTAAAAGGAGAGGTATTAACAAATATCCACCCAGGAGAGACCCCCTAGAACCTCATCTCTGCACATCATTTTCCTCTCAGGAGTCATAGGACTTGATTGCAAGTCCCATGATCGTTGGCCTTGAAAGGAAATTAAGTTCCATGTGTCCTTAGCAACTGAGAAGAAACCCTTTGGATTTACTCTTGTGTTGGATTTCCCCAGGTAAGGTTTTTGTGCTTGGAAAAGGGGTAGGGTAGCAGCAAACTGGGCTTTTGAAGTGTTTCTGTTGAATGAACAAAAACATTTCAAGGGCTTGGCTGAGCATTTGAGTTGAACATTTGGAAAAATTTCTGGGTGAGCCAGAGAGATCTTGCATATTATATTGTATTTAATCTTTGTTTGCTGTTATGTGCTTGCAAGTCATTTCTCACTTAGGGCAACCCTAAGTGAACCTGTCATGGGATTTTCCTGGCAGAATTTGTTCAGAGGGGGATTGCCCTTGCTTTTCTCTGTGGTTGAGAGAGTGTGGCTTGCCCAAGGTCACACAGTGGATTTGCATGGCCAATCAGGGATTCGAACCCTGGTCTCTCAGGATCCTAGTCTAATACTCAAATCACTATACCACACTTTCTCTTACATTTAATCATATCTGAAGTATTTCTGTACCACCACTCTGAAATCCACCAAGGTGATATACAAAAATTGTGAGATTAAAGTCAAAATATCAGCTATCTCAAATTGGGGCATTATTGGTTTGTAGGGGGAGCACATTCTAAAAAGGAGGATGGAAATAACATCTGTGTTTGGATATGACATATTTCAGTAAGATAGTTTCAGCTACAGCATTCTCTAAAAATGTGATTTTTTTCTGTTCCTTCTTCCTAAGATAAATTTTTGATGATAGAAATAAGGGGAACAGAAAGGCTCTGACACATTTACCCAATTACAAGTCCAAAGTACAATCAGAGATCTTGCTAGATCAGAGCAAGGGATTGTAATTAAATTAGATGAACATTTGGTAGAACTGTATAAAGCTGTTTTATAGTCCAGAAGCATAACAATTAGGGTTACGTATTTATCTATTTATAACATTTTACTATTCACTCTTTTGGATGCTTCAGTTTTGGGATGAGAGAGCAAGCTTTGCAGTTAGGACATTTTGAATATATCCATGTTTTATGAGAATTTTGACTATGATTTCAGCATGTAAAAAAATGTATCCTATTGCAATCTGGGTTATCCTTTTTTTTTTTAATGTCACTCACTTGTACTTGTGAGATTAAAGTAAATGTGCTTTTAAAACTGGCCAGTTAATTTCTGATTCTTCAAGATACTTTGCAATTGTATCTTTAAGATATCCTTGGGCTCTTTGAGGGCTCAGGATATAAAATCCTAAATGAAGTGTAAAACTAAACTGAAAATTGATATTCTCATGGATGAGCTCTGGTAATTTTAGGCTTTAAAAAAGTCTTTAATCTGCAAGACATACAATAAATGCTATGAGCTTCCAGCCATTCCTTTTAGCAACAACTTTGGCTATGGATTTTAATTGGCAAATCTCAAGTGCTAAGAGATACCATCTTGGACACCCCAAATATTAGTAGACATCAGTTAATTTAGTCCCCAGTGGCCTCTTTGCTTTACATTAATAACTGTTTCCACAGCCAATCTCTCAGGTGCTTTCATTCCACAGTTATCCCTGGTCTCCAAGGGGAAGAGAGATTGTAGAGAAGCTTTTCTGGTGGGACAGAATGCCCTTTCTTCTGCTAGCTCTGTCCCTACTGAGAGCTCATTGTTTTCCATGACTACACACATTCTTGTGTTTCTGATGAGACCCTTGTTACTGTTTCTACTAAGAGGGAGGGAAAAGAGTACATGCCAATAAAGGAGAGAAACTCCTGGAAATACAAATAGCACATCTGAAGTTTAGAGTCCAGGCTGTACAGCCCTCCTGAATTCTTGCCCTGGCAAAAGAGAGGAAAACTATTTTATAGGAAAGTGTATGTGTATGTGCCTTCAAATTGCTTATCAACCTATGGTGATCCCACAAATCTCATACGGTTGTCTTAAGGAATACTCAGAGGTGATTTTGCCAGTTCCTTCCACCGAAATATAGCCTGCTGCACCTGGTATTTGTTGGCAGTCTTTCATCTAAGTACCAATCAGAGCTGACCCTCCTTAGTTTCCAAGATCAGACAGGATCTGGTACCTTTAGGGTATTTAGGCAGGTGGTACAGGAAAGTATTTATCATTGTTCTATTTGTGGTGGTAGAAGGTTAAGCAGATGCTCTATTAAACGGCCCACACTAAAAGAAATGAACGAAGGAATTGGGAAAAGGGCAGAGAGAGGGGAGGAAGACAGAGAAAGAGAGAGATTTTTGCTTACAGTCTGTATCAGTAGCGGCTCCTCCACAGAGTCAGTAGTTCTTATCATACAGTGATGATTCATTTATGAGTCTGTCTTAGTACAGTAGCAAAGTTATCTATTTATTCCTGCAGTCTCATCACACTTGTGCTACCAAAACTGGTATCTCTCAAACTTTTCTAAGTTCGAGGTAATCCCTGAAGGCTTTTAAAGTGTCTACAAGAGTTTCTGTGCGCTCAGGGTGTCAGAAATCTTTATTCCAGTTGTCTCTGTAAAAAACACCATGTGTCTGTCTCGTCTCATCTCATTGCCATTTGGAGTACTGTTGAGTTTATTGTTGTTGTAGGCCTTCAAATCGTTTCCAGTTTATGGTGACCTGAAGACGAACCTATCACAGGGCTTTCTTGGCAAGATTTGTTCAGAGGGGGGTTGTCTTTGCCTTCCTCTGAGTCTGAGAGAGTGTGACTTGCTCAATGTCACCCAGGGGGCTTCCATGGCCGAGTGGTTTCCAGAATTGTAGTCCAACACTTAAACCATGCTGGCTCTCATGTGCCTATCCTCCCCTCATTTTTCCAACTGTACCTTTTTCCCAACTGCACATTTAGTGTCCAGCTACATTCTAATCACCCCACTCCCCCATGCACATACCACAGATATATATGAGATCATGGCTTAGAACTTATTAAGGCTCCCTTCTGTTTGGTTTGTTTTTGGTGCTGAGACACAAAATACCCAAAACGATAAGGAAAAGAGCTTCTCAATATGTACATGCTGCATTTCTCTCCAGAGTGAATTGCTATAGGCAGCCTTTTTGCCAACTAGACTTAGAGAATAGGATCCCATGCTGGAGGGGAGCCTTGATTCCTGAAACCTGAGAAATCAAATGATGTAGGAAAAGTGTATTCAGGAGGAAGAATAGAAAGAAGAAATATTTAGGCAGCAAAAAAAAAAATGTGCTTATTTTAAATGCTCATAATTAGTTGAACAGCATGAAATATAACCAAGGTGGGTAGGGGAACATAATAGGTCCTGAACAAGACTCATGAACCACGTTTTGTTCTGAACCTCGTGGCACAGGAAGTAAATGCAGAAAAATGACTATAACATTAGGTCAGGTTAGAGAAATGCATATTAACTGTATGTAATCCAGATGCACATTAAACATAGGATGCTGCTTTGCACAGATCTTCCCACATTTCATAGATAAAAATTGGGAGATGTGTGGCCAAGCAACATCAGAGTACAATCAAGATGGCAAAAGTTATTGCTGAGGAAGAACACATAATCTGGGAGAGGCCACTCCAGTTTGCACTTTCCTGATCCTACTGGGAAGGGAAAGGTTACACTCAGTCCTTTCCTCTCCCCACTACTGAATTAAATGAATGCAAGCTGCTTTAGCACTGTTTCCAGCAACTAATGTAAGCTGAGGACAAAGGGGGTATGTGCGAGGAGGACAGAAAACTGTGACATTTTAAAAGCGAGACAACAGAGGATTAACTGGGACTGTCCCTTCCAAATTGGGACAGTGGGAGCATGTGCCTTGTACCAAATTGGAACACTGGTGTAAATGGCTCAGCATTTTCTAAACTGATTGGCAGCAGTTGATCAGAGTTTCAGACTTTGGTCTTTCTGTGCTCCACCTGAGAGCCGAACACAGGACCTTCAGAATACAAAGCATGTTCTCTGCCAATGAGATATAGTTCTTCTCCTAAGTAATAATTAACCCATCATAGAAATGTAGCACATACTGAATCTAGAGTTTAGATAATAGCGATACTGTTGACTAATTTGACAAAGGATAAACCTGATCTACAGAATCACTATGTTCAATTACAGAGTACAGCAGTATAACAGACAGATTTTACCATCATAAATCTGAATTCAATTTGAATTATGCTATGAATTGTCACAGGGAGAAAACTGGCTTGGATTGTTTTCTCTATTTTTGGAGGAGGAATGTCTGCTTTTTAGCTGACAAAGCTCAATTATTCAGTGACAAGTGATGAAGTTTGAAAAGTCCATGTGACATGTTCATAGTAGAGAGATGAGATGAGAATAGGAAGTGTTTTGTACATTGAGAAGTGATACCAGTAATTACAGGTATTACTTACTAACCAATTGTGTTGGGGGAGAGGGACAGAACTAGTGGGAAATGCACAGAAGCTTTAGAGAACAAGGGCCCTTTCCCACTACATATAGCACTATGATTCCAGTTTGATCGCCATGGCTGCATCCTGTGGAGCCCTGGGATATTCAGTTTGGTGCAATACAAGAGCTTTCTGGCAAAGAATCGGCAATGCACTCCCAATTGCAAATCCCTTGATTACATACAATGAAACCATGGCAGTTGAAGTGGAATCATAGTGCTATAATGATATAGTGTGAAAAGGCTCCAAATATCTCCTTGAAGGAGAAACCACTGGAGACTCACAATGCCTTTGTAACATTCAAGTCTATAATTTTCTGTTAACATATATACAGAATGAACAGGCACAAGAGGGGCACAGAAGCTAACATACCAACAGGACAGTGCTATTCCTAAAACAATGACAATCTTGGCTCACCACAGTTCTCTACTATACAAGAAAATGAGAACAGGGCTCTTATAATTCTACTACTTGTATAGAAGATGAAACTCCAGTAGGTGTAACTCTTTTACGCAACTATTAAAAGTACTGGAATTCTGTTCTCTTTTTCATGTGGCTCCATATCTCAGTCAGCATAGCCACTCTCCTTGTGGGAACATTAGACTGCCTTAAGGTGTACAGTGCATGAAATATGGCCCATAAAGCTCAGCCTTCCAACACATTGCTGCCACTCTCTGCCTCTCAGTATCTGCTAATGGTACAGTCAAGCTGAGCATTCCTACTGTATCTTATGGTAGGATCGTTCCTGTCAGTTGACAATATTTAACTGTTCAACTCTTTAGTTCCCCCCCCCAACTTCCTGTCCCCCATTGTTGAAATATATATGTTCTCCTTGGGGCAGGAGCCAGTATTTTTTTCTCCATTCTTACGACACTAGACTGTCACATGTATGAATTGCACTGTATAAATATTGAATAATTAATACATTTTACATGAGAGCAGCATGTCTCACAAAATAAGGAGAGGAATTCAGTGAAGCTATGATACCCTGGAAGTTAGTTCCCTTGTGGCATTAGAAAGTAAGAACAAAGGTAAAGAAAAAGGAGGATAATCGTTCTGCTCATTATGACATATTACCTTTATCATTGTCAGAGTGAAAAGTGGAGAGGGCTCTCACACAGAAGTCTTCTCTGGTTTTCTGTCTGGCAATCCTAATTGCTATATAGGCACTAGGTCAACAAAACAATCATATTTCTGTGCATGCCTTTACTGCACTCATGTTAATAATGTTTTGAGCCACTGCCTACCAGAAAGTCAGGTGTTCCAGTGTAACATCTTTTCTAGAATAATTCTATGGAGGAATTATTATAAATATGAAGATGATTACAGTAGAATAAATTCCAGGAAGGTAAGCCAGGTTAGTCTCTTACAGTAAATAACAAAAGTCCTATTGCAAATTAAAGATTAACAAAGGCATTTATGGCACAAATTATTGTGGAATACAGTTCACTTCATTAGAAACAGGAAATATTCTAAGGTGCTGGTGTGTGTGTGTGTGTGTGTGTACATTTAGCATGAGAGCAGTCATGTACACACACACCACACAAGAAATTGAGAAGAAATGTCAGCAACTAAGTTTGAGGGAAACAAAATGTGTCAAATACATGCAGTGACAATTATGTTAATGCTTAACATAGACCAAGTATAAAACTGTGTGGGTGATAACATAGATATTCTGGCATTCCTAAATTAATTTAACACATAATATGTGAGAAAGACCAATTGAACTCCCTTGTGATAAAACCTCTTGATCAATTATAATTCAATAGTTTCATTTTAGTCACAACAATCATAATCCCTCACTCGGAAGTATTTTCATTTATAACCAACCAGGCAGAAGGATCTTTCACTGGCAGAAAGGCACTCCACTGCTGGTATGACATGTTTCTGATAGAGACCCTGGTATACCCACTGACAGTTCTGTGGGTATGGGAAACTCACTGGTATTTCCCCCCTCTGAGTGGTAGGGTCTAAATTAGTGGTGTGGCTCTGGACCTGACAGATCCAAAGGCTCTCTGTTTCTATGACATGGCCCAGGATTGGGCTCTTAACCAAAGTTGATTTTTGGACTACCAGAAGTCCCAAACCAGCATGACAAGTGAGGTTTTGGGAGATGTAGTCTAAACGAAAGAAGCAACTTCCCCACATTCTGTTTCTAACTTAACATCTGAATCAGGAATGCACATTTTTCCTCCATTCCTTTCACCTGGGGAGGGCCAGGATAGAAATGGGAGAAAGTACTCCCCCTTCACCACAACAAGGTAGCAGAATTTGGAAAATGGACGTTTTCCACCAGCAAATCACCACCACCTGATTGCTCAGACATTTACCCTTTGAAGTTCTTTTGCTCAAGAACAATTGCCTTAAGGATATTGGAAAAATATATTCTTCCTTGTTTCTGCTAGATTTTTTTTTTTAATCCTTCACATGGGTGAAAAGGTGCAGGAAAGATCTAGGAACAAGACAGTGGTTTGTATCCTGCCAAAATACTCCAAAATCTGTTTGCACACCAAAAGCCCTATATAAATAACACAACATCTACCCAATCCCCTTGTAATTGGAAAAGTCAAACAAGTAAATAGTATTCCATGGTCATCAACCAGCAACAATAATGAATTAAAACCCAAACAATCTTACCAAGCACACACCTTCTGGTGTAAATTAGATGCATCTCACCCAATTTATCTATTGTAGCAGTAATAGAACTGGGCCACTATGTGCTAATTTATTCTCATTTTAGTCAAACATGTTCTAAAGAAGTGTTACTAAATTTGGAGTGCTGTCCAAAGTGTTACTACTATAGACCTTTGTTGGGGGGTACCTAATTCCATATGTTCACACTCTTTATTTGATAGCAGACTGACAAAACAAGACAGCATGCTTAATTAGAAATTCACCCAAGCTATACAGAAAGGAGAATACTGAAAAACATTTATTTTGTGTTACCTGCATGAAACGCAGAACACACTTCTGAGAATAAAAGCATTTCTATCATATTCTTCTTCCACGACTGTAGTTTATACAATGAATTGACTTGGATGCACATCAAAATATGTATTCTATTATCATCTTCCAAAGAGCTCAGGGCTCCATATATGCCCTTTCCCTACATTCCCATTTTACACTCACAACAACCTTTTGATGTAGATTGAACTAATGGTATAATCTTGTTTTTATTAAACTGAACTTAGTAGGATTCCCTTCTTACTGCAGACAAGTATAAGATTGGGCTGCAGTTGTAACTGGCCCAAGGTTATCCAATGGGCTTCATAGCTAAGTAGAGACAGGAAGCTGGATTTCATTAGCTCCATAACTTAACCACTACACCCACAATCTCCAGTATGTGCTTCAGCCCAATGTGCAATGTCACTGTGAGCTCTCTGCACAGCTGTCTAGTCTCTGCTTATGCATTTCATTTTCCTGTGGTCTCACCATTTATAGCTGTCCACATTTTCACCCACTAACCATGTGTGTATATAACTACCAATCTAGGACAATACTTCTTGCATCTGAAGTAGTCGACTTTGGTCTGCAAAGGTTTATGCCATGACACATTTGTTTAGTTCTTAGGGTAGCCTTCCCCAAAAGGCACCCTGCAGATGTTTTGAATGTCAGTTTCCATAAGTTTGCCATTAACTGTTAGCCCATTAGCTTGGGCTGATGTGAACTGTAATCCAAAGCATCTGGAGGGCACCAGGCTGTGGAAGGCTGTGGACAATCTTACAAAATTCTCTGGTTCTGCTGCAAAAGAGTTAACAAAGCTAATCCCCTGGGAATTATTATTCATCCAATTCTCTATCCAAAGAAGTATCAACATCACAATGACAATAATGACAACAACAACGATGATGATGATGATGATGATGATGATGGTGGTGGTTTTGCCTTAGCCACACCACCTCTGGTTTTCAAGATACAAAAGCACCCTGTCATGTTTCCTGCCAGCTCAAAGCAGCCGTGTCGTCAACAGAAGGAGCAGCAGACTCAGGATGCTCTTGTGTCTTTTAGCACTGCTTTGTCTCTTAGACGTTTCATCTCCTGCAGCACTGGCTGTAATTAAATCTAGGCTGTGAGTTAGGAAATGCAATACCAGATGATACAACCAGTGGGGAATTCACCTAGATCTGCGGGAACAGCACAAAAGAGCCCTGATGAGTAATGGACTCAGATACTGAGAATGACAACAATGAGCTACTAAAGATTTTAAGCTCCTTAAAAGTGGGGAGGAGAGGGGAGTCAGAGGCTGCCTCACACAAATCTTTGTGTGAAGAAAAGCATCCCCTTTTGATTAGTGCTCCAAGAAATCAACTGGTGGGCTGGCTGGAAGAGCAGACCACCTACACAATGGAGCTGAGCGACCGGCACTGAATGAAAACACTGCCTCCCCAGCAGACACCAACACTGTATACGATGGTGATGTTGTCAGGGTGGCTTGGGAGCAAGATATTACTCAAAGATCAGAAGCGGAAGGAGGTAGTAGTCACCCACAGGGCTTGCTGGCACCACTGTGGGTGATTACTACCTCCTTCCACTTCTGATCGCTGAGTAATATCTTGCTCCCAAGCCACCCTTACAACATCAGCATCAGACACAGTGGTGCCAGAAAGACTTTTTGTCAGATTTTGATTCTATCCTTTCTCCTCAATCCACAGGGAAGCACACATGCATGAACCCCTTCTCCTGTCAAATTATCTTCAAGAAAGCTCCATGAAGTAGATTAGGATGAAGCAGCAAACGGCCTAAAGCTGCTCACTGACTCTTGGGGCCGTATGGACTTGGAACATGTCACCTGCCCAATTGTAACTGAATGCTCCAGCCACTACATACATTGTTTCTCTCAGAGATGATGGACTTTCCGTGCCCACTTTGAATCATCAGATGGAATGCTCTTGCTATGCCAGAAGTATTGATCCACTGCTTTCCAGGATCACCCCTCTCTGTTCTCCTTCTTCCCGAAAATGAAAACTTTCCTATTCCGTTGGGCTTTAAGGAATTGACTGTGATGAGCTTTTATTTAGTTAGTTAGTTATTGAATTTATATCCCATCTTTCCTGCATGATGAGATTCAAAGAGTTTTACAATACTTTGACAAAGGATCAAGCAAAAACTTTAGCTTACAAGATTTTAAAAAAGAAATAGCAATGTTATTTTAAAAATATGATTAAAAACAGCTTGAAACTTAAAACATAATTTCAATAAAGATTAAAAGTATAAGACACCAATTTACACACATAAATTATGTGTAAATTGCTCCATAATTAATGGTGTGCTTTTTGTTGATTTATGTTTATTTTTTAAAATTTTCTGCCTTTCAATGAATTTCACATTATTTTATGCTCTGTTTGTTTATGGCCCTTCAACTCGCCTGTTGAATTATGGTGACCCCATGATTTCATAGCAAGGACTACTCTAAGGTAGCTCTGTCAGTTCCTTCCTCTGAAAGATAGCCTACAGCACCTGGTGTTTGTTGGCAATCTCCCATCCAAATACTAACCAGCACTGACCCTGCTTAGGTTCCAAGCACAGATAGGATCTGGTGCCTTTAGGGTATTTAGGGCATTTTAAATTCTATAAATTGTTTGATTGTCTTTAAACAACACATACACACAAACGTACTGCAATATTTGTGTATGGGTTTTAATCTATATTGGTTTTCAAAGTTTGTAAACCTCCTTGAGTCCCATTTTTTTTATTTAAAAAAAAGACAGAACAGAAATGACCACAACAAGAGCAACAACAAAAAAGCAGGAGTGGGCAAACTGCACCCACAAGTCCCATGCAATCCACAGTGGCCCCTGTGAAGTTACTCCCTTAAACTAGTGTTATCACGGTTATGATATGTCTGGTGAGAGCACTAGATATCCTTTTGATATCAAATAATTTGGCCTTTATTTGACCTTTCTCTGCCACCCCACTCCACGTGTTTGCAGAGGTCCACTGGACAAGCACGTATTAGGCACGGCCGTTAATGGTTGTACATTCCAAACCCCATTCAGGCAGGCAACTTAAGCCTCTCCGATGCTTCAGGGAAAAACCCTCTTGCAAACCGGCCTTGCTCAGTGCAAATCCCTACAAAGACGCACGGCCAAGGGTCGAGCCATTCCTTTATGTCGGACCATTTGCATACTGGCCATACTATTGTCATCCAGCGCTAAGCTCATCATGTAAAACCCGACTTTTTCCAACTTCTTTGTCCAGCTCCAAAATTCCTTTGTTCTCACCAAGCATGGCATAGCCTGTAGGTAAAATCCACCCTATAAAAAGTCCCCATTTTTGGGACTACCTTGGACTACCTTGGACTTCCATCCCGCCTTGCTGTCGGTTTGTCCAGTAAGCTCCCCTCAGCGAGCCACGCGCTGAGCTTTCTTCCCTGCAACCTCCTCCTCTCTCCAGGACTACGAGACCAGGTGTCGTATTACCCATTCCCTAAAGCTTTCCATTTCTATTTCTCAGCCAGTTAGTATATGTCGTGTCTTTTGTGTTGCTTGTTCTCAATAAAACATTATTTGTTACTTTAAAACCTCGTCTAGCCGCTCTCTGACCTGACGCTGTATACATAGGGTTAAGGATCCTAGCTAGAGTTACCCTGCCTCTCCTTAGCTTAAGAGAGTGCTCGAGCTTAATTTCCCAATCTGGTGTTTTTATTTGGTTATTTGGGCACCCCTCCCAGGACCCCCAACATACAGGGTAACACTAGGTTTTTGGTTTTATTGTTTTTCTTTTAATTGTAAAGCCCCAGCATTCTGTCCAGGACCTATGGAATGCAGCTATACTGTGTGTTGGGAAATATTAAAATTGAGAGATTGGTAGGTCTCTAAATCAGCAGAGCATTTAGTAAATGTATAAACGGAAGTTGAACAGATTATCAGTCCCAATTCTATCAGTCCACCCCAGACACACTTAATCCAGCTCAAAATGAACACAAATAGTTTGGTTAAAAGTATGTAAAAAGGATTTGCTCACATAATCTTGTGCATAGTTTTCACAGGTTCAAATTCTTGAAGAAAGGTAAGAAGAAATTAAGCAGTCACATGCTTACAGGGAAGCATGCTTGCTAGTGGATCAGAGACCACATGTTTGCAGGAAAGCAGAAGAACAAAGGGGGAAGAATAGGAGCAAGGGGAAGTGGGTGTTGACCAAACAACAGGAAGTTTACTGTAGGCAATCCCCTCTCTGCCTACAATACACATGCAAACTAACTAGCCAGATAATTAAGCATGGAAAGGTTGCCAATCCCAACACTGTGGGGAGGTTTTACACTGGGGCTGGCCCTTTCTCTTCATATCTTCCACTCACTAACAGATACAAAAAAAGGACCTTACTTGGCCTAAATCACCTGGGGAGACAGAAAAACCTGATGAAATGATGCCCCACTGTTTCAGATATTTTAACAAAATTAAGGTGGAGGGAGGTGGGGTTAGTGACTATTTCTCACGTCCAGTAAGGGGAGTTGTCTGCCCCTTTTCTAAAGGGGACTGAATCATTAAAAGCATGTTTGCACCCATTTAGAGAAAAGTAGGCAAGTGTGGAAGACTAAGAGGCCTCCAGGGGTCTTCAGGGGGCTGCCACTCACTGCACCTGCTCCCACAAAATTTTTCTTAAAAATTGGCCACAAATACCCCTAGAGGCATTTTGGGTATTTTGAGGCAAACATTCTGAAAAAAATTGCAAAATTTTGTTTTGACTCCCTCGGGGGTTCAGGAGGGCTCCAAACATGGTGGAAATGCCCTGCCCCTGTGCTAAATATCATTTTTGTATGTATGTATTTTTTTAAAATAGATATTTACCCCCAGTGGGCCTCAGGGGGCACAAAAAAGGCCCTGGGGGCCATATTCAATTCATGGGTAGAACTTTGTCCACACCTAATTTAGAGCTTGGGAAGTTATTTTTCAAGAAGTAAAATATTATTGTAGTTCTAATACCCCAAGAAAGAATTTCTATTACAATCTTTAAAAACTAACTCTGTTATCAAGTTTTTCAAAAGTAATTGGATACATTATGTTAACAAAAAAAAGAAAAGAAATCTGCCATTAGGATTGCCAATGTCACTGCCACTATTCCAGGCCCTGAGATTATAGGGCACAAACATGAGACCTTGGGACACAACTTCATCATGTCATTAAGCATCATATAGTAAACATCGAAGTATGCATGAAGTATTGCAGCAAAATATATTACAACGCATCAAAGTCTTGCATAAATGCCATAAAGTGTGCCATTCAAATAAAAAAAAGAACAAGTCTCACAAATGAGATAGCCATACCACATACACATATTTTTGAAAACAGTGCTGTTGTGTACTTTGAGGACCAAAGCGAATGAACTAGGCCCTGAAACTCCAAGCCAGGCCCCGAGATATGGAAACACAAATCTGCACACAGCATGCTACAAGCCACTGGCCCATGCTACAGATTGTAAAAACATAGTCTCTTCACCTCAGCATCCACAGTAGAACCCGCAACAGTATCTCAAGGAACAGTACAAGCACCACTTCAACCGTTCTTTCTTCTTTTAGTGAAGGCACATCTGCATAACTACAAACAGTAACTAAAAGTTAGTTGCATTACACAATCTGTAAAGATATCCCTCATTGTCTGATAATTGTAATGTAACATATATACACCCTTTATTGGAAAAAGGGAATTGTCTGTAACATGTTACTTCCAAAATCTATATCCATTTTATACAAAGTAGCTAAATCATGATTTAAGTTTAAGGACCCTGCCAAGATTTCCCTCTTTCATTTACACATCATTGCTTTTCAGTTGATTGTTTAGGGCCACCCCTACCTAGAGCAAAGTAAAAGACAGTGACTCTCCTGTTCCATCTATCAAAGTCAACTGGATTGGCAGCTAAAACTTTTTTCAATGGTGGTAGTGGGAAAGAAACATCCACTGCACCTGGAGGGAGCAGGCTATCTTAGGAAGCATAGGGCAAGTTTGGCATGCAGTTATTTACTCTGACACCCTGCTATCAAGCCCCAGAACATGCAGCCTGAGGCAACTGGCTCATTTTGCCTGAGGGTACGACCAGTTCTGGTTGACTATATCACAGGAAGGGAAAAACAGCACAACACTAGCTGACACATTTATTATTGAACTGATAAAAGGGGTAAATGATTATTCTCACCTTCTAATTTTCACACAAGGAAACACTTGCCTCAAATTACTCCTCAATGAAAATCACTATACCATTGTATTCTCATAAGTTTTTTGGAAGTATAATTTCATTTGTTAATAACATATGCAAGAAGCACACTCCACATAGATCACACACTACTACATGGCTTTCTGCGGAAGATGGAAAGTGAGATGCTACTGCTCGTGAACTGGGCACCTTAAGAGGAAGCTACCACCTATATACAATTCCCCACAACACCCATGTTCCTTGTTTGTTGATGGGACCATGGTCTGAATCTCTTCCTTTCCCTAGCACAACAAAAACACCATAACAGTTCAGTCTGACTCTCCTCACCCCCAGCCAAGGAAAAGCTACTTTCACAAGTATACAGTGCTCCCTCCACATTTGTGAGTTTGATCTTTGCAAATGTGATTATTCATGAGGCATGTTTGTGCCTCCCCCACCACCATTGTCCTCCTGCATGCCAGGTATGGAGAAGAAAGGCAAGTGCCTGGGCAAAAGGCAAGGGAATGGGGGGAGCACATGTGCATCTTCCTTCTTTCATCCAGAGTTCCCCAGTCCCATTTCCTTGCATCCCATTTCTTTGCACTGAGAACTTGCGCCGAGGCAAAAGACATGGGAATTGAGAGAGGAGAAGACACATGTGTGCCCTCCTGCTGCCTTCTGGAGCTCTGCAGTCCTGTTCCTGGTCTCTAGTCCTGGCACTGAGAACTCATGCTGGGGCAAAAGGCAAGGGAATAGTGGGGAGCATGTGTGTGGGCCTTCTTTCTCCTCTCTAGAGCTCCCTCCTTCTATTCTCTTTCCTCTGGCCCTGGTGCACAAAAGACAAGGGATATGGAGGGGAGAGCCCCAGAAGAGAATGGGAGCAGGATTGGGGGGTGGAGAGGAGATAGTTGTAGCGTTTCCACTTTCATGAGGGTTCTGTGCCCTGAACTCTTGCAAAAATGGAGAGGCTACTGTAGTGTGATACAACTTTCACTGCTGTAGTTGCATCCCACAGAATCATGGGATTTGTAGTTAGGAGAGGTCCTGGAACTCTCTGGCAGAGAACTCTAACTACCTCACAAAACTACCAATCCCAAGAGTCCACAGGATGCAATCACAACAGTTAAAGTGGGATCAGTGCTAGAAATGTGTAGTGTCCCTGGGACCCTTGGCATCCATATTCTATCCCTACCACTGAGACAGCAACAAATGAGTATTTCCTTTGTTGCCCCTCCCCTCCTGCATGTTAATAGTCTGGGTGTTCTCCAAAAAGAATATTAGCTTAGCTTCTGCATACTCCCCCAAAACACACAAACAGAGCCAAGAGTCCAGGAACACAGGGAAGAAACAGAATACCTAAGGAGACTTGGATGCCATCTTCCAATACTTCCTGAAAGACAAAGAAGGCACACTAAGCTGTTAGATCACTGCCTGAAGCCCAGGAATCTTGACTAGCAAGGAGAGTGAAGGAAGGAGCCAAGTTGTAAGCAATGCTTCAGTGGATTTGGATGTGACTGGAGAGAGAGGAGGAGGAGGAAAGAAGATTAGAGGAAGAGGATTAAAAGGTTGGATGTGGAGCGAGGGGCGGGGAGGGGAAAAGTCAAATGGAATACTTCAAAGTGGTGCATCCAAATTTTCACAGTGGGCATGTTATTCCAGCCCTGTATGCTTGGGGTCACTCTTCTGAGGAATCAGTGATACTCATCTACCAGTTGGACTCCAGTAAGAACATACCGTAATCAGTCTCCTCCAAGTCTCCTTTTCTCTCTGTCACACAGAAGTTTATAAGGTATATGTGTACAATTCACCAATAAAAGAACATGAGGCCCTTTCTTCACATCTGGAGACAGCAGACGAGCCTATCCGAGTTTTAAGATCTTTGAGGGAGGGAGGCTTTCTCTTGGTCTCACTACCATCACAGGTACATCTGGTGAGGACTCAGGAGAGAGCCTTCTCAGCAGCCACTCCAAGGCTATGGAATTCTCTTCTGAGAGAAAATCAGTCGGCTTTCTCTCTGCTCTCCTTGTGCTAACAGGCAAAACAGGGTAGTGCATTGGTTGTGCTGGTTTTTAATACGCTGGTTTCTAATATTTTAATATAGGTTTTAATGTGGTTTAACTGTTCTAAATTAATGTTTGTAAGTGAATTATTGTTTAATGCTTTTTAAAAAAATTTATTCAGATTGTTTTAGATATTTTATTTTAACATACAGTATAAGCCACTTTGGGTCCCATATGGAATGAAAGTGGGATATAAATGTGTATGTATGTATGTATGTATATGTGTGTATGTATGTGTATATATATATATATATATATATATATATATATATATAAAATCACACACACACACACACACACACATATATATATATATGAGAGACAGAGATAGTAAATAAATAAATACCTGGAGAAAGAGACACAAACAAATATCAGAAGACAGTATACAACCATAATCAGATTTTAAGATCTTCAGAGGAGGGTTTTCTGTTAGTCCCACCACCACCACAGGCGCATTTGGGAGGACACAGAAGAGAGCCTCTCAGTGCATGCTCCAAGACTGTAGAAAGTTCTTCAATGGAAACTCCAGTGGTCCTCTCTCTGCTCTCTTTTTTCTGGAGAGCAAAGATTTTTCTATTCAGGCACACTTTAATTGTGAAATCATGGGGTGGAAGGTGTTTGAAATTAATGTGATGTGATTTTATCTTTTATCTTTTCTTATATGATTTAAATGTGTTTTAAATTTGACACCCCCAAAATACAGCAGATTTTCACAACAGGTGTAGATTAACTCTCCCACCCCTTGCTGGAGCATCTGTATCTATCTTCCCAGATGTTTATGTGGTTTTTTAATGCTGTTACTTTCACTTTTTTATATACTTTGAAATCTGCTTGTAGGGAAGCAAGTGGTTTCACAATTGACACATATGCTGGAAAATGAATGGAGTATACAGTCCTGTTCTGAGAATGATGCATCAGTCAATCATGAGCATGATGCATCAGTCAATCATCACAGGGCAAATCTAAATTATGCTTGAACAGGAAAAAGAAGTCCCCTCTGAACTTAAGGAGGCTACATATGATTGAGAAATGCCAGGAGTCAGCTTCCTGTAACCTGGCACCCTCGAAATGTGCTTTTTTTTTACTACAACTCCCATCACCCTCACTATCAGCAATACTGGTTGAGGCTGATGGGTTTTTCTAGTCCAAGAAGATGTGGGCATGCTGCTGCAGGTCCTCTTGCACAGCAAGTAAAATTATGAGAGCCTGGCAAAGTTACCTTTTAGGGCCATGTCTCCCAGAATCCCATAGTCAGAATGCATACTGCAAAGGCAGGTGTAGAATTGTGGGAGCTGGGCTCCAAAAAGTAACAATCCAGGCTGTGTATGCATCTAGAGCAAGAAACAGTACTTGCAATTAATTTATTACCTATTGCAATAGATGGAAAGGTTGCCATGTGTATTGTATTTCTTAATTTTTTTTTCATCTGCAGCTCTCAGACTCTCTCAGCGAACACAGAACACAGCGGTGGAACATAGAGTGTGTAGGGGGGAGGGGAGGGGCTGCAGTGTGGGAGCATGACCATGATGTGTGAGGGTGTGGCCATGGATGCGGGAGTGTGGCCATGAGCTGGGACACCCCAAAAACATTGCCGCCAGGGGCAAATTGCCCCCATCGCCCCCCTGTCCCTATGCATCTGACAGAATAGGAAAAATAAGCGCCCTGATGCAAATCTCAAAAGATCAATTTGATTTGTGTGTTGCACATTGGCTTAAATCCTGTTGTTAGTCCTGACAAGAACAAACCCATTAAATCAATGGAATTTACCTATGTGTTGACTCACTATTCAGCAGTTGATTGGAGTGATCTACTCTAGTTAGGATTAACTAACAGACTACTAGCTGTTGTCTGAAATGTAGACTGCGGTTGAAGCTGGGATCCTAGATTAGGTTGGCTAAAGATGTTATCAGAAATCAGACCAGCTTGAACTAGTTTTGGGTGTTTTTTCCAAAACCACTAAACAAAAAGAGATGGGTTTAGCTTTCCAGTTTTAATGCAAAAACTGGTTCACTTCCCTCAAATCTGATTCAGTCTAGCATGGCAATTCATATTTTGAACAGCTGGCATTATTGTGAACTGTAGCCCTAAATGCACTGTGCACACATACTATTAACCCATTAAAAAAAGTTTTCAGTGGGGACAAAATTAAGGCAAAGGGAAGATGAGAAAGCTGGCAGAATCTTTTGAGTTCTGTCTTCTGTGAAATTCCTCAGAGACTACACTTGCCTGCTGATATTTCACTGACACTGGCTAAAGAATAATTAGCCAAGGCAGCTGCTGGAACGCTGGATTAAAATGATACTAGATAGGTTTCATTTTGCTCCATTTCACTTAATTTGAGCTTTTGCTGAACTCTCTCTCTTCTTCGTCTGTTCCCGTTGCTACTGTTTGACACCCGCATGGCAATTCTCCCAGGCAAGGGAGAGTTTCTGTGTTTTTTCCTCTGTGCACACAGATACCAGACAACTGGAAAAGCTTTGTATATTCAGTCATCATTCCCATAGCTAAAGTTGTCCAGGCAGGTGGGAACTGATGACGTTGTAGGAAGGGGCTGGAGACCATGTGTTTCACTTGAATTATGTATGGCTGCACACAATCTATGCATGTTCACTGAGAAGTTAGTTCCTCTAAAGTCTATGAGATTTACTCCCAAGTAAATGTGCATAAGTTTATATCCTAAGAGTAGAATCTTATTAATGTCTAGCCAGAAGTTCCAAGAATTTAACCAGGCTTAGTTCCAAGTAAGAGTCCAGAGGACTGCAAGCCTAATCAGACATTAGAATGTCTTCATTTAATAATATTCATAGACTGCTTTGTTACCCATATGTCTTCAAAGCAGCCTTTCAAAAAGGTTAAACACAGAGGGAAAATGCAAAGTGAAACAGTAGAACAAAATAAACTAACAAGCGCAGGTCTCAGAAAACCACCAATAAAATGGTCGTCCCCAATCTGGTGTTCTCCTAATGTATTGGACTAAAAGTCCCATCATCCTCAACCAGAATGACCATGCTGGATGGCACTGGGTAGGGACAGGCTATTGAAAGAGAACACTACATAAGGGCAGTAACAGCAAGACATTCAAGGCCAGAAGCTCAAGCCCAACCAACTGAACAGCCTTAACAGCATATCAGAATGTTTCTGCTGTAGAGGAGTGAGGGTTTTACTGCCTAGCCCCTCCATTCTAATGAAAAGATCATGCCCCAGTATAATTGCAGTATGTGTGAATGGTGGATAGCTCCTTATTCATGCCTTTTCTCGAGTCACCAGCTTGCTTGGTACCTTGCGTAGGGGTGCAGGAAATCAGAGGACAAACTGCCTGACAAAAGGAATGATTCTCTCCTTAAAGAATCATTCCAGGGGTGATTTTAAGCACACCAGCACCAGTCTACACACAACAGGATATGAAAGTGTATGTTATTGTCTGGGGAAGGGGAAACAAGTTTGAGCTTACTGATGCTTCTGAAGACCTTTGAAGTTGATGATCAACAGGAAATGGAAGGCATCATTGCTATAGAAACTGATCTTGAATGGTGTAGACTCTCTGATGTTCATGATTATTGATCTCCAACTCCTTGCTTCCCAAAACTGAGTCAGGACCAACTTAAAACCTATATAAACTGTACCTCCCATTTTCCCCCAATCCATACAATCAGACTGATGATATAAGAATATGAGTGGAGTATAGACATGAGGGTGGGGGAACCTCAAAAGCGCACAAGCAACCATACAACTGTACAAGGAAGAATACGTCTGTAGCTTTTCGTTCTGTAGTTATAATGTTTTGTTTGGGTTGTCTTATCGGTTATTTTAGCAAACAAAGTGCATGACTGCTTTGAACAGCCTAAGAATTCTAGGAAGTCAGTTCACCCTAGGCTTGACATTCAAAGGAATCTTTCAATTATTTTAATAAACTGTTTAGAAAGCCAGAATGGTGTAGTGATTTGAGCATTGGACTAAGATCCTGGAGACCAGGGTTCAGTTCCCCACTTGGCCATGGAAACCCACTGGGTTTAGAAAGCAATGCCATCATCACTAAAAGTCAACATGGATTTCTCAGAAATAAGTCATGCCAGACTAATCTTATCTCTTTTTATGATAGGGTTACAAGCTTGATAAATGAAGGAAATGCTATAGACTTAGCATATCTTGACCTCAGTAAGGCCTTTGACAAAGTTCCCCATGACATTATTGCAAAGAAACTAGTAAAATGCGGGCTGGACAGGGCTACTTTTCTAGATTGGTGCCTCCCTACAGCTTTAACACACACACACACACCTTTTAGATTCTTTTTGCATCATCATCTGTGATGGAGACTGTTGGTGTCAGCTGGATAGGGTCTCAAAGATCTGTTGCCAAATATAGGGTCTCAAATATCTTCTAAGACATCAAGCTTGGGAAGAGATTTTTCTCTTTTTGGACAACAATTCAGCTGCAAGATTCTGGGAGATACAATCCATGAAGTAACTTGTCCAAGCTCTGGACTACAGCCATGGGGATTCAGCTCAACAATGGATGCTCCAGTCTCCAAACTTTTGTTGAAATCTTGTTGGTAGTTCTGCAGTGTAAAAATAGACTTTCATAGTTGTGCTATGTTGCCTCATTGTACAAACTGTTGCATTATAGGAACCTCAAGCCAACAGAACCTACACTGGGCAACTGGTGGGGACATATCCTAGTTGGGATGACCACCTCGGGAAACCACAACTACTTGTGAACCCTTACGCAAGTGGGAGAGCCACTTGTGCAAATGTTTTCTGGATATGCCTGTCCACTGATACCAAGAAAGTATAGTCTCTGGGACAGCAGGAGTTGCACAAGCATAAAAACAGAGAAGTTATTCTGGTCCATAGCAGCAAGTAACAGGTAAACAAAGGTTGTAGCTACTTCAGGCCATTTACTACTCTCACTGTTTCGAAGTACCACCAGGGGGTGCCACAGGGGTGGGCAACTTCCATGGGTCTAGGAACCACTTCTTAAGACTGGGCACATGCTTGAGGGTTTCATATCCAAGAGGTGTGGCTTACGGGGAAGGAGCAGAGTGGATTTTGAAAATGAAAAATGCCTAAAATAGATTAAAATATATTATTTTACTATTTATATTTTATTTCATTTTGGTTGGTTATATTTAAGTTCCATTATTAACAAATAAAGCTTCCCCTCTGACTCATACTTGGATAAATAGTATTTGGAAATATTTAATTTCTTTATTAATGCATAAAATTTTCTCCCATTCATTTTTAACCAATAAAACACTTTCACCCATATTTAATTAATTATTAATCAATTTTATATTTACATATAAATGTTAAATGTAATTAAATTGGATTTAATAGGATTGCAGCTGTAACACTGACTATTAAAAATAATAGTGGCTATAATATTGATCATCCCACTGAGTACAGTCAATGAAACAGTCAATACCATAGTCAATACCATTCCTTTTCCTATTGATGACAGCCTATTCAACAGTTTGCCACCCAATTTCAGTGGCAAATCACAATTTCAATTAAAAAACCCCAAACACCTGGGACCCAGAAATAGGCTTGGTGGTCCCTGCAGTGCACAGACCATGATTTACTTACCCTCCTGCTATACCTGCTCACTTCCCTCTCTTTGAACAGCACAGCAGAAAAAGCTGGGTCTAGGGAAGTGGCATGATGGGGAGAATACAAACACAAAAACAAACACACACCTTTTTCATGATCTACTTTTCACCAATCCGCTCTTTTGACCCTTTTCAGTTGCAACCAAAACCCATATATTCAATGTGTGCCCAAGGACCGCACATCTAACACATGGGTTATGGCTGAATTGAGAAGGGTTGAAAGAGCAGATCATTGAAAAGTTGCCACGCACTGCTTTTTCTCATCATTTTGTTCAGGAAGGGGATATCTGTATGACTCAGTGTACCCAATTCCCACCACCATGCCACTGAGATGGAGAAGATAAGTGAAAGAGAGAATAAGGTGATTGCTCCTTCTTTGACCAAACTTCTGTGCTGCACCACCTAGAGAAGGTACTCTTCAGATGTTGTCAAGCTATAATTCTTCTCAGTCCTAGCCAGCACAGCTGATGATGAGGAATGATGGGAACTGCAACACATGAAGGGCACATGCCTTCTCTGCCTGGTCTAAAGAGAAGAAGGGCAAGCAAGTGGGTAGAAGCACATAGGTGTGCTTTGGGAGGGTAAGGATGAGCTAGAAAAGAGGCATGGGAAGGAATTCCGGGGGTTTCCTGATTTATGGTTTCATCCACTTGGTTGGTCTTTCCTGCTTCTGCTGCAGGACAGGGAAAGGAAGAAAAGACTTTCACATACTATTTATTCTGTAATATCTTTTCTGTATTAACAATAGCTGACCATGATCTCCACCATCTTTTTAAAAATTTGCTTAGCATAAGGAACTGTAAGAAGAGCTAAGCTACATGCATGAGCCCTCATCCAGTGGTTCAGTCCTTGTAAAGGTCTAGCTGGCACTAGTACTGGGATGCACCTTGATGAAAGGAGGAGAGGAATAACATATATCCAGAGTGACACTTCAGGAACAAGGCAACTAATTCAAGATTGAGGCAAACACTGCTTCTACCATTTCTCGCATGCTCACATTACTTCAAAGCACATATGGCAAATCTACCCAGGTTTACAGGTGTATCTCTACAGGCTAGGCACATTTTAGGAAAGCTTCAGATGCAGCACTCAGAGGGGTTCAATACCTTTAACGGTTGTGTAAAGTGGGAATTTCAGCAGATGGAGCTTGTGTGATAAGCAACATCTATTCAAATTCCCTTTTCCACACAAATATTAAAAATACTGGAACTCTCTCCTGAATTTCATCCAGCAACCTTATTGGGATGCCAACCAGGCCAAATACACCATAAACAGAGCTTAAGGAAGTTACTTTTTTTGTATCACCAATCCCAGAATTTCCACAGCCAGGAAGTTCTGAAAAGCACACAAAAGAAGTATTATGATGTCTCATGGTACTGCACTTCCCTTGCCTGCTTAATGTGTGGAAGCAGCAGGGAAGAACATTTTCTGTAGACTGAAATGGTTCCTTATACTGGTTTTGATACAAGCGTTCTGAGTTAGGGTTTGCAGTAGTAGCAGCTGCCCATTAAGATGAGAAATGAGATAAGAGAAAAGGGGCAATAATGGATAAATTAATATATGCTCATTGCTTTATGATCAAGTGAGGACAAAAGGGAGTTGGTTACACAAAACCATCAGGAAAGATCAGACTTGTTCAGATAGCAAGGTTAGTATACATAGGAACTTACATTAGATTTACCAGCTATGAGTTCCTACTGAAAACCCCAGGAATTGTAGCTCAGGGGGAATAAAAATACCTTCCAGAGATTCCTAGCCACTCCAGTAACAACAACAACAGCAGCAATAGCAAACTCTTACCCACCTCTTCCTATGGACTGAGGCAGGGAACAACAGATGGATACCAGCTAAAAGCACAGAACGCCAATTAAAATATATGACCAGATAAAAGAGCATATCAGTTAAAAGAGAATACATATCAAAACAATTTATAATTTAAACTGGATAGGCCTGCTGGAAAAGATTAGTCCTTAATATTGTTTTAAACTCAGACAGTGTACCCAGTCAAATCTCTTATGGCAGGTCATTCCACAGTTTGGGGGCAGCTGAAGAAAAAGTCCTTCGAACAACAGTTGTCAGCCTAGTCCTGGCTGACTGAAGTAAATGTCCCCTAGAGCACATGACCATACAGGGCAGATTATAGAAGGGAAGGCAATCCTATAGCAGATTTGTGTCCAAATTCTGTAGGGCTTTAAAGATAACAATCAACACTTTGTACTTTGTCCAGAAATTAATTGGCAGCCATTGGAGTGATTTTAATATTGTAATATTGAATGTGTAGTATGATCACTTCTAGATGCATCAGTAGCTGATCTGGCTGCCATGTTTTGAACTAATTTAAGTTTCTGAGCTTGGTATCAAGGTAGCTCAATGTACAGCACATTGTAGAAGTCCAGCCTTGAAGCTATGTGCACTGTACAATGTGCACTACCAACTTTAGGTCTTCTAACTCTAGGAAGGGATGCAGCCAGCATAATAGCTGAAGCTGGTAGTAAGCACTCCTAGCTATCTGATCTATCTGAGTTGTCATTTGGAGTGACGGATCCACAAGCACCCATAACCTGTGAACACAGTCTTTCAGGGGGACCAGTCAACAGATCTCCAACACAAGGATAGGAACTGTGACAATAAGCACCTCTGACTTGTCTGGATTCAGTTTCAGTTTGTTTTCCCTCAGCTAGCCCATTACCTCCTCCAGCAATTCATTCAGAGGAGACACACTATTCATAGCTGATGCTATCTTTGAAGATAAGAAGAAGAGTAGTTGGGTATTCACAGCATCCTGCCCCATGTTTCCAGATGATCTCTCCCAGCAATTTCGTGTAAATGTTAAAGAGCATTGGGAATAGGATGATACTTTGTGGTATGCCATATAGGAGCTCCCTTTTGAAGGAGCAGCTATCCCCAAGCACCACCATCTGGAACATACCTGAGAGATAGGACTGAAACCACTGAAGCAGAGTGTCCCCGATTCCCAAACCCCCAGGCATGCCAGGATGGTAGAATGGACAACAATATCAAACACTGTGGAGAGATGCAAAATCACCAGAAGGGAGACACTCTCCCATCAATGCTCAGGTGAAGATCATTCACTAAGGTGACCTTTGCAATCTCAGCTCTCTATCCTGCTTTAAAGCCAGTGTGAAATGGTTCAAGAAAACCTGTATTATCCAAGATTGCCTAGAGTTGGATGGCAACTGCCCTCTCAATCATCTGACCCAAAAAGGAAGATTTAATACTGGTCAATACAGTCCAGGGAGGGCTATTTTAGATGTGGTCATACTACTGCTTCTTTTAAACAAGATGGAAAACTTGCTTCCCTGAGAAATGCATTAACAATATGTTGTAGCTGAGATCTAACTGCATCTCCACACTGGATGACCAGCCAAGGAGGACAGGGATCAAGAGGACAGGTTATCATCCTTATTCCTCATAGCAGCTTATCCACATCTGTGGTACTCACCAGCTGAAACTGGTCCAATGTAATCCTACTTGTGGGACATCCTATTGTCAGCTTCTGCAATAATGACAGCATCTAACTTGGCTCCTATCCAAGAGATTTTATCAGTGAAATTATCATTAAGAGCATCACAGTGAACTTCAGAAGGTCCAAGGGGAAGGTGCCTGATTTAGACCCTCACACCCTGAATAGTTCAACTGGATGTGAATTTGCAGATGCAATGTATGCAGGTTAAGGCTTTATTCACTGAATGTATTGCCACTTTAAAAGGATAAAGGTGTCCTGTATATCAAGTTTTCTTGGATATGTTGAGTTTTCCACCATCTATGCTCCTTCCCATTTCAGCTCCCTGAGGACTTCTACATACCAAGAAGTGCGACATAGTTTTTCAGACTTCTCAGAAAGGGGAAGAATATGAAACCCGTTTAATACTCATGAAGTGTAAAAAATGCTTTTAAAGACTTCTCATCTTTCTGCCTGACTATCACAACGAATGGTTTTTCCCACATTTGAAACAGTGTGTCTCATTTATGGTATTTCACATGACTTGATATCCATCTCCCTTCTATAGCCTATAGATGTAGTGCAACTTTATTTGTAACTTTGTTATTAACAGAGCTTGGAAATGTTGGATGATAGCTCCCAGAATCTACTAGCCAGCAGCAACTTTACACAGCAAGACAAAGCACCACTTTCAAAGAGTCCTTACTATTCTCATAAATGTTATTACAAAGGAGAGCTTCATAAAGTGGAAGAGCTGTGGAAGGGATGGAGGAAGAGAATACTGATGCCTTTGGTGCACTTATGCCTCACCAAAGCAAGCAAACAAACACAGATAGATTTGCACAAAAGTATCATGTCCTAATGTATAGTAGAGATCAGCGTGAGAATTGCATGGCTCTCCAATGCGATTGAACTTTAGCATACATTATTCCTCACCATTGGCCATGCTGGCTAGGGGTCCTAGAAGCAGCAATCACCATTCATTTTACAGACAACCAACACAGGGGGCATATGGCACATTACACCTGACAATTACCTTAACAATGAATGCTCTATTTGCAGGAAATAATTTCCATACATAGGTTTAAATTCTGGATTTGTAACAGGTTGATCAATGGAACCCAAAGGATGCTCGCCAATGGCTCTTCTTCATCCTGGAGAGAAGTAGCCAGCAGGGTGCCACAGGGTTCTGTCTCGGGCTTAGTGCTATTCGACATCCGTACCAATGATTTGGATGAGGGAATAGAGAGCATTCTCATCAAATTTGCAGGTGACACCAGATTAGGAGAGGTAGCTAACACCCCAGAGGACAGCATCGGAATTCAAAATGATCTAAGCAGATCAGAGAGCTGAGCCAAAGCTAACAAAATTAATTTCAACAAGGAGGAGTGTAAGGTACTACAGTTGGGCAGAAAAAAATGAAATGCACAGATATAGGATGAATGACACCTGATTTGATCACAGCACATGTAAAAAGGATCTAGGAGTCTTAGTAGACCACAAGCTAAATATAAGTCAGCAGTGAGATGTGGCAGCTAAAAAACCCAATGAGATTCTAGACTGCATCAATAGGAGTATAGTGTCTAGATCAAGGGAAGCAATAGTACCACTCTATTCTGCTTTGGTCAGACTCCACCTGGGATACTGTTCTGGGCACAACAGTTCAGGAAGGATATTAACAAGCTGGAACATGTTCAGAGGAGGGCAACCAAAATGGTATAAGGCCTGAAAACCATGCCCATGAGGAGTGGCTTAAAGAGTTGGGTATGTTTAGCCCAGAGAAGGGAAGATTAAAAAGTGACATGATAACTATGTTTTAATATTTGAAGGGATGTCATATGGAGGATCGAGCAACCCTGTTTTCTGCTGCTCCAGAGACTAGGACATGGAACAATGGCTTCAAACTTCAGGAAGAAGTTTGAACATTAGGAACATTAGGAAGAACTTTCTGACAGTAAGGGCAGTTTGACAGTGGAATACACTGCCTTGGAGTATGGCGGAGCCTCCTTCTTTGGAAGTTTTTGAACAGAGGCTGGATGGCCATCTGTTGGGAATGCTTTGATGGGGCATGGCAGGGAATTGGACTTGATAGCCCTTGTGGTCTCTTCCAACTCTATGATTCTATTGCTAGTCTCAACTGGAATAGATCGATTGAATCAACTAGTTTTATTCAGATATAATTTCAACAATTGATTTGATAGGTCTACTCTAGTTGGAACTAGTCAACAGGATTCTGGCCATAGAAAACAGAGTGTAACCAATGTTGGAACAGTACAATATCCCCACAACAGCAGAGAAGGAGAATATCACTGCAAAGGAATCTTTCTCTACCAGGTGCGATACATGGATGATAACTATGCATTTATTTCACTCAAGACTGATTATCTAGAAAGCCCAATTTATATTTTGGAATGTCTCAGCATCTGAGAATTTAGTAAAAGGTGTCTCACCTCTACTTTTGAAACTAATTGATTATATGCAGATTGCACTTCATCAGATGGCTAGTTATATCATCCACAATCTAAATGATGCCCACGTTATTAATGTTAATTTTTCTTTATACAAAGACCATGAACTTAAAGCCCATTAGTAAATGCTGTAAGCACAAACTACTTCATGGGCCAATATGAAGTTTTAATTACATTTGTTAATATCATTGAACATTGCAAGGATACTTCCTTTCCCTCAGATTTGAGAAGGCACCCTTGTGGCCAAGTCCTATCAAAAGAACAGTATAGGCACTTAGATTTATGTCTTCAGCTACATTAACTTAAATGGAATGGAACTCCAAGTCCTCTGGACTTTGCTCATTGGGAGTTCCAAGATCTTTACTGTACATGCATTATCTCAGTAGACTAAATAGGATGTGAAGCATTGCTATCATTATGAACCATGGTCCAAAAACATCTTTTAAAACAAAGTAAGAATTTACATTTATTATAAAACCAGAAATGATTTAATAGAATAATACTGAGCATTTTTGTTCTAGACTGCACCTCATGTGGTTAGTCAGTCAGGAACCTAGCTTAGGAAAATTACTCTTTAAGGTTACAACCTCCAGAATCACCATAGTGGCTGGGGAATTTTGAGAGTCATACCACCCAAAAAGTAACTTTGTCAAACAATAAGATGGGCAATCTTTCTTTGCTGATAATAACCATTTGCTGTTGCTGTTTTGTCCTGTTGTGCAATGCTCCTCCTGGTGTATTGATTTTAAAAATAGTTTCTTTTTGGGACTACAGCTCTCAGAATCCACTGGCCAATGTAGCTAGTGACCACACTGGCTGTAGAATTCTACAGTGACAAAAGTAACTTTTTCAAGTTCTGTACAGGAGACTGTATTTTTTCTACAGAAAGCAGATTTGGGGTGAAATGTAACCCTGCACATGATTATCTATTTTGGTTTTAGTCGCAATACTTCATCAGTGAAGCCCTTTTATAATTTTGCAAATCTGGGTGCTGTTTCATGTTAAGTTTAGGTTCATGCTTTTGATTTGTGCCTCTATCAGCTCCCAGAACTAGAGCATATAGGACCTTAGTTTCTGAACACAAGCAGAGGTTTTTAAGTTTATGCCTGTTAACACAAGACAGAAACTGTGTCCAAATCACATCAGACTCCCACAGACCAACAATGTCTAGGTAGCAAATACTCTTTGTACCATTGACAGAGCAATACATTTCTCTCCATCAAGGAGGTGTGCCAGAGCTGTCTGCAATCTGTAGTAAACCGCAGTTTTTCCGTATTGGAAAAACATTGAGACAGAAACAAAAGGAGTGCAGACTTCTTCTCAACAGGGCTGTGTCTGCATCAGGACTCCTGTATTTCCTCAGTAAGCTGGCTTTTAGTAGCCAAATTCTATTAGCCAACACAGTGGAAGAATGAATTAAGGTCTCTCTACTTTTATTCCAATAAAGCCAGTGGGAATAAGAAGATGACCTAAAATGCCCTGTCTATCTTATCCTTTGGGGAGAACTTTAAGGTGATCTGAAGATATGAAGCAAAAGAGAAGGCAAAGAGAAATGCTACTTCAACATGCCTTCCTCAAAATTATACAACCTGATAGTGCTATCAATACTGCTCTACTTCCACATCATGGCTGGGTTCTCCCCCACCCCCATAACTGCACTCCTGGTCTCAGCTTCTCAAGCTTTCTCCCCCCACCTCCTCCTCCTCTTTCTTCTTCCTCCTCCTCCTCCTCCTCTTCCTCCTCCTCCTCCTCTTCTTTTTCTTCTTCTTCTTCTTCTTCTTCTTCTTCTTCTTCTTCTTCTTCTTCTTCTATTCTCTCCTTCCCTTTCACTCTCATGCTCTTTACCTCTCTCTCCCCTTTTTTCTTTTGTATCCTCCTCAGCTAAAGCATCCAGTGGAGAAAAATAATTATTCATCTCATGAGCTTTTATGTTCAGTGCCTTTCTTTATAGCTGGAATTTAAATCAATGGGAACTCTGTAGCCTCTTCTTTGCACCAGATTGGTGTCTCAGGAATCAGCTATGGGAAGACTGGAGTGGTTGTTTATGTGTACATTTAAAAGGATGACATTGATGCAAATGAAGGGGTTCTAGTCTGAAAAGTAATTAATAATCCATGTGTATGCCTGCTGATTGGGTTTTGTAAAGATGAAACTTGTGAAAACTAACTTCCTAAAATCTTTGATTCTTACACTGAAGTTTTAGTTTTTAGTACAATGCCCTCTATTCTATTATGTGCACTGTAACGTTCATTTCTAAATAAACAACAAAGCCCTTACCATGTTATTGCCCAGGTCATAATCCTGAATAGATATATAATCACAGTGTGCATTTCCTCTTTATCTGCAGTCAAGGAAGGTACAGTACTTGGCTGCAACAATTAAGGAACTTTTTAATCTGATTACAGAAACCCAAAATACAAAGCTTCATACTTACAAATATCAATGTCAGTGGACAACAACAATCAAGGACCTGAGCCTGATTGGGCTGATTCCATTTACACACCCCAGTCTGGAGTAAATGATATTGATTTCAATATGACTTCCAAGAAATGTACATATGACCAGGATGCTTAGCATATATTCCCCAACTATTTTATATATAGGCCCATGGTTATAAATGTGTATCTATCATTCCCTTCATATACAACAGCAGAATGTTCATCATGCATACGTTTAAGTGTGATATGTATTCTTATAATAAAGTACATGTATATATAAATATGTACAGAATGCAAAACAATGTTTATTAAAAATACAGACTTAAATTCATTTCATCACTTCACACATACACCCATACACATTTGCTATCTGGAATGGACATGCATATAACTGGACAATAGCAAATACCTATCATTTGACACATACCTCTCCATCATATATTTGTCTATCTTCTGTCTACCACCTTTCTAGATCATTTATAAGCAAATACTCCCATACACCCACACATCAAATCTAAATTAAGCCCCAAAAGCTAAAATTAAGCATAGTATAGTGAGTCTTTGTGCTGCAGACTTTATACCTACAGAGTATGTTTAGAACACTATTGATGCTGCTTCTCTTCATATGCACTTATGTGGACTTTTCTTAGACAGACAATAAATCTCTTCTTATTCATCAAAGATGGGCATATTTACATGAATATGCTGCTGCAGGTATAAAGAAGAACAGTATTCAGACATTTGGAGGAAATGTAAATTGTAAACTATGACTCTCACACATAATGATGCTTGAATTGTTACTTAAAACAGGAATAAAGAGCTGCACACAGAGAGGAGAATACGCATCGAAACACTATACAGTAACACAGTGCACCCACATACATTCACAAAATGTCACTCATGCTTCCCCTCCCCGAAAGACTTTACAACAAAGAAAGAGAAGAACACTGCCTTACTTTTTTTTTCTCCTTCTTTACATGATTTCTTCCCTGGTGCCTTAATCTCAAGACTTCAGCGGGACTGGGATTCTTGGGCAGAGATTACACAAAAGCAACTAAACAAACCGCTGAGCACAAGAACAGAGATTCACTCAGGAAATAGCTTGCTAGCAAAGAAAGAAAAGGGACAAAAGCCCTAGTAGCAATAAGAGCAGTGCTGAATAGGTATCTTCTTAACTGTAAGGGAATTGTGGTGTGTGTGTGTGTGTGTGTGTGTGTTAGCAAGGTGGGGGAGGGAGCTGGTTGGATGAGTGTATATGAAGAGGCCTCCCTCCTGCAAAGGCAATGGAAGGGAGCTTTGCAACCTGAAAGTGAGGTTGTTGAATAAATTATTCCCATCCCTTGCTCTCTCCTCATTGGGCCACGGCGCAGGGAAGACTTCTGCATCAATGGTGTTATGACGAGATCTTTGCATTCATCGCACAGTCCCACACTGTTACCTTCTGTTAAGACAGGCTCATGGATCTGGGCAACATTAGCCAGTGAGAAAGCTCAATTAAGAAACTAATTAATTCTAAAGTGAAAAAGCGCCAAATTAATTTACAGTCTCTCTCCCTTAGGCACATACACGATATTCTTTTGGTGCCTGCCACCCTGTGACCAGATTTTTAAAAGGTGAAGATGTGGGTGTGGGTGTTTTTTTTAATTGTGGCCTTTTTTTTAATTGCAATGTTCAGTTTTCAGCTTTCAGCACAATGAGTAAGTAGTAGTAATTCTGTCTCCAAAAGACAGTCACCTTTCTTTTAAACATAAAGTTAGATATCCTTTGCTCTCCATCAGCACTTCCTTTGTATCTTTATTCCTCTGTCACTATCTCTGTGTGGGCTGTTTTTGAAGTAACAATTTACACTCATAGGCTACATTTTCAAAGAAATCCCAAGAGTGCCCAGATATGTGAAAACCATCAATTAAAGACTGGTCAGAGTTGGTCAGGGAAGCAATCATCTAACGCAACTAATTTGGGGTGACATGAAAAGCAAGCAAATTGTTTGTTATTTTATTGCTTTCTTGTATTTTTTTTAGAAGTTGGAAACATTACTTTTTGACCATGCAGGCTAGGAGATTCTAGAGCAGTCATTTAAAAAGGAAAGTTTCCAGCCGCTGCTGCTTTTACTGCCAAGTCCTGGAAGAGGTCTTGTTTGATCTTCTGCCCCAGGATTGTGTGCTAGAGGTCTCTAGCAGAAAATCCTAAGCATTCCACCAAAGTACAAATCCCAGGGTTCCATAGCATGCAGCTACAACAAAGTGCTGTCAGACTCCTAGAACTGCTTACTTTAGATAAACTCTCAGTGTTTTTGAAAGTCCACCTTTAGGATTGCCCATCCAATTGACTTCTAGAAATGAATTCTTGAAAAGGGCACAACAATAAGTTAGATCCTGTTTCTTGGATCCACCATTACAAACATTCCCAGCATGTAACATTTCTGTATACAGCTGGCCTTGTGAACATTCCACATTGACCAATACACAGTGCTCACCTTAGTCCAGAACAGAATGATATGAAAGCTGTGTAATGCTTATTTTTCTTTTTTGGCATTTCCCTCACATAGGCATCTTTCTTTGTGGTTGTTGTTAATTTTGCATAATGGTTTTCATCTGCATACTTCCCACAATAAAGCTAACAAACTTTTGTTCTCCTTGAATAAAACTGCCACCGAAAATACATGCAATCCATTGAAGATTTGTTTCTGCTTTTCTTGTAATCAGGTAAATTAGCATTATAACAGTTTAGCAATTTTAGTCAAACTCTTTGGAGCTAATCAGACTGATCCACCCAAACATGAAAGAGTTTGCTATGCAGTATACTGCACAATACTGCTCAGTGCCCTACAATCAAACCTGAAGGTGGCATACTATTTTGATGTACAGATTAGTGGTTACAATACTTTAATCACGATCTACTAGGATCCCTACTGTTGCTTTTACATACATCTGTGGAACTTCAGGGTTGTTCAGGAATGGTTTCTGGTGAGGTGAGGAATGAGATCTGCTACTGATACTTCCAGAACAAAACAAAGTAGCTCAGATTGATGTTCAAAACTTAGCCTACATCTCCTGTTTGTAGTATGATATCACGCTTCTCATTAACAAGCCACATGTTGGTGATTTCCGCACTAGACCTTTGAGGCCTCTCCCTAAACTGCAAACTCCAGGATTCCATGGATGTTGAAAGTGGAATCATAGCACTATAACAGTCTAGTGTGGAAATGGCCATTGTCTATCCACGCTTTATACTGATGTTAGCTAACCTGGATATTATTTAACATACTCTTATCCCTACTGGGCCAGAGAACATGTTATATATACGCAGTTTGCATTTGTCATCTTGGAAAAATGCTCATATCTAAGTGGTGGCTTATTCATTTTCTTTCAAAAACTTCCCACCACCTAGATCCAAATGAAACATTTTGTCTTTACATCTCTGGCACATATGAGATGGAGTTTTGCTACCACAAAATACCTAATCAAGACCATATGTCCCTAAAGTAATCAACAGTTGATGCTGAATTAACCATTCAGGAACAGCAGATTAGAGCTTCTGAAATACTATAAGAACTAATGAGCAACAACATTATTGCACCTCTGTGAGCTTCAAATACAGCATTTACAAACATAATGGTATCTTCAAAAGCATCATTCATGAGCACATGAGAGGTAAATCTGAATTCAAAGTTCTTAATAGAAAACCAGGAAAATTCAGTAGAGCAATCAAATTGATTGAAAGATGTCTATGAATATTTAGTTGTTCTGAATTTGAAACAGAAGCACAAAGGTTACTTAGAAAAGCCTGTCTAGCCCACCTCTAATAGCTTTCTTCTGACAGATGAAAACCTCCCTGTTTTGTCAGGCACTACAATGATTATTCACTGTCCAACTGCACTGTCCACAGTCTTAAATTTTTAACATCGCTGCCTGCAATGATTGCTTTCCTGACCAACTCTGACCAGTCTTCAGTTGATGGTTTTCACATATTTGCTGTTTTTATCTGTTTCTTTTCCATTTCCCTGTGATCAGTCTTTTATTGTATTTTCTTATGGAATCATGCATTTTTTGTTATGCAACCACTTTAAGCATCTTGTGTGGAAAGGTGGAATGTACTTTATTTATATGATAATAAAAGAGAGCATTAAAAGATAGTGTGTACTTGCAGGCTGGGTCTTACTTCACCAAAGCTCCATGACCATGAAAGCTAGGTATCTGAAAGCTGGCATGGAAATTAAGCATACACCTGGGGCGTGCACCTCAGGGTTATTTTGTTTTCAAAATGAAATAAAAATTACAGTAATTACTCTAAAAATCTGTGTGCAGCATGCAATATCAACTTTCACAATTAGGTGGCAGATCTTACTTCATCAGAAGGACAAGCCTTGAAGCAGGCTTAGAAGATTCATTTCTCCACAGGGCCACTAGACAGCAGTATGTGGTGCTTTCCTCTGCAGATTCTTCAAACAGTTTAGAGCAGTGGTTCTCAACCTTCCTAATGCCGCGACCCTTTAATACAGTTCCTCATGTTGTGATGACCCCCAACCATAAAATTATTTATTTATTATTTACAATGCCTCTCCCCACTGGCAAAGGCCGCCTCGCCAGCCAGGAACGAGGGGGGCATGCAGGGAGGGAAAGAGGAGCCACACGTCTCCCCCGGGAAAAAACTCTGAGAACCCCCCCCGGGCTCTTCTTCTGCTTCGCTCTCGTTTCCACTGGGGGGGCAGTGTGGGAATAGTTTCCAGAGTGTCGACCCTGGCCGGAGGGGGAGGAATCCCAGTGCCTTTGTCTTTTGCGCCGGGCGCAGCTCGCCCCCCATAAAAGTGCTGACTTGCGGGGGCCCCGGGCCCTTCCGCAGCGCCCCCCTCCGTGGCAAGTGGGGTAGGGGCCGTGGCAAGGAGGGGGCCTGCCCCCCATGCTGCCGCTGCCCCCCCCAAGCTGGCCCGTCAGATGGGAGGTTCTCCCGGTAGCAGAGAAGGGGAGCGATTTCAGTCCCTTCTGAACAGGGGGCAGGAGGACGTGAGCGCGTGGCTCGTGCTTGTGCACCACCACCGAGGAGGAAATGGAGCCTAAGACCATCGGAAATACGTATTTTCTGATGGTCTCAGGAGACCCCCATGAAAGGGTCATTCGACCCCCATGGGGTCACGACCCACAGGTTGAGAACCGCTGGTTTAGAGGAAGATGCTGCCTGATAGTGTACTGGGGCAGGAAGGAGAGCATCAGAGTGGAAAACTATAAGGGGCAATAAGAAAGAAGACTATGGCCGAGGATAGCAAAAAGTAAGAGGAAAAAGGGAAATCACAGGGAAAAGGAGACAAACACTTCCTGACGCACGTGGAGTTTCTGCTTGTTTTTTAAATAGCAGGAATCAAATCTGATAAATATGTGTGTACTGAAAAAGGCTTTTAGCAATCCAAAGTTGGCGAAAGTTAAAGCAGTGAAGAAAAGTTGTTGATCAAAAATAAGGTGGCCATCTTGGTTATGGTTTGGAAGCTGGCTGGACAAAGACAGCAGTACTGTCAGCTTGCCTCACACTTCTGCTGTGAGCTATTGGAGCCATCCTTCAACACCCGTAATCTTTCTTCCAATTCTTCATTTATTAAAAGAGGTTAAATACCTTACACCCTAGCTCATAGAAATATTGTTGCCAATGAGGAGAATGAAACAATGCCACATACCATCACACTGACGAAAGAAGAAAAGCAAATAAGGAGTCCATTTGTTTTGGAGAAAATTAGCTAGGTTTGAAAAGGTGTGTGGAACAGTCCAAGAGGTACACGAACAAAGAGCCTAGGAAAATGTGATATGAAAAAGAGCTGGGGGGGGGAGATCAAAGGTGGGGAAAGCAATGGAGTGTGTCTTCATGATCTGATTGATGATTCCCTCCCCCTTTCCTAACCCCTTCTCCAAGCTGAGCAGTGAAGAGGCCAGAATAATCTGTCTTCATTACATCATCCAAATAGGCTCTGTCAGTTTTCACTGTAAAAGTAATCAATATCCCCTTGCGGCCTGCAAGCTTCCTGTCACAATTTAGCAACCCCCCCCCTCCGGTATTACCCATGGGGATGGGATCACAGTTCCAAGACATATTCACATTCATTCTCTGTGTGTGTGTGTATGTGTGCGTGTGCACACATATACAGAGACACATCCTGGCCTCCCTCCAGTGCTGTATTCATACACAAGTCTGGAAAATTTTTTTTTTTTTTTGTAAGATAGTTCTCAGAAACCCCATGCAGTACAACGAGTGGTCATGCTGGCTGGGGGATTTTGAGAGTTGTAGTCCAAAAAGTAACTTTTCCCTACTCTGAAACCCTTATAACCAGGGGAATTTTTCCTTCAGCTTCCAGGAATTTTTTTTTATATTTTTTTTTTATTATTTAAAGAAAAAAGGACAATACATAACAGAATAAAACAAAAACACCACGTGAATAACATAAATGTGACAAAGAGAAAAATCACAACACATATAGCTTACATTACTATTTCTCTCCAGATCTTTTATTATCGTATACTTATTCAACATATTATATATCATGTTGATTATATATTTTTATTTCATGTATCTAAATATCATTCTCCTTGTACTTATTATTGCTATAATAATTTCATTCTTAAATCTATTCTTTTCAACTATATTTAACCTACTGCTAATACTGTAGATGATCCTTTTATTAACCATAAACTCTAACCCTAAATGTGAACCCATTCTCAGAGCCAATTAGATTTCAGCTTACTCTGCTTTCCAAAATTGTCATTCTTCTTGTGGAGGTGTGACATTTCCCTCTTTTGCTAAAACCTTTCCACAAATATTTTCCATATTGCTTCAAAGTCATTCCTTTTCATTATCCCTTTTTCAACCTTAATTCGACATGTTAACTTATCACTGATCGCAATTTTCCACACTTCTTTATACCAATCCTTTATTTGAAAATCTTCTTGAATTTTCCATTTCCTCAATATAATTAGCCTTGCTGCAGTTAATAAATTTGTAATTAACTCCTTCATTGTCTGGGTATAATTAACTTTATCAAATATAGACCATAACGCTATACTCGGACATATTTGTAAATCAATTCCTGTTATCTCTTTTATCTCTTTAAACACCATTTGCCAAAATTTCTGTACACCTTCACAATTCCACCACATATGGATATATGTGCCAATCTCTTGGCAACTCCTCCAACATAACCTTGAATGATTTTTGTCTATGTGGTTTAACCTTACTGATGTTAGGTACCATCTCCAAACCAATTTATAATAATTCTCTTCTATCCTTACAGATAATTTTTTAAAATGATGTTGATTCCAGATCCCCCCCCCGTCTTGAATATCTATTTTTTTGTACTAATTCTTCCTCCCATATTTTTCTAAAGTATTCACCTTCATCTTTTGACAATATTTTATATATTTCTCTTGTGGTACCCTCCAATATTTCATTTTCTTCCATATCATCTTTTTGCTTAATCATTTGTTCAGATCTAGTATATTCTCTAAAATCTTTGTTATTGCTTTTCCAATTCCTTGTCCACTGCTGCAGCTGAATATAATTGAACCATGACATCTTAGTACCCTGCAATCTCTCCTTTACTCTATCTTTATTCGTCATTATATTCATCCATTCTTTTAACTTATATATTCCCTACTTTTTCAATTCCTTCTCTAATTCATCCCTCAAATTTATTGAGAACTTTTCCATCATCACTACTGAGTTAATGGTGAGACAGCCGGCATTAGAGGAAATTATTTTTAAAAGGTGTGCTAATGTATTATATCTGGTTTACATAAGTAACGTATCAGACACACATAGTCTAAACATGATGTTGGTCAGATTTTGGAGCCCTGCTACCATAAACATGTTGAGACTTTCCTTCCCACTTCTTCTAGTTTGATTAATCTCAACTTCCAAGATGGGTGGGAAGGAGGCTGAATTTTTAAATAATGGAAGGAAGCCAGGAACTTAATGCAGCAATGAGCAACTTGTTCTGCACAGAGAACCGTATCAGAAATCTGTCATGAGCTGCAGGGCTGCAGCTAGGGTGCATAATTTATTTTCATGTAATTTTAATTTTATATAATTACAATTTGCATAATGAACACTATTTGCATATTGCCTGTCTGAGCACGGTTGATGCCAAACCACCGCTGGCATTGCTCCTCTTCCATATGATTCCCCTTTTCAGACTGTTGCCCTGAAACAGGGCTGGCTCCATCATAAGCCAAAGCAGTGCAAGAAGCGGTTTGCCATGTGCACATTCTGCCCTCTCCAAGGTAGCCTGTTCCCTTCAAGTGTGGTGTAGGACGCTGTCCTGCTGACAGTGTTAGGGAAAGATTCAGCAGCCAATCAGGCCAATCAAACTGGCTTACCTTGCCCTGAAAACCACACTATATACAGAAGGCGTCTGGAGTTATGGACAAAACAAGCTTAAAATCTTCTACCAAGGGGAATTAGGCCAGGCTTGTTCGTCCAGGCATTCCACATATTATACAGCAAAACACTACTTGTCAGGTATACACTCAACAAGGTATAAACACTCCATTTTTTTTATGCTTGTGCCCATATTTGCTAGTTTTTATGAAAATACTAGTGTATATACCCAGTGTTGCCCAGGATTTTATTTTCTTACAGGTAATAACTGTTAGAAAGATTTGAGATCCTGTGTCTCTAATTCTCCAGACTGTCTTGTCCAGTACCTGTAACTTTTCCTCATATTCCCCAATCTGGCTGCTTTAGTTGTGTGAATTTCTGAAAACTATTGTCCTAGGGGTTTTTTAATAATGCTTTTTTCAGTGTATCTGTTGATAGCTAACATTTTAAATAATAATTTTGTCTGTTGCAGGCTGAAAGATGATAAAATAAATGCAATGAATGAATGACTCTTCATGTCTCATAGATCTCAGGGTGGCCCAATGACTATAAAAAGGAAGTGGTCCTGCCCTAGGCCAAGGATAGGCAACTAAAGGGATGGGGGACTTTCATCCCTGCACCCACCCTGGCAGGCTCCACTAATGGGCTAATGCCCTCAGACTCAAATTTCCTAGGCAATTTTCCTTCTCTCCCACCCCTGCCTCATGGCAATTTTGTTCCCCAATCCCCAAGATCCCCACATACCTTAAAAACATGCCAGAAACCCTCAAGAACAGCCCAAAATTGACTAATATTGAAACAGGAAGTGAACCCATTTCTCAGAGGTTTGGGGCCATGGGGGATTATGGGCAAAATTAATATCACCTGATTTTTAGGGGCTTTGAGAGGCTTCAGGGTCACTCTTAAGGGTCCCAGAGGCAATATTCAGTCCATAGGCTGCAGTTTGTCCACCGCTGCCCTAGGCATTGTGTGCATTCTACATTGGATTGCTATAGTACACAGTTGTACAGCTTTTACACAGATTTTAACATGCCTTTCACTGCCTGTTTGGACCATCACTTAGCTCAGATTCCAAACTTTCATTTTTTCAAAAGAAAAAAGTATGATGCCCCTATGGGAGCAGAGTTATAGAGCAAAAAGGGCAGTCACTTACCTGTTGAGTTCTCTGGGAGAAAGAAGTCTACCCCTGCTTTTCAGAGTGTTTAGCTAACAAGTGAACTCTCACACCTATGACTGACAATCCTCTGACAGTTCCAATTTCTAGTTTCCTAGATCAATATTACAACTCTAGTGGAAAATCTTGCTGTTGGAGTAAAGTTTAGCTGAAGTCTACATTTTAGAGCTCCATGTAAAGACTGCACAGAGAGCAATGGAGTCGCTGGAGTGAAGGAGGAAGGATGCAACAAAGCAGGGTAAAAGTTGCAGTATAATGATGGATATTAAGATTTCATGAATCTGTTGTTTTGCATGACTTGCTTGGTGCAACAAGACTATTCATTTTTATTATATGTCTAGAAAAAAGATCAACTTTTTATGTGGGGCAATTCCCAGTGCCTGATGTGGTAAGAAAGGAGCTCTCCCAATTGCTGCCAACTTCTCTCCATTCCATCTTGCCTCATCCTTCACTACTCTCACTGCCACCACTTCCTTCTTTGTTTTCCCTCTCTCCCACTCTGTACTTTTGTCACAGCAGTAGCTACACCATCACCTTCATGTGCCTGCTTCCCTGTTTAAAGCAGCACTGGCAGCTTCGTGCAGCCAGAACTTCTTTAGAGGCAGTCAGTCAGACAGCAGTGGGGAGAAAGCTGGAGATGTTATCATTTTGTGGTATGAAAATAACCCCTGTAAACTAGATTTGCTGAAAAGTAGAAGTGGGCTGAGACCACACAATAAATTCCATGGTTAAGCAGGGATTAGAACTTGGATCTCTCTGTCCCAAGTGCTGCACTTTAAACTTATACTAATTTTCTCAGAATACAGTACTTGTTACAACAAGAAATGGTACCACAGCTGAAACATAGTAGCAGTTTAAAAAGCAATAAATAATGTGTTGAATTTCCATAGTTAGAATACAAATAAATAGTATGAATAATTATAAGAATTTGCATAATATGCTAAATAGGCAGCCAATTCTGAGGGGCTGGAATGTAGCAACCCTTACCCTACATCCTCCAAATTGTGAGCATCATCATCTGAAGAGGGCAAGCATTATGAATAAAGTTAGGAACCCTGCACAATTTCAGTTCCAGATGACAGAAGCCTATACATGTAGAAGGCTACCCTCTTCAAACACAGAGATATCAGATGCTGGAGAGGGGCACAATGGCAGGACAAATCATACCTTCTACCTACTCTCCCTTAATCCCATGCAGATGCCTTAATGCAGTGGTTCTTAACCTGTGCTCCGTGGATCCTCAGGTGGGGGCTGCAATGTCCTCACAGGGGGTCCACAAAGGATTGAAGAAATATTATGAACTTTTACAGTTAAAATAGTAAGGCAGGCAGGCAGGCAGGTAGGCAGGGAGGCAAATATATATGGAATCATTCCAAGAAAAATATTATGATAGGAGTGTGTACATTTACTTATTTCTCCCTTCTCTCCAAATCTGAAAACTCTTGATGAGCAACTTTAAATAAATATTTGATGCATTTTAGGATTTTAAATCTTGAATTAATTCTTGGTGGTCTGTGGCAACAAAAAATATTTAAAGGGGGTCCATGGTAAAGAAAAGGTTAAGAACTGCTGCCTTAATGTATGTAATCCATAAGCAGGGCTCTAATGGCATCTAGGTAGGTGTCATTTCCTCTCTTCCAGATTGTAAACACTTAGCTAAGCTGTACTGACAAGAAGGTACTACTAAAGAGACTGCGAAACCTGCTCCTGTTTCAGTAAGTATATTATTAAATGAGCCTTTTTTGTTCATTTCTAGCCACAAGGACTCATTTGGCTTCTGGTCACCCTGAACTTCTCGTTTTGTGGTGCAAATTTCAGCTCCACATTTCAACAGTCCCCAGTGTATGTGTGTGAGAGAGTACTGTATACTGGAAATAGTTCTTTGTCTCTCCTTTTAGCTGCCCCAAGTGTGTGAGAGAGAATGAGTTTACAGGAAATGCTCTTTGTCTCTCCTTCCACCTGCCGCTGTTGAATCCTCACATATTGGAGTTAATAAACCACAACTATAAAGGTCAAGATTCAATCACTGGGGGCTACTGAGTATGAAGCAAAGAACAGAAAACACTGAATTGCTCCACAGGCACAGATATTGGTTGGAAAAGGACAGGGTGATATGCCAGGTGCTGTTCTGAACAATGGTTAGAAGAACATGCAGCCTGATGTGGGAGAAAGTTGATTCACTCTTTTACTGAACTCTGAGCAATTTTTTTTGTCTTGGCAGCATGCTTGCAATGGGCCACCAACTGACAATAACAAAAGGGACTAGAATTTGATATAACTTAGAGAAGACCTGGATAATAGGGAGCTTTTTTAAACTATCAGTTTATTGCACAATAAAGGTGTATTTTCACTCATTGTGCAGAGTCCTCTCTTCTTTCAAGTGCATATTTCTGTCACAGGGAGGTTTCATTTCCTAGGTATCTTAAAGAATAACATATTTCTTATGACTTAACTTTTTGTGTAGATTAGAATAGAGATGAGCAACTTCTTGATGCCTGGCACTGAATAAAGCCAACCCATTAAAATGTGATGCACTCTCTTGCTATGGTCCATAACTGTTGCATAGTTAAGACTGTCAGATTAATAGGTCCATAATCAATTCATGCTCAACCACAGAACTCATTCACCATTTCTCAGTATAACTGACCTCTGGCATGTACAATACTTTCATCATGCATTTGATGAAGCAGACTCTTCTTGAGTCTTGAGCGTTCTTATGGCATTGTTTGCTTTGACCTCAAATAATAATATGCTGCCAAAATTTGTGGTGGCTGCAAAAAAAAAAGGGAAGGAGGCTTGCTGGCATCCTGTTGCATATACCAATGCATGTATGTCCTTGATGGAGGGCATTATGTCAGGGGGGCATTGCAAAGGGCGGACTTCGTTACCTCATTTATGCAATGATAAAAATCTCTTCCCACTCAAATTACCTTTTATATATTGTTCCCTTTGAACACACCCTTTACTGGCTGGTGGAGAGCAGGGAGGGTGCTGGCAAAGCATCCAGCTATGTGTCTGTAGCTGGATACACAATGATAAATTGTCTGCTGGGACATCCCAGGAGCCCCCCAACGTTTCTGGAAAATCACAGTATTGCTCTTCATCCAGCCTTTCACCTCTGTTACCACCTACCTACATTGGCTTTCCATCAGCCATTTACCACCTACCTATACTGGCTTTCCACCAGCCAGTAAATGGCTGGCAGAGGGAGCATTTAAAAGGTAAGTTTTTGTAGGGTTGAGAGAAGAGATGGGAATCTTAGTGCCTCTATCTCCTGTTACAGGTTCTCAACCATCTTTTTCTTCCATCTTTACCATAAAGGAAGGAGACCCTGCATTCAGCCATTCTGTTAGGGCACAATGATGTGAGAAGATTCTCTGGTATCCTCCTACACCATACAGGACCACTGTGGTTGCTGTCAGATGTCAGCAGCTGTGGTAAAAACCTCAGTGGTGGATTTTGATCTGTGGTAGAAGCAATGTGGCCACAGGGGGTTGGGTGGCTCCTCCTGGCATCAGGAAGTTGCCCATCCATGTTCTAATCTTGTTTAAATAAACAAACAAACAAACAAACACAGAGAAAGAGAGAGTATGTTATAATAAATGTGTTAGTCTTTACATGTCACAAGATTCTTCACTGTTTATGCTGCAACAGCCAAATATGACTACGCCTGTGAGAACTGCCACATCCAATGTTTATTTTGAAGCTGAAAAGGACTTGGACAGGGATGGACAAAGTATGGCCTGTGGGCTGCATGCACTCCCCTAGGCCATTTTTGTGGCCCCCAGGATTCAAAAGAAATTTCTGCAATTTTTTTTTAAAAAAACTGTTTTGCCCCCAAATGCCCTCAAATGTCCACCAAGGGGGAGGGCACAGCTCCACCACATTTTGTGGCCTTCCTATTCCAGTTTAGGCCCAGGATAGGCTTTTCTTTAAAATGAGAAGTGAACACAAAATGACTTCAGCTCATTTCCTATTGTTAAAAAGTAGGGATGGGCCAACTGAATCCTTGAAGCCTTGGTAGGGATTCGAGATTCATGAATTGGAATCCCTGTGCCAAAATAGGCAAACAAAATCTTTCGAATTCACCAACCAAATAGTTTGTTGGAGACTGGGATGCCTGAAAACCTGGGAGACCGGTGTTACCGTAGTTTCTAGTCTGGGCTTGTGGTATATTAGATATCACTTAATATCAATAATTTGGCCTTCTTTACCCATTCCTCTCCACATGCTTGTGAGGCCCTCGGACAAGCATGCACACAGGCACGGCCGAAAATAGCTGAACCATTTGAAACCGATCCAGGCGGGCCAGTAATAGCCAGATTGCTGCTTTAGGAGACCTCAAGGCAAGTACTCTTTAAGATCACATTATGTATGCACACTGTTTACAAAAGACTCCCTGCCCCGAGTAGGCAGCTTGATGAGCCGAATACTCAACTGTCAAGCATTCCGCATTTGCATACTCTCTACTCTATTGACAACACTGTCATAACTCAATCATGCAAAATACTGACCTTTCGGAGGCTTTGTCTCCAGCCCAAAACTCATTGTTATCCCCGGGAACGGACTAGCCTGCGGGCACATTTTCCCCTATAAGACCCCCTGATTTTGAGCTTCTCCTCGGATCGCTCCTGGCTTCCATCCCGCCGTGCTGTCACTTCGTTCGGCGAGCCTTCCCCTCAGCTCCTCATGCTGAGAATCTCCTCTTCTACGGACTTTTCTTCAGACTACCCGGGCTTCAGGACAGGTGTAGTATTTCCCATGCAAAACCTTCTCTTAAAACCCTCTATCCCACTCCTATCTTTATTTCAATAGGTCTGTGTGAGTGTGTTTGCGTACACGTGTTTGACTGTGTTGTACATTAATAAAGAAAACAATTATCATTTACTTCTGTTTGCTCCTTGACTCGGCCTAACCCCGTAGACATTGGGTTCAAGATCTCGCTAGGTTGCCCTGCATCTTGTATTGCTAGCTTGAGCTCTGCTAATTCCCATTCCCCATTGTGAGCACATTGAGGTGTCCCTCTTGGGAGCTCAGAAATCAGGGTAACACCGGGATGCCTGAAAACGTGGGAGACCAGGATGCCTGAAAATCTGGGAGACTAGACACACAAGGAGAGATGGGCAAGTAGGTGAATTTTTCCCTTGGTGTAATAATGACCTTTGCTAAAGAAATCACACCTGGGGTTGTATTCTAAGAACATTTAAGATTTAAGACTGGAAGCCACAGGCTTGAGATTTCAAGCACAGCTGAAACATCCTTTGCATAGCTCCCTTGCAAAGCTCCCTCAGACACAATTCTGGGGTTTGTAGTTTTACACGGTATCACAGCCTTCTCTGCCAAAGTGTACTGGTGCATCAAACTACAAACCCCAGGATGCCAGAAGGAGCTATGCAAAGCCAGGTTTGACCTGGATTATCTCTCCACTGTAGTATGTGGCTCTGTTTACACAGGCAGGAAAATGTGGGATTAATCCACATTTTCCTGCCTGTGCAGAAAGGGCCTTTATGTCATTTTCAATCTGGGGAGATCCTGAGGCAAAACTATGACAATTGTCTTGGCCAAATTTCTTCAGAGGGAGGTTTGCCTTTGCCTAGGCTTTTGCTAAGACTGAGAGAGTGTGTCTTGCCCAAGATTATCCTTCTTTCCCTTACTTTTAAAACCCTTTTTAAAAAAAGGATTTGAAAGGTTCGAGATTCGTGGATTCATGGATTCAGAAAATTCTGGATTCTGGATTCATCCCATCCCTATTAAAAAGGCCTTTCCAGAAAGGTCCTAAAACATGGTAAAAGTGTACCTGAGGGCATTTGGGGGCAATTTAAAAAAATTGTTAGGGGAGGAACAGATGCAGTGGAGAAATACAAATCTCCATGGTCTCCACAGTTGCTTATCTCTTGGCTTGGAGAACCTTGGAGAACCCCTTGAACTTAGAAGAAAAAGGTGGGAATAATAACAATAGTAATAGAGGCAATAGTATCGTCTGTGCAAGAGTCAGAGACATCCAGAACAGCTGCAGCTGCATTCTATCCAGAACATCCAAAACAGCTGCATTCCAGGAACAAAACACTTCTGGTGCCAATGGAGGCTTTCAAAAGCCTAAATATAGTGCAGCGAGAGAATCACTTATCTTAGTCATCTGCTAATCAAAGATAACAGAGGTTTAGATCTGTCAGGAAGGAGTGGCAGGGCCTGGAGAAGGGGAACAGGGTCTGGGGGAAAAGTAGACAAGTCATTGCTACCCCTACACTGAGGGATACCCCTACCTCATCCCTCTACTACAGAATGAAAAAGAGACATTACCCAGAGGGAGAAGGGTACTAAGTTTCCCATATTGGTTTTGATATCACCATCAAACTTCAGACAGCAGGTCTCTGTATTAAATAAATATAATGCTGGATGGAATACTTGAAAAAGAATAAAAATATCAGATTTGGAGGCTCTCTACCTGATTTCTTTTGCAGCCTGTTAAAATGGCTTAACAAGACCATAAACTAGATTGAAAGTGACAGGAGTCGTTCAGGTAGATGTGCTGGATATCAGTGTGACTTGGTAGGGATGCTCCGACCTTGACATCCTGGAAGATTAAAGCACTCAGGTATGAAACCATCCCTTCTGGCCTTCAAACCTGTATCTCCTGAGCAGGACGTTATAACTCACCATCCTGTTGTTGATTTGAAAAGGTTGACACCCAGTAATTTGCCCCAGCTAGAGACCTATCTGCCTAGTATGCTGTAGATATTTCGATAGTGAGATCACCTCTTCCAATCACGTCTCTCACACCCAGGCAAAAGGCTCATCCTAAGGCAAAACATCCCTACTGTTAAAAAGAAACTAGCAATCACCTTAGAGTGGCAACTATTCCTTCAAGACACCTATAGATTAAGATGCATGCACAGGCCAAAAAGCCTGAACAATGGTTGCATTTACCAGAAGCTACTGTGTTATTTCTAACTAAACAGCAAGACCTGAAGCATTTTGAACAATTCTTGTTTCTTGGACATGGACAGAAAAAGACAGCCTCCTCCACCATATATCTGCTGTGAAAAGTCAAATTCATTTTCTGCCCTGATTATTGGCTTCTAGTACTCTCTAATTCACCAGTGCTTAAGATGTCAAAAGGCTCACCCTTGCTTTTGGTGCTCTGCCACAGGCTGCAAACCTCTGTAAGTGTTCTTAGACAAACCACTTATCATACTGTGTCTACTACAGTCTAAGTAGCTGAAATGTAGCCAGAACTACCTGGAACTGTACTTAATACCCCCTAAGGGGTTCATAGGGCCTTCTATTTTCCTGCTCCTCTCCCTTTTAATTTCACGAACGTTAGGAGCAGTACTCCAGAGAGCTATCTCCTGTTTTCCTGAACTTTTTAACCTCAGGAGTGTTAGCAGCAGTGCCCTAATTTTAGAGAGCCCCTTCTTGTGTCTAGCTGAATTATAGCCAATACTACCAAAATCTATACTAGCGATTCCAAAGGGGTCTATGGTGCCTGTTTCTTTCTATACTCTTTTTACCTCAGGAATCTTTGCAGCAGTATCTCATACAGCCATATTTCTTTCTCTTGCCATTTTTAAATATTGGGAATTAGCAGCTTGTGTCTCCCTCTTTTTTTTGTTTTCCCACCTTTTTCCTGCTTCAAGACTCCAAGCAGTGCCTTGGAGAGCCCTCTTTTGTCTTCTAGCCCACAAAAAGGGTATTTCCCAATTAATTATGGAAGGCCTTTCTTTTTGCTTCAAGGAACTCCATCCTTCAGGCTCTAGGAACCTGAATTACAACTTTAAACACTGATTTTAAGGCATTTACTGTGATTTCTTGATGAGTTATTTTTATTCATTTATATTTTTATTTGGGGGTGGCAGCTTTAGCATTTCAGCTTTTTAGTTTGAACTGTGCACTGCAATTTGGATGACAACAAAAAACAGTCTGTGATATTTTAAGGTATGCCATAAAGTTATAGCTTCCTACCATTTTTTTGATTTCAAACTTGGTACTGCAGCTTGGATAACAACCAAAAACAATCTGTCAGTTTTTGAGGTGCCTATCATGGTGTTCCAATGAGTTACAGCTGCCACAAAGAGACACTCGGATATTCTCCTTTATTATTATAGAGGAATAAAATTGCTTCTGTGTGTCAGTTTGACTCAGTACAAAAAGCTGTCTGGGACAAGCTAATTAATGTTAAAATAATCCATGCATTCAAGGCACCAGCCCCCCCTAAACTGACACCCTCCAGATACATTGAACTACAACCCTGTAACCCCCACTCAGCACAGCTGGGAATGATATGGATTGTAGTCTGGAGGATACCTGGTTGGAAAAGAGTGAATCACAGGGACCAGTGGGTGGGTTAACTTCAACCTCTGCTAAACAGAATTTCTAGACAGCCAACCCGTCAATGCCTCCCTCCCCTTTAAAGGAACTGAAGCAGCAACTTTGGACCAGTGGTGTAGCAATAGAGGTGTGATGTTGGGGGTTGCCCCCTGCAGCAATGTTTGTGGGGCATCCTAGCTTGTAACCACACCTCTGCATGCCACAACCACACCCTCACGCACCACGGCCACGCCCCCTCCTGCCCCCCCCCATTCCAAGCTCTGCCACTGCCTTGGACCAGTAGCTTGGCCACCACCAAGGAACATCAGAGGCAGGGGAGGAAGGTCCATTCATTTAACTGAGGGAAACATGAACAAGCAGGGAAGGACAGGGCAGGTGGGAATTACCCCTTACACAAAGCTCAAGCTCTAGGAGGAATGAAAAAGTCATCCTTCCCAATAATCATGAAAAAGTGGTAGTGGAAGAAGGAAGCCCACAACTGCCAACTGGCATCAGTGACCCATACCCAGATTGGGGGATAGTTAGGCAGTCAAAAACCGTGCGCTTGCACCATGGCACCAAAGCTACATTCCTGCCTTCTCTGATGCCTCCCCGTGATTTTCAGGTAAGAAGGGTGTCTCTTCATGTTCCATATCAGATACCTGCTTTGAAGAATAACCACTGTCTGTTGTTTCATTTTGCCTACTTGCAGGGGGAGACTGGGGAACTACACATCCTTAAATAATGAAGACTCTTACAATCTGTGAGAGTCCATATGTTCAGTGCATCTTATTCCCAAGTATGTGTGCACAGGATAGATTGCAGCAACCTTTATTATTCCTAGAAGGGCTCAACATCAACAACTATCTTAATATTTCTGAGTGCATGATCATTTAGTACAGTTCTGATTGACGATTCCAGAGAAAGCTCAACTATGTAGGAGTTTTGGTGATCTAATTTTGCCAGATCATTTCAAGAGGGACTCAGCCCATTTACTTAATCTTGGGTTGAGGGCAAGCCCCTTCCCTCCAGCATTATGGGTCCCATGAACTTGCAGCTGTGTTCAGACCTCTGCTTCATCATAAAACTCACTGGGTTGCTTTGAGCCAATCTCAGCCCAATTTACAGTGCAAGACTATTCTGAGGATGAGATGGCCAAGAAGCACATCCTTGCATTGCCTGAGCTGCGAGTGATTTCATTTTCTCTACCATTTTGCCTATATTTTATCTTTGCGAAGGACCATGTGTACATGTTACTATTTTCAAATGTTGGAAAGGGGGAATGGAATATCCTAGTCTGCAGACAACTCTGTACAATGTCTAAAGCCCACCTTTAGAATGCCCACATGCCAATTGATCCTTTAGCTGGAATGTTCTCTTGTTATCACAGTTCTGTCATGCCGGTGATAGCACAAGATATCTCTTGATATCAAACTTATTTGGCCTTCATTTGACCTTTCTCTGCCACTCTGCTCCACGTGTTTGCAAGGGCCACCAGACAAGCACATAAACAGGTGCAGCCGTTAATGGTTGGACATTCCAATCCCCATTTAGGCAGGCAGATTAATGCCTCTCTGTTGCTTCAGGGACCGTCTTCTTGCAAACACACCTTGCTTAAGCGCGAATTTACACAAAGACGCTCGGCTGAGAGCCGGCACTTTCTTTATGCTGAGCCATTTGCATACTGGCTATACTATTGTTATCCAGCACTAAGCTCATCATGTAAAACCTGGTCTTTTCCAATGCTTTTGCCCCGCTCCAAATTTCCTTTGTTCTCACCGAGCATGGCATGGCCTGTAGGCAGAATCCACCCTATAAAAAGTCCCCAGTTCCAAGTCCTCCTCGGACTTCTTGGATCGTTCCTGAGTTTCATCCAGCCTTGCTGTCGGTTTGGCCAGAGAGCTCCCCTCAGCGAATCGCGCTGAGCTTTCTTCCCTGCATCTCTCCATTTTCTCCAGGACTACTAGAAAAGATGTCATATCACCCATTCCCCCGAAAACTCTTATCTTCAATTTCTAGTTAGCTGTGTGCATGTGGTGTCTTATTCGTTGTTTGTCCTTTAATAAAACTATTATTTTTACTATTTTAAAACCTTGCCTGACTGCTCTTCTGACCTGACGCTGTATACATAGGGTTAAAGATCCCAGCTAAAGTTACCCTGCCTCTCGTTAGCTTAAGAGAGTGCTCGAGTTAATTTCTCCATCTTGTGTTTTTGCTTGGTTATTTGGGCATCCCTCCCGGGACCCCCACAATACAAGGTAACACTCTGTTCCAACTAATAGGGAACCATTTGCTTAGAGAGCATTCTAAAGACTGGCCTATAAACAAGGGCATTCTAAAGGCTGTGCTTGGCAGCACTTTAGATATAGCTGAACTACAACTGACATTGACTAACATGGCCAGTGGCTAGGGTTGATGGACCCTGTAGTCTAAAAATATCCCAGGACACACACAGTATTCAGCCTGCATCGAACACTATAACTGCTGAACTGCATCGTGAAGTGATGGTGTCTACATGGCTGTTGTTGCATGAGGATTCAAACTAGGTGGACAAAAGCCTGACTTGAAAGAAGAAAAGATCCCATCAACCTCCAAAAACATCTAAACGCTAATTCTTAAAAGGTGATCACAAAACAAGTCCATAGCAGACATTTTGTCTCCTCCCACATATTCTCATTCTGAAACTCATTTACTTTATCCAGGAACAATATCCCCAGGAAAACTGCTATGCCTGATCTTCTTCTTCCACCCTGCCACCATCAAATCAAAAGGTCTTTCCACCCCAAAGCATCCCTTCTCCTTTTAGCAGATGCTTTATTGTGGGGGTGATCCATATTGATTTGACATACTGGACATCTGCACTGGTCTCTGTTACAAACAGTCATTTGTCATGTAGATCTGGCATTTCTTAAGGGCAGATTTATTTGGGAGAATTCTCACATCCAATTTCCTCTGGCGATGGCTCTATTAGGCCAGGTGTGACAGAGACAGAGGCCCCCCGTCCTCCTGCTGCCGCTGATGGAATTTGATTCAACGGCACCAGATTCACAGGGCCCCAAACACATTCTCTCCCTTGATTAATGTGAGTAATTTCTGCTTGAAAGAAGCCTGAAATGAGCAGCCAAAGGGAAGCGAACAGCGAGGGCTTCCCCCTCCTTCCTTTGCCCATCGCTCTCCACTGATTGCATTTCTCCCTCCCTGGAACAGGTTCAGAGATAAACAAAAACTCTGGATGGGTTTCAAAAAGTAGCAAAAGGTGTGGGAGGCAGGAAGCACCTAATGTGGAGACACAGTTGAGATTTTTGCAAAAGCAGTTGGGCAACAAACTTGCCATTTTGAATGGAACTAATAAGCACTTAATGACTGCAGACTGTCTGCTCATCCATCCAGCATGCTTATAGCATCACATCAGAGCTTCAGGCACCTCAGAAATGATGATTCTCTCAGCCTTGGTGATATTTCAAAACAGTCACAACCTTTTGCTCTGCGCCCTTCCTCACAGCCCCAGCACCATATATCACTTTCTTCTCTGAGGAAAGGGCACACCTATGAGAAAAGCACATGTCAGGGCTCTGTTGCTGTTTGAGGGATGTAATGCACATCCAAAAATTATTGGAAAAAACGAAGCCCTTTTCACTGTACTCTTGGGCCATTTCCACGCTACAGTGCTATAGTGCTATTATTCCACTTTCAACACCCTATGGAATCCTGGGGTTTCAAGTTTAGGGAGGGGTCTTTAGAATTCTCAGCCAGAAAGCTCTTTGGCCTCAGTAAAGTGCAAACCTCAGAATGCCACAGGAAGTTGAAAGTAGAATGATAGCACTATAACAGTGCATTGCAGAAAGGTCCTTGGGCATGAGAATCCCTGTGAGAGGCTATGATTCCCTCCCCAGTGACAGCCTGGCATCCAAAGCAGGAATGCAGCTGTGTGAAAAGAGATTGTCCCTCCAGATACTGCCTCCATTGCCACTGGGAGTGCAGTACGCCAACATCTCTCAGATAGTGCCCTCCAGATGTGTTTAGGTATAATCTCTAGCAGCTCATATTACCAGCTGCTATGCTGATGAAACCCATAGTCCAAACGTCTAAAGGATACCTGTGACGGGCACCAGATGTAGAGGGCCTATCCAACCTGTGTAATCAACCAATCACAGCCTCAGAAAGTATAAAAAGAAAAAGAGAAAAAGAAAGGCTTAGGTGGAAAGCCAGCATGGTATAGTGGTTTGAGCACTGGACTATGACCCTGGAAGCCAAGGTTCTATTCCCCCCCTGCTCAGCCATGCAAACCCACTGGGTGACTTTGGGCATGTCATACACTCTCAGCTCCAGAAAACCCTGTGATAAGTTTGCGTTAGGGTCACTACAAGTTAGAAATGACTTCAAGGCACACAACAACAACAATAACAACAACGTGGAAATAGAGAGCCAGTGAGTTTTAGTGGTTTGAGTGTTGGACTACAACTGTGGAAACCACAGCTTGAATCCTTGCTCAGTCATGGAAACCCAGTGGATGTCCTTGGGTGTGTCACATTCTCTCAGCCTCAAGGGACGCAGAGGCAATCTCCCCCTTCCCACCCATCCATCCCGAACAACTCTTGCCAAGAAAATCTTGTGATAGGCTTTCCTTAGGGTTCTTAGAGAAGGAAGAAGGAAGCAGGAAAACTGAAAACGGATACAAACATTTAAACTGACAGCAATAGCAAGCCATTTTTCATGTTTCTTGTTAAACAGAAGGTTTTGCTGAATGCACAATTTCTTTGTTGTCTTTTTATTTCTGCCTAAGCTGTTCAGTTAGGGTACAGCAAAAATCTTCATTGTATACCACAAGAAACTTAAAACACAGACACACACACACTTGTCCATGGACCCTTTCATACTAAACAAGTATAACATTTTGATTCCACTTTAACTGTAAGGGCAACAACCTGTAGAATCCTGCAAATCCTGACATTCCATAAGATATAGGTATGATAGTTAAAGTGGAATTGTAGTGCTATAATTGGATAAAATGTTAAGGCCTCAAACCTGGTGGAACTTTACATTGCTGTTCTTGTTGTTCTTGTTGTATTACTGTGCCTTCAAGTTGTTTTTGACATCAGAGTGTGTTCAAGATGGTAGAAGTTATTAATGAGGAAAGAGACAAAAGCTAAGAGAGGCTGCAGCAGCTTGCTTTTGCCTGAGCCTACTGGGAAGGCAAGATTCCCTCCCTCTCTCCGTCCCTCTTTCCTTCTCCCCTCCTCATGACTGAGTTAACTCAATACAGACTACTTTTGCACTTTGAACTCAGTTTTTAGCTATTCAAGTAAACTGAGGACAAAGGAGGAAGTGGGAAAAGGAGAGAGAAACTGGGGCATTTTCAAAGCAGCTGAAAAAGTGAGAAGACAGAGGGTTAATAAGGAGTATGCCTGCTGATCAGAATAGTTGTAGGGCAGGACTTTAAAACCCCTCTACAGTACATTCAAGGAACAATTTAGAGGAGGGAATAAAGTAGGTAGCAGGAGCCCAGGGTTAAATAACATGTAGGGAACCTGAAAAGGGCTTATTGTGATAGCATTCTCTTGGGAAAATCTGTGACGTGGAATGTAGTTATGCAAATTGCACAGAAGTACTTCCCAGAGAGGGCTTGCTGCCTCATTTGCACAATGAATGACACAGTCGTTCACACTAGTTTCTTGTTCTAGGAAGATCAGGGTGAGAACTGTCTGGCCTCTGGGTTACATGAAGCTTATCAAGCCCCTCAGTGTGACACCTTGGCTCCTAAGCCTCTCCACTTTACCAAAATTTGTTTTGTCCACCAGTGTACAATTGTAACCCTAGAAGTCTTCATAGGTCACGACTCCATTTTAACACTATTTCGGGTGACACTTTATTTGTCCCAAATAGCCCTTTTGCCTCCAAAGAACTGGAAGTAATGTTCTGGTCACTTCTGATTTTGGGGGGAAAGAAAGGGGGGAAGTGCAGCCTCTGGAAGACCATGAAGAGACCGGGCATTTGAATAGGCTCTGTGCCTGTCACAATTACACAATTACCCCAGTGTAGACACATACATGCTACTGTTGAGGCCTGAAATTTCTCTTGTTGTGCAGTCATGAAGGAAGAGTTCATTCTTAAATTTTGAGACTTTGGGAAATATCAACCAGAGGTGTAGCTACTGGTGGGGGGGGGCAAAATGAGAGCATTGCCTACCAAAGAAAACTTCTGCTCTCCTCATATGATTTTTCCCCCAAAATTTCTAGCACTTCAGAAAATGAGACATTCACCCCTTATATTTGCTGTGATAACTGTGCCTTCACCTTTTCTTTGAACGACTCAATTGTATTTCAGTATTTCTAAATGCTCAGCTGAAGATTCAAGTTACCACAATGCTAAAAGTTTCAAGACTGCAGGAAAATGTCATGGTGGCAGAACTCTAATTGGGGGCAATACCTTTATTTTGGGCTCTCCCCCTCAACATCTCAGAACACAATCAAGAGTTTTCCATAGAAAAGTTTCCAGGTTTAGTTCATGGTGTCATTCCTTGAAAGGTTCTATGACAGATTTTGGTCTCTAGGGAGACACTGCCTGGACAGAGCAGATGGTGCACAGCTGGATGGACAAACAGACTGACCTAGGATAAGGCAGTTTCTTATTTGATGCAAGTAGAATCTATATGGACAAATGTAGAGTGACAAATGTAGCCTGAGAACATGTGCACGAGCATATAAATATAGGCCAGTCTATCCACTGGTGCTCAAGATAGCTAGGCCAAACTCAGGTTTTGCTAACTCTATTACTCTCTATGTCACTGTTCTGTCATGCATTTATTTTACAACATTGAAGTATGGGTAACAATAAGCTAATTATTCTGCCCTCTCCCAGTCTATTTTTGGACATCATAAAATGGTTTGTATAAAACATCTCAACACCAAATGTATCATTGTAGGCTTTTGCATATCTCAATGAAAAGAATTCTAAAGATGAGGAATAATAAGCTAGAATGTTGGGTGGGGGTTTCCCTGTATTCTTTCACATTCTTGATTTGCCACATGAGTGGTTTACTTAAGAGAGCATTCCTAGTAAATCTTAAAAGTCAGGGTAGAACACTGGTAGAAGCAGATTCCTAGGTATGCTTATAGATCTTCACCAGAAGCATGGACTTGATCCCAGAAGGCACTACAGTGGCTCTTCCACTTTTGTGAGGATTCAGGGCACAGATCCTTTGTCAAAGTGGGAAAACTGTGAAAAAAACCACTCTGTGTGCTCCCTCTTCCCTTCCCTTCCAGGGTTCTCCCCCTTCTCTTGCCTTTTGTCCTGGCGTATGTGCCTTCCTTCTCCGTACTTGGGCAAACAGCAAAGGAATGGGGGGAGGCACACATGACTTCCCCTTTTCCTTGCCTTTTGTCTCAGTGTCTGTTCTTTGTGCCCAGGCAAAAGCCAAGGGAATGGGGTGGGGGAAGCATGCATGTGCTTTCCTTCTCCACAAATGGTGCTCCCCCCATCCCCTTGCCTTTTGCTGCGGTGTGGAGAAGGAAGGCATGTGTGTCTGGGTGCATGCCTGCCCTCTAGTTCCCTTGCCTATTGCCTCAGTGCACATTGTCCATGCCTAGGCAAAGGCAAGGGGATGGGAAGAGAAGAAGGGAAAGGCAGATTTGTGCCTCGCAAACAATCAAATTTGTGAAGGTCAAACCCACAAATGTAGAGGGAGAACTGTACAGGGTTGGTTCAGTGAGAGCAACTGATCCTCCTTAGACTTTTGTTACTACTGCTACTGGTTCTCAGAGGCATGTGTATAGGTGCAGTAGCTGCATAGGTCACCCACTGATTAAGCTGGCTTGGAAATGACATACAGAAAATATGCAACTTAAACAAACTTCTCCTCCCTTGCTCCCTCCCTCCCTCTGTGCAGTGATAAGCTTCCAAGATACTTGCCACTGACTTGACTTGACTTGCCACTTGACTTGACCCATGCTGAGAACCTGATCAAGACAAATGCAGCAACTGAGTTCAGCACATTTTCCAGAAGGACCACTTTTTGGGTTGCTACATTTTTCTCATCCTTGGCTAGATTCTTGTACATTAAATAGCTAAAAAGCTGGCAGAAATTCAACAGCTCAGGCATGTATTTCAGTCTCTTGCATACTTGCTCTTACTAAATGTTTGTTTGTCATCACTGAGACAAAGCAGGGAATACCATCTATATGGAGTGGCTTTTGACGGACCAGTAAATACCATTTAAAGCACAACAGATAATGCTTTGTTACAGTGTGGTACAGGAGTTAGAGAAGGGGGTAGGCAACTTTGGTTGGTTCAGCAACCCAGCTGTACAGACTCCCCAAAATGCAAAACAAATCAAAAACCCAGAAGCAATCTAAAGTCCATTTCTGGTTCTGAAAAATTACTATTTTTAATGCTAACTAAAGTAGTGGTCCTGTGACATATTTTAACGGTAATTAGAGACCTCCAGAAGAGGCATTTCACCTTTTTTCCTTTCCTTCTCTTTCTTTCTTTCTTTTCTTTGCAAAAAAAAAAAAATATGGCAATCAGGGGCACACGAACAATGTTGGGGGCCACATACAGCCCCAAGGCCACACTTTTCCCAACTTCAAATTCATATGTTGGACTAGACCAAGGATTCGAAAGATCCATGTTCAGGTTTCCATCCAGGCACAAAACTCACTGCATTACCTTTAGACAGACACTTTCCCTCTCAGGGACAGTGCAAGAATAAAACAAGAATGAGAAGATCCATGCACACTACCCTGAGCTAATTGGAGAAGGGGGTATAAATCCCATTAATAAATAATAACTGTTGTTTCAGTTGTACCATGGCTGTTTTTGGAGGGGATCAAGTGACAGATCTCCGTGGTTCCAACTTTTTCTCTTTATCTGGAACCTAGTATCCCTAAGCCACCCAGTTTCATCTCTCTTTACCATAAATGGTAGAGCATGATGAATATTCCATCCTTTTTTCCAAACATAACTTCTTTTTCCTATTTTAATATATACCACTAAGAGAAGGAAGACCCAGAATGTAGCCACTAAGAAATGAAACACAATTGTCCTCAGGTAGGTTTCACTTATATTTTGAAAAGGAATACAGAATAATTGGTCTGCGGGGCGGGGGGCAATCACCTACTTATCTACGAAGTGTTGTGACTATTTCTTAAGAAAATTGTTTTGAAGATATGAATCAGTTTACCTCAGTGGGATCTGCCTCAGGAAAGCCTAAAGTAGGGATGTGTGGCCCTCTGGGTATTGTTGGATTGAAAATGCAGCTCCCATAATCTTTTCAATGTCTTTCAATATCCCACTCTGAATTTATAATGATCTCATGTTTTGGAAGCCAAGAAAGATTGGGCGTGTTTAATATTGGGATGAGTGACCACGAGGGAATACCAAGGAGCTCTAGATAGGGTTAGGAAACAATCCTGCCTGAAGTCCTGGAGAACTGCTGCCAGTTACAGTTAGCATCACCAGGCAAGACTGACCAATGTCCTGATTCAATAGAAGGAAGCTTCTTGTGTTCATAATATTGACTACGGTAACATGTCCCACCTTGAAGTCCAACAACATCTGGAAGGCCACATATCCCCAACCCTGGTTTAAACTATCTCCTCACAACTGGGGGGAACAAAAGGAAGTGCTTCTTCGAAGTTATTGTGGATACTGAGAGCTTTGTTGTTGACTGAAAGCACAAATTAGATGACACTAAAAGAACTCTTAGGTTCAGAAGTGACATATTCTTCAGGAAAGTTTCCAAAGAAACAGCTGTTTAGTCTTTCATAGCATAAAAAGGGAAACAGTGGTGGTGGGAAGAAGGAATCTAGTAAGACCTTTGAGACTAACTGGTTTATTTCAGCAAGAGCTTTCACAGATATTAATCTATTTCTCCAGCTGTACTGTTGGACTACAATATTACAGTCTGTTTTTTTAATTACTGTTTCATAGTTGTGGGAGTAGGATCAGAATATATGGAGATACAGAAAAATGTAAATTGTGCACATTTTTTATTTGTCAGGAAAGAGTTGGTGAGCTGGCAAATTCTCCACAGTACAAAGTGAAGATAATAGGGCAAGATAATTAAGTAGAACTGTCTCTAGTAAACTATGGAATGGCAATCCAGGATTATCCCCCACCAAACTTTTAAAAGTCAGATAACTATTCTGTGTTGCACTTTCAAGCATTTATCAGATTGGCTGACCTAGCAGGCAGAAGAAGAGCAGTCAATTTGCTGAGTTACCATCTGGAATGCTGCAGATTTTCACTTGTAAGAAACCTTGGGTCATGTGGCTATGAAAAACGGACCTGTTCTTTCCTTTTATAATGTGTATGTACGAAAAAGATCTAGACCCAAACTAGCTAAGAAAGCAGCAGCACCACCTGACAGCTAAATGGCTGGATTCCAATCCTAGATTGCATCAAAAGCAATACAGTGTTCAGATGACAAGAAAGAACGGCACCGCTCTCCTTTGCTTTGGTTAGAACAGAAATGGGCAACTGTGAGGGGCACATTGGCTCTCCATGGAACCACACTGTTAGCAGCCGTTCATATCTATGATTTGATATTGTTTAATGGGCAAAAAATATTAATTGGCAGATATGTTTAGTTGGCATAAAATATACATTATATAAACTTATGGCTAGAAAGTGGAGAAGGGACCCTGGCTGGAAAGCAGACCAGAAGGTGACCCAAGCGTGGTCAGGTTGTAAAGATAATCCTTTCAACAAAAACAATAGTCAAGCCCAGAGGCAGAGGCAAAGCCCTGCTGTGTGCATGTCCTATGGAAACTCTCCTGCCCTCCTTCCTTAGTAAACATTTTCCACCCCTTTACCCTGTCCTCAAACACAGGCAATGCAGAGGCAAGACTCCTGCTGTGTGCATTTCCTATCAAAATCTTCCACGATCCTGTCTTCAACACAAAGCTGGCATAAGTCATCAAAGCCTTTGTCAACTACATGCTGATATTTCCTTCACACATTAAAGCCATCAACCCATTCCAGCCACTTTTGTCCACCCTGCAAACGTATTTGTCCAGGCAGAAAGTCATTAACACCTCATGTCTTCAGGGCAGGTTTTTGGATATAAGAGACCCCAATTTTGGGTGCCTCCACACAATACTTCGATTTCAGGGATCCATTCTGTCACTCTGACTTTTTGACCAGTACCAAGCCCAAGCCACCTCATCCTTCTCTGCTCCTCTCTGGATGGTAATTATCACCTGATCCCGTCTATCTCTGCTATCCATTTTCCTCCCTTTCTTTTCTGTTAGCTTTGTGTGATTGCTCACGCACGTGTGTGTGTGTTCTCGTGTGTGTCTGTGTGTGTGTAGAAATAAATAAAACACATTTAAATTGAAACAATAAGTCTTCTGGCTTATGATCCTGTAAATATAGGTGAAAAGGTCCTGCATTTACTCATCCTCTCGCAGCCTTCTTAAGCTGAGTTAATTAATTCCCCATTTTTACATTTAATTAGGAGTTCTGATAGAGGAGCTCACTGGGCTCCATGCTTTTGGGGTAACAACACCCCTGCCACAGCCCCATGCCCTCCAAAATGTTTCACTCCTTTTTTTGAAAAAAAATGGCCTCCAGTTTTTTGGCACTAGGTGACATGTGAGTGATTTTGCCATATTTTTGCTCTGGCTTCAGCCTTTTTAGGCCTATGAGAAGCATTTTTCTCTGCCAGGAAGTCAATTGGAAGTCAGCTTCTGGAGGGGTGCATTTTTGAACAAAATATTTGCACAATTTTTTTTTATGTCCTCAAAAATGTCCTTGGGTGCTGCATGTGGCCAAAATCCTGTACTTTGCTCAACCCACTGGTTAAAATTAGGTTCAATTATGTGTCCTATGCTTTAAGAAGGCTGTTGACAAACTGGAATGTGTTCTAAAGAAGAGAATGAAAAGGATGGGGGCCTGGAGACCAAGTCTGAGGGATTAAGTTTGAAGGAGCTAGGCATATAACCTGGGGAGGGGAGAAATGATTAAGAGGTTATATAATACCTGATCTTCAAATATTTGAAGGGATGCTCCATAGATGATGGAGCACTTCTTTTTCTTTCTTTCTTTCTTTTTTTTTTTTTTTGCAAAACTGTTGCCAAAACATGAGGAACAGCCTCCTAAAAATACACACTGCTCAACATTGGAACAGGTTACTTTAGAAGGTGGTGAACCCTTCCTTATTAAAGGCTTTTAATCAGAGGCTGGATGGCCACCTATCAGAGATGCTGTAGTAGTGGTTCCTTATCGCTAAAATGAACAGATTAGACATCCATCCAGATATAGGACTCTTTTCTATAAAGCAAGAGCCTTACCATCAGGAGGAAGATTTTTGAAATACCCTATGCACATACATACACAGCGGACAAAGGAGTAGTAACTAAGAAGTATTAACTTTGGTCTGTGTATATAATATTATTGCACATCCACCAAAGCTTGGGAAAAGTACTCCTTTGGACACATGATCTAATTTGACAGTGGCCTGTGGATTCTGGAAGCTGTAGTCCAAGTTCTGCATACCCCCTAAGATTAGCAATGGGAACAACTGTTTTCAGCAATTTGAAATGGTGGGAAGTTGACATTAGCTGTCCTATTATTTTTAATAAATGTTAGCAAAGGCTGACAGCAGCCTCTTTATACTTTTTGTCCAGACACAGCCTACAAGGAATACTTGGCACTGTTAACCATAAGAGGTAATTAGACTGTCTGCTCATTCCTTATCTTGCCATATTATTGGGGGCACTGAGCAGTTACCTCCACTAGCTGTCAGAGGCTGAACTTACCCATCATCGTCTCCCAGAGGACCTCTCCTTCCCTGTTTATTTGTAAAATTAAAGAAGAAAAGGAAGAAAGGAAAGGCATGGTTGTCTGGCAAAATGTCAGCAAGTGATTCAGAGAGCAAAGGCAAGTAGAAGGCAGGGAGAGGGAGCCGGCCCACACAGGAGACTTGCTTCTGATTTCCAAATGTCAGCATGTCCTTTAATTAAATGCTGATTAACCAGGGACAGTCTCCCTCATGCCGCAATGGTCATGTGATGCGACACTGGAAGCTGGGACATTCTGTGCTCTCTTTCTGATGCCAGCCAGGAGAAAAGTCCTTCTTGCCTTAGGGGTGGGTAGGTGGGAGAAAACAGTGAGCACAATCTCTATGGTCTAAAGTCTAGCAGTTTGACCTTTGGGGACTCTATGGAAGCAAGTGCTTTTTTCCCCTACTATATGTGTAAGTGTGTGTGTGTACAGATATTGATAATTCAGTCTGTATCATAAATTCTCCATTGAATATTTTAGCCTGAACATACAGAACTAGTCTTACTAGGGCAGCCTCCTGAGTGTTACCGCAAAGGAAGAATGGTGTCATTAAAATGAGTGGATGGAGTTGCATGAAAATGTATGTGCACTGATTCAAATAGATGGATAAAAATCCAGGAAAAATTAGTTTCTCTTAAATCAAGCATGGGCAACTTTGTTGAATCTGAGGATGACTTTTCTGCCTGCAGACTCTCTGGGCACCAAATGGACCATAAAAGCCTCCTAAATCTGGAAAAATACATATTAAAATAAGAAATTACTCAGGGTCCTCTCTGAAAAATGACTATTTCTTTGATATTAGACTCTGCAGCAGGCACCAGAAACCTATTGAAAAAGCCACTTGTTTCTCCTGGAGCTTTCTGGAAGGAAAAAGGGAGCTGCAAAACAGCCCATTTTGCCTACCCCTCCTTAAACAGTGCAGTGGCCAGTGCAGTGACCTCATTTGGAATACTGTATCCAGTTCTAAGCACCTCAGTTCAAGGATATCGACAAGCTGGAACGTGTTCAGAGGAGGGTGACCAAAATGGTGACGAGTCTGGAAGCCATGCCCTATGAGGAGCGGCTTAGGTTGCTGGGGATGTTTAATCTTCAGAAGAGAAGGTTAAAAGGGGACATGATAGCCATGTTTAAATATTTGAAAGGATATCATGTTGAGGAGAGAGTGGGCTTGTTTTCCGCTGCTCCAGAGAATAGGACAAGGAGCAATGGGTTCAAGCTGCAGGAAAGGAGATTCTACTTGAACCTCAGGAAGAATTTCCTCATGGTCAGAGCTGTCCAGCAGTGGAATATGCTGCCTGGGAGTGTGGCAGAGTCTCCTTCTTTGGAGGTTTTTAAGCAGAGGCTGGATGGCTATCCGTTGGGAGTGCTTTGATGTGTGTTCCTGCATGGCAGAGGGTAGAACTGGATGGGCCCCTGTGGTCTCTTCCAACTGTATGATTCTATGATTCTAAGCTGCGTGCACTGGGCGAAATGGTGGCCAGATGAGCTGGGTGCCTGCTCAGTCTGCTAGTCAGGCACTAACTGTGAATGCACCATTTCAGAGCTCCCGTTTTCCATTCATAGGGGTCTCTGTCTTCAAAGTGGATTTGGACAGAGGATGCATCTGGATTGAGACTGCCCTGTGTAATGCAGGACCCATGGCCTCATTAGCACGACTCCAAACAGGGTGTGGCAGGGTGAGGTGTCATTTGGTAGATTTAGTGTATGATTAAAGACAGGGAAACATATTTTTTATTTAATTTGCAATAAGAAGAGCCCTGAGGAATCAAGCTAAAGGTCCATCTGTACTGACACCTGGCTCCCCATGGTGGCCAGACAGATGCCTCTTGGAAGCCCACAAACAATTTAAGAAGCCAACAGACATCTCCTATAGTTGTTCACCAGCAACTGATATTTGGAGGCTACCAGCCTCTGCTTCTGAAAATGGATGCCAGTATCTAGCAGATAATCTATCATCCATTTTTAGTATATCTAAGTCCCTTTCACCCCACCTAAGGCCTTTTTCACTTTCCCCATTTTAACTGGCAAGGCTTTATCCCACAAAGTCCTGGGATCTGTAGTTTCATGATCTACGTAGAATTCTCTGCCAGATATTCTGGAGTCTCAGTTAAAGTGGTATCAAACTGCTTTAACTGGGGAGAGTGATAGGACCTAAGACAAAAACTATAATTATCACATCTTGTGGTGAAAAGTTCTACAGGTTGATTATGCATTATGCTTTCTTTGGTCCTGAATTTGCTGCAAATCTCTTTCAAAGGATGACCCTGACTTCTAGGGTTCAGTTTCCCCACACTTCAGATCAATATGCCTAATTCTATCATATATTATCATGTTTTTCATCATGTTTTTATCATAAACTCAAACACAGAGAAACAAACAGAGAGAAATAAACATTTTTTGCCTTTCCTCTCAATAACTCTAATGCCCTCATCATTTTAGCTGCCCTTTTGTGCACCTTTTCTACTTGTCTGTTTATATCTGACATTTCTCCTCAAAATGGGACTCAAGGTGACTTGCCACAAGAAAAATACAATCTAAAGCTGATGGGTGGTGTATTCCCTCTGGGTGCCAGTCTAAATTTTAAATGAGCTATCACAGGTACTGAAAGTATTTGGAGGGTAAGATTGTCTGTCTTGGGCCATTTCTGCACTGGATTGTTATACTGCTACTATTCCACTTTCAACATCCTATGGAATCCTTGGTTCCTTTGAATCCTCAAAGGTCCCTCCCTAAATTGCAAACCCCAGGATTCCATAGTTTGTTGAAAGTGGAATAATAGCACTGTAACAGATCAGTGAGGAAATGACCTTGGATAGCTCTGTTAACGTTCAGACTAAAACCCGGAGAAGATTTGCTGTGCCACTGACATCAGAGTCACCAGCTGCCTCTGACCAGAACATAATCAAATTCAAAAATTAAAATGCCATTAAATTTAAAACATTGCTTCAAAACAATTTAAACACAATGTAAAATACATCAGAATAAGTGAAGAATAGAGCACCCATGAGATAAAAAGCCTCAGTAACAAGTTAGAAGGTTCAATGTCAATAAGAAGAAGGTGGGGGGAACAGCCCAGCTTGTCTTGATAAGGACCATTGAAACCTGTCAGCAGCCACATTATATCTTTTTGAGGTGAGATAACCAGATCTTAATATTCCAAGTATAGTTGCACCAGTCATTTTTATAAAGGCAGTACAAGACCAGCAGTTGGGGCTTGTTATTGCTGCAGAGGTGCCTTTGAACTGTCTGGTCTGCCACCAAAATGTCTTAGGTTATCTCCTCTGCAACTATAATGTGCCCTTAGCAGCCCCTGTCCATGAGCTCAGTTCATCCTGCCTGCCAGCTGATCCCTGAGAGCTTCAATTGCTTCTTTTTCTGCCAAGTCCAGGTGACAGGATTTGCACTTAGGCATCATCCCTGCCTCAACTAAAGTCACAAGGGATGCTGATTTGCATCAAATTTGCATCTCTTTAATTTATATGCATAGACAAATATTTAGAAATCATTACTAGAATGTAAATAGAAATATAATACATCTCACCCGAGTGGAAAAGATTGTGACCAGGTGACCTCTGGATCTGCTCACTGTTGATGGACACTGTTAAGGCCTCTACCCTCCCTTCTTGTGGATTTTTAATCTTTAAACCCAGTTCAGGTATAATAGTCTGTCAAATAGGGCAGACATCCCCAACCGGATGCTTCCCTCTGGTCCATTAGACCATACTTTCTGGGGATGACGGGAACTGTGGTCAATCAATCTGGAGAACAACAGCTTAGAGAAGGCTATAATAGAGGGCAGCTTCAGAAACAAGACTGTTCCATGTAGAATAAGTCACCTTATTGGCAGGCAGTGGCCATGGAGTTAGTTCTCAGCCACAAACTGTTTTAATAAAAATAAAAACCCAGAAGGAAAGAACAGCACAGCAGGTGGATAGTCCTCAGTGTAGCCATTTCAGTGTCTCTGTATATTAGAATTATTCCCCAACATATTTCTAGGGAATTAAAGGTGGTGTATATAGGTCTGGATCTAACCGTGCTATTACACTTGTGCAACTTCCATTTGCGCAAAGGCTTATGGGCTTCCCCTCCGCTTGAGCTCACACAAGACAACATCCAATATCTTGTTGCTCAAGCCATTCTCGCAGGCAGTTCAACATATGCTAAGCCTAAGGGCTGTTACAACCAAGACAGAGCAGAAATTTTCTCTCTTTCTCCTTAATGAATGAATGTGCCCAGAAGTCATGGGATATTATCTGCAGTTCCCCTATTATGACATAGGTGGGCTTGTTCAGATTCTATACATTAGAAGAAAAGCAAGAATGAGGTGTGGTGCTGAAAAGAAAGAGAAAAGAGAAAATCGAGAAAAGAGAGGATGAGGGAGGCCCACTGAGGCAATTGGTTCGTTCTGCAACAGAGATGAGTTATCGCCAGGGGTTAGGGTGCTGCACAGACCTTCCCCTTGCTGTAGCTATTAAAAAAAATACTCAATTAAAAATATTAGGAAAAGAATAGCTGGTATTGATGAAATCCAGGGCTTCAAAAATTCCAGGATTTCAAAGGCTAGAACCATGATAGTTAAAGCAGAATCACAGTGCTATAACTGTGTAGTGTGAAAGGGCCTGTGGTGGCAGCAGAAGTTCTAGCAGCCTTCACACACCGAGAGAGGAGGATTTCCCCTTTCTTTCTCAGTGGTGTACAAATGTCAGTTTGGTAGTAAATCCACCCCAGGTTTTAATTCAGACTTTGAGAGCACTCTCCAAGATGCTGTGCCCTATTCCTCACAGTAGTTTGCCACCATGAACAGCAATTTCAAAGCTAGCTAAAACCTGGTGTGGATTCACTGTTCCACTAATATAGGAACAACCAGTGGCTGGCTGGCCAGCCAGCTGGCCGGCCTCCTCCTCCCCTCTCCCCCCCCATCTCTCTTTCAAGCCATAATAACTATTTCTTTTTTTAAAAGAACATTCCTCTTGGGGAAGCAGGAACAGCAACAAGGGCATCCAGGAAGGATGCAGCAGGGAGGTCTCTCTGGGACATCAGCTGCTAAATTAGTCTCTGCTGTAGCTGAGTCCACCTCTGAAATCTCCCCTCTCAGAATCTGCTTCTCAGCCTGATCCATGTGCCTGTGGCATGGGGGTATCTGAGTCCTCTGTCCTTGGTTACTGTGCAGAACTTGAGGCATGCCTGGTTTTGACTGTACACCAATCCCTCCCCCCCCCATGGCCTTGGAACTTAATCTCTGTGAATCAAGCATTTTTTCCTTGACCACTCTCACTGGCCACCAAAGTTTTCCCCACACTAAGTCTCAGAAACTCAGTCCCTACAGCCTGAACCTTGTCCAGCCCAGATAAAGCTTTGCATTCTCCGCTACCACCAGCAATGCAGAGCAGGTTTTAAAATGTCTATCTGGATGAGATTTTCTAGTTATCCATTCACAGTCTTAGGTGTCTCTGGAACTTCACAGAGTATCTCAGACAGTGCTGGACTCATTGGTTTTTACTAGATGCAATTTATGCAACATGCAACAGAATGAGCACTAAAATTAGGGGTATAGCTACAGGGTGTATGTGCAAAATGAGGGCATTGGCCCCCCAAATAAGAATTCAGCCCCTAGTGAACTTTTCTTCCATGCCCCAAATTTCTGGCATTGTAATGACTTAAAACTTCAGTTGGGCATTTAGAAATACAGTTTAGGAATTGAAAGAAAAGGGACAGGCAAAGTTACCCAGGGAATGTAGACACAGCCCATATGATAATTCTATCTTTGAAAAATTTTCAATGTCTCACTCTCTGCAGTGCTGTAAATGTTGGAAGGAAATATAATTTTGGGATGCAGAATTCTTACTTAGAGGCAATGTCCTTATTTTGCTCCCACCCCACCCATAGCTTCACTCAGTGATTCAAACGCAGGTATTGTCTAGCTATTCCACTGTTTGTCACATGATCTGTATTTGGATGTACTTTCCAATATGTATCTGACTGCATGCACATTCTGTACCCATTCAGTCAGCTCAGTCTGATCCATGCTTAGTCAGAAAATATCCTGCTAAGTGCAATGAGGCTGATTCTTAAGAAAGGGCACATGGAATTGCAACTTTAAACTCAGCAACCAGCTTGCAGAGGTAGTTGGTGGACTCACTGCCAGTAGAGCAGTAAATCTACTCATGACATTACTGCTGCTCCTCCCACAGCTGCTCTGAGTTGAATGAGAGCAAGCCATCTAAGTAGCTGAACCTCTGAAAATAAGAGTGGATCCACACTCAAGTCAAGTGTGGATTTACCACCTCGACAGTGCTGTCTCCACCAGTCACTCTCCTAGTTTGCACAAGGGTTTCCATATCTAGGGCTAATACTGACTGTTACTCCTAACTAGAGTGGACCCACTGAATCAACCAAACTTACCTAAATCCAGACTGACCAAGTTCTTTTCAATTCAGTGGTTCTACTCTAGTTGAGATGAGCTATTGGAATTAGCTCCTTATCACTGTTTTTCACTTCAATGAGAGTTGTTTTCATCCAACACTGACCGAGGATATGATAGCAAAATGAGCAATGATTTCTTCCTCATAGCAGTGCCTCACTGTGCTATGTTGCTCAACTTCATTTCTCCCCCTTTGCCTGGTCTCTCACTACTATTTTAAAGTAACAGCATATGAATGAGCATTCCTTCCAGCTCTTTAGACTTGGTGGGGGGATTCATGCAATGTCCCACATGCAGATGATAAACAGGCACCATGCTAAAAATAAAAATTGCTTCCCACACACACCAACCACCACCAACAGCACCTTACTTTAGGGGAGTATGAAATAGCTGATTGTTAACAACAGGCCTTTGGTCTGAATCCACACAAAGGTGCACTTAAAAACTTCCTCATACCTAAAACTTAGCTGCAGCCCTTCTTTTGAAGAAATACCTGCTTATCCAGGAAATCATCTGTGACAGAAGGTTATTGCTATATACCTAACAATGTAATACTGCTACTTTCTTGGTAGGTCCAATACCAACCAAGAACAGTTAACTGTGTCCACAATGGTTATTTCACTGCATAGACCCCCAGTACTGTCTGCCCAATCTTCATCCAACAGGTACACCCCTGCTATTTTCCTAAGACCTTCTAGTACCTGCTCAGGCTCTGTGCCCAGCTTTGCCAAATGTTAAGCTAATTAAGAAGGGCAGATTTCTGCTGAGTGTAATGAGCTATGAAGTAAGGGAGGTCAGAATGACTCAGAAGGAGCCAGATTCCTTCCCCCTGCCCACTGCTTGGAAAAATGGAAATAGGAGCTTAATGGGGGCAATTGTGGCCTGTGGAAGGAATGACATACCTCTCAGTAGCTCTCCCTGTCAGGATCGGGGCCCATGCCATCTAACTGTCAGCTGAGTCTTCCCCTCTACTTCCACTGAGCATCATCATGTTCTCTTTGAGCAAGGCGGGGGGTAGTTCAAAGCTGCAACTTAAGGCTCAAGGCAGGAGTGGAAGGATGGACCTGCTGTGCAACCATTGGCTCAGCTCTCCAGCTGCTGTGCTAGTACATTAGGTTGCACATGTCATCCCTCGCATCAGTTCCCCTGATGCCTGTGTCACTGTCCTCCTCTCAGTGGTGCTAGGAGGAGAATTTAAGAGGCTGACTTATTGCTTGGGAAAAAATGCAGAACATAACAAGGAAGTGTAGACCAAGACTGCCCCCAAGTGCTTCTCCAAGGAAAGAGGAGACGTAAAACTATTTGTGCAGTAGTAGAGCTACGTTGTCAATGGTGAATGTTGCCTGCATTTTCCTGCTGTATGGGTCTTTTTTTCCTCCCAGCATATGGCATCAGAGTCTTAATTTCCTGGGCTTAATGCTTTCCATGGCAAACAGCAGCTTTCATGCTGCTCTTTATTAGGTCTGGTGTTAACTCCCTGCTAAATTTGCTTCTGCCAAATGTCCATGTTTACTTCTCGGCTTTCCACTGTTTGTGACCCTGACTAGTCGTAGTGATGATTCTTGCTGTTATTTCCAGTCTAAGGAAGAATGCTGTTAAGATCTTTGATCATGAGCGTTTTCACATCTTCCAAGGATTTGCAGCAAAAATTTCAGGACAGATTCATCTTTATATGATTATTCTTATTTTGGTTTCACAGTCTAACAGGTGTTGCTGACTGGAATTTTGGATCACTGACGATTGGTATTCTGTCAAAGAAACTAGGAATCAGTGCATGTTGCTGTAGCCATTGTTGTTTTAACTGAAGCATGCCTTTCAGCCTAATGAATTCAACCAAAAGAAGGTGTCAAGGTATCAGTATACATTTTGGAGGAAAACACACAGGCCTGCCTGGGCCTGATCTTTGAAGGAGCCCCTTTGCTCAGTCCCAACAACTTCCAAAGGCATACTTGGTGAGAATATGAGAGGGCCTTCTTGGTGGCTGCTCCCAAGCTTTGGAACACCTTCCCCAGCAAGGCTGGAATGGCTTCTTTCTTGCTGAACTAACACTGGCACTCTTAAGAGGTGGCTGCAAGGGCTTTAAACAGTGTGCTGTTTTGCTGATTTTCACCTTTTAATGGATTTGTTTTATGTGGTTTTAATTCTATTCAGAGTAACAGTATTTTAACAATGATGTTTATTATCTTTTTTACTTCTGTCTTTGTTAGTTCCTTTACCTGTATTTAGTTTTTGTAAACTGCCTTGAATCCCAATATTGGGGAAAAGACAAATAAGTGAATTGATAACAATAAAAACAAGAATAATAGAACTATTTTCTAAATTGGTATGTGTACATTTGTCTGTATGAAAAAACAACAACAATAATTTGTCTGTTTGTGTTTGCTATTGTCATCCCTTCATCCCAGGAACCAGATAGGGCCCTTCCCAACAGCCACAACACAGAGGCCAATTCAGCACCAGCCTGTTAGCGTGATGATTCCACTTTCAACATCCTCTGGAATCCTGGGGTTTGCAGTTTTGGCCCCTCCCGAAACTGCAAACCCCAGGATTCCAGAGGATGTTGAAAGTGGAATCATCGTGCTATAACAGGCTAGTGTGGAAGTGGCCAGAGACACGAACAGGACAATATTTACTGCAGCTAACATAGGTGAAAAAGGGCGAGCACATGAGACTTGGAGCATTTATATAGTAAGGGCACATCAATTAAGCAAACAGTGAGGAAAGCTGTCAGTCCATAAAAACAGGGAAAGAGATGAGAAGAAACCCCTGCAGACAACTGATCTTATCAATGGAAGCAGCAAATCTCATGGTCAGATCCTTTGCTTGTATTCTTGGAAACTCTGACCCTTGCCTTCTGTATTGACTTTGCTACTGGACTGTTGCTCTGAATTTACTACAAAAACAGCAACCAGTAACTGGTTAACAAACTGTTAAAAACTTTGCTTGTGGCTGCTGATAAAAGATTCTAATTGGAGTGCTGTAAACCTTGGCTGGCTGCTGGCATAGGACAGTTATGTTTATGTTCAAGCACACACTCCTAGGTTATTTATGTATTTATTTGATTTAGATCCGACCTTTCTCCCAAAACTGAGACTCAAGGCAGTTCACAATTAAAATTAACTAAGACATTACTGAACAGAATTGTAAAGAGGAAAGTGTTCTAACACTGTAACACAATTAAACCAATTATAATATTAAACACAACTTAATTAAAAGGAGTTTCAAGGACATCAGTATCAAAAGTACAGCTTCAGTTGGTTGAAAACTCCTTCCTAGCAACCAGTAAACAGTCAAAAAATCCACCTGAATAAAATGATCTTATCTACAGATTATGAAATGTAATACATATCACTCCTTTGAGACCAATTATGTCTTAAGTATGCAGTGCAAATGAAATTAAAATACCTATAAAAGTATATGGTTGAATGATTAATAATTTTTAGCTCTTGAGACTACAAATAGGCATTTGGTTCGTTTTGCAATAAAGTCATGAAAAAAGAAAACAAAATATCTGTTCACATATCACTAACATTAAATTAGACTTTTCCAATCTGGAGGCCTCTGGATATAATAAATGACAGCTCCCATCACCTCCAGCCAGCCATGGGCTCTGTACTTCAATAAACCTACAGGGTACCATGTTGGGGACAGCTGCACAGAACTATAAACACCCAAAGAATTCTTTAAGACCAGGGATGGGGACAATCTGGCCCCTCAGATATGGTTGGAATGCAAGCCCTAATCACTACATTGGAAACCGCCCCCCAACTTGGGTCGTTCAATAAATAAATGGTAGTCCTACCACATCTAGAAAATTATATGTTTCTCTCCCCTGATTAAGAGCAACAATATTCAAAATGAATGTTTCTATTCATTTTAAATGTGGTACTGAAGGAAAAGTTCTAAAGATACCATAGACTTCCAAAAAGACCAATAAATGGGCCTGAAAACAAATCAAGTCTGAATGCTTACTAGTAACTATTTATTTTCCTGAACTCATCTTTGAACCTAGAGGCCCAGGTTTCTGTGGTGGCCAGGAGTGCTTTTTATACATTTAAAGCTGGTCTACCAACTGCACCCATTTCTTCAAATGCTGGATCTAGCCAGATGGTACAAGCCTTACTTACATCTTATTAGGACTATTGTAACACACTCTACATAGGTCTGCCTTTAAAGAGTGTTGGAAACTTCAGCTAGTCCAAAGAGATGCAGACAGAATGTTAAGCAGGGCAGGTTACAGGGACCATACCACTCCCTTGTTGCAACAGCTCTACCGGCTGCCAGTTCATTTCCAGACACAATGCAAAGTGCAGGTTATGATCTATAAAGTCCTATATAGCTTGAGTCCAGGGCCCCCGAGATCACCAGGAAAAGCCCTTCTCTCAATCTCACCACCACTGCAAGCACAGCTGGTAGGGACACGAGAAAGAGCCTTCTCTGTAGCTGCTCCCAGACTCTAAAACTCCCTTCTGAGGGAGTCCACAGTGGCCCCCTCCTTCTTGTCTTTCCTTTTCATTTTGACAGGATTTCATATAGAAAGTTTTTAAAGAACAGACTAAGGGTTGCTGTGCTTTTTAAAACTCAACTTTTTAAAATAGTTTTCATCTTTTTCATTGTATTTTATTAAGTATAATTCTGGCCTGGTTTAATACTGTGATTAGTTTAATTCCATTTTAATGATAAATTTGTGTGTGTTTTTAGTCATATTATTGTATTTAGATTGTACACCACCTTGAGTCCCAATTTTGGGTGAAAGGCAGGATATTATTACTACTATTACTACAACCACCACCACCACCACTAACAACAACAACAACAACAACAACCCCACTTTCCCCCAAATGGAACATAAGGTAGCTTGTACATGAATTAAAACAATTTTTTTGTAGTTGTGTGCTTTCAAGTCATTTCTGACTTGTGGAGACCATAAGACAAATTTATCATAGACTTGTTCTGGCAAGATTTATTCAGAGCAGGTTTGCCTTTGCCTTCCTCTGAGGCTGAGAGAATGTGACATACCCAAGCTAAGATACATTAATTTAAAAATGGTAGTAAAAAAAAAAAGGTGTATTGAATTGAGGTTGTAATCCAACAAGTCTGGACGATACTACTTTGGCATTAGCTTCATTGTGGTAATCTTTGGGCCTTTCCACACTACACTGTTATAGTGCTATTATTGCACTTTCAACACCCTACGGAATCCCAGGGTTTGCAGTTTCGGGAAGCGCCGTTAGACCTCTCAGCCAGAGAGCTGTTTGGCCTCAGTAAACTCCAGAATTCCACAGAATGTTGAAAGTGGAATAATAGCACTGTAACGGTATAGTGTGGAAAAGCCCCTTCTACTTGAATGTTTGCTGTTATTTGCTGTCAGGTGAAGTTTGTTATGGTCTTTAACCAGTCACTGGGTAGTGACTGTCTTTCAACATCCAGCACATTGCTTAGAGGGAAGATTAGCAAAAGCTGAGATAAAAGGCAAAAGGTTGGATAGATTTGCTAGGGAGTTGATCTCTTGTATTACCAGAATGCTAAACCCAGCATTTCTTGCAGCATCTGATGAGTCTTTGTATGATTTGTTTCTCAATCTGGTCATGAAATACCTGCCAAGAATGGTTGTTTATTTAGCATCCAGTTTCCTGGATTAAAAAAGCTACCTCCTCTGGGATTGATTCCAAAAATCAATTTTAACAGCAAGTTTTTGCTGGTAGTAGTCACACCACCCAACTGCCTGACTACCTGCTAGGAATTTGGTTCACAGAGAGCCTGAGCAGCCCAGCAATCTAAACCAGAGATTCTCCAGATTCAGCATTCTTCGATATTGGAACTCAGAATGCTACTTTTTAAAGGGAATCCATTGCTACTTTGCTAATAATTCATTATTTGTTACTTTTGGAAAGAGCATTTCACAAATATTATTCGCTGCTCATTACTGAAGCAGTAACTGATTGCATAACTCACTACTAACAAGTCACTCTGTTACTTTTAAGTCTTCTTTTTAGAAACCTTTAAAAATAAATGGCCCAAAATGCACCAAAATGAACCTCAAAAAGAAACATTTTAGGACCAATGAGTAAACACTACTCATTGTACAAGAAAAAAAACCCACCTACATGGTAGCATTTTGTTTCTTTTTCAAAGTAAAGAAAGAAAAGTAAAGAAACCAAAGTGATGTCTTAACAGGTAACGTTGTTCCTTTTAGCACAAGTTACTGTTAATGTTACTTTTAAAATGTTACTTCCATGGTTTGTTCAGTACACAGTTAATCATTTCTTTTCAAATAAACTGGCCATGAGCATAGACTTTTCCATTGTCAAGATGATTTATTTTCCTTTTGCAGAGGATATTATTACCTTGCCAGTTGCTTTTATAAGACTGCAGCCCTCAGTATGTTTACTTCAAGGGTGAGCAAAGTACAACCCTGAAGCTGCATGTGGCCCAAAATTATTTTTGTGGCCCATGATCCTTCCTGATTCCTCTGGGGTTTTTATAGCCCCAAAGAGGATAAATTGTCTCTATTGGAAATATCTAGAAATGACAATTCACCCTTTAAATAGCTTGCAACCATCGCTCCCCTCATATTGCTTAACATAAACACAAAATTTTCAAAACCAGAAGTAGATATCTGCATACCTCCCAACATTTCAGAGATAAAAACTGGGACATATGTAGTCAAGCAGTATCATGGTGTGGTGAATATGGCAAAAGTTATTCATGAGGCAAAACAGACAAGCTAGGAGAGCCTGCAGCAGTTTGCTTTCACCTGAGCCTATCTGGAGGGGCAGGAATCTGCCGCCTCCTCCTGTCCTCTCACCTCACAGAGTGCAAATCACTTTTGCACTTTGAACCCAGCTTGCAGCAACCTAAATAAGCTGAAGACAAAGGAGGAAAGTGGGAAGTGGAGAGAAAACCTAGGACATTTTAAAAACAGCTAAAAAATTGGAATGGCACAGGATTAACAAGGACTGTCCCTGCCAAATCAGAACAGTTAGAGGGTATGCATCTGGGTTTACTTTTTGGTGTGTTTGTTGCATTTTTGGAAGATTGCAGCAACAGAAAATAGGACTCCAGACCATGCAATTGCACACTCTGGTTTACTTAAAAGCAAATATAATGTAACTCACTATACAGATTTAAAACTGCCTTATAAAAGGATGTCATCAAAATATTTACTGATTATGCAACATAGTTCTTGGAGGCCAGACGAGCTAACTCAGTCATCACCTGATAATGTGCTATCTCAACCCCTCCTGACAAGGATTTGTGAGAATGGATTCTCCCCACATATAGATGTATGAGTGAAGAGCTTTTACCCCCAGTGGAGGAACCTGTACGAGCTAGGCCTATCTGAGTAAAATAAGGTTGCATGAATAAAGATAAATGTGCAGGCTGTCAAGTGGACTGTGTAGGCTGCAAGCAACCAGAGATTGTCTAGGAGAGACATCAGCTGAATAACAGAGAACATGCTTTGCATGAAGAAGATCTCAAGTCCTGTCTCTGCCCTGGCAATGTCAACAAGAACGCTCAGATAGAAAGTGATGGGCAGGCTTTCTCTCTGAGGCTTTACGAAACTACTACCAGCTGGAAGAGATAATACAAAGCTCAGTGAACTAATGTATCTGATGGCCATATCCTGTGTTTTAGAGATTTTCCCCACATGTTACATTGTGCCACTGAATCAGGAGGTAGAGTAATGAGGTTATTCCTTCTCTGTCTCCCTCCCAGTCACTTTGTCTGTTCCCTTCCTTCACCTACAACATAAAGAAAACTTCAGATTTTGCATGTTGCTATTGCATCTACTTATATCCCATCTTTTCTTCAAAACTGGGACTTATAGCAGGTAACAGAAAAAGACTCAATAAAAGTGTTCATCACTGTCTCATCTTGTGATTCAGCAGGAATTTTGAAAGTAGATGAGGGGGGAAAGTATCTAGGTTATAATCTGCTAAGTCTAGACTGAGGTGTGATTCAACATGTCAGTCATGAGACAGTCAGGGAATCTCACAAAGATAGGCACTGGTACAATTCAGTGTATGTGGGCATCAAATGTTTGTGACTGGAGGACCTTTATGTTATGCTGGGAAATTACTTTTCTCCTCTATGTACTTGGGCCCATTGCCCTATCTCTTCTGATTCATCAGAACTAGCAACAAAATGTTAACTGATATAAACTTATTGTTCATCTTTTTGCAGGTGGAGTTTTCTGTTCTTCTCCATTTTTTTCTTGTACTTTGTTTGTCCTTGCTCGTTCTCTCATTCAACACAGGTAGGGAAGCTGTAGTGCAATTTCTTATCTCTAACCCTTGTCTTTGCTGGTTGTGGCTGATGGGAGTTGGAGTCTAACATTATTTGGACAGTCACAGGTATCTTAACAGGCACATTACTAAACTGCAGCTTGTATTGCGAAAGACTGTGGTATGGACTAAACAAACCGGTGGAAAACAGATTATTTTGGGGGGAGAAATGTCTACCAATATGCAATTGTATGTATGTGTCTTCAATTTGCCTGTCTACTTATGACAAGCCTGTGAATTTCATGGGAGTTTCTTAGACAAGGACTACTTAGAGGTGGTATTGGCAGTTCCTTCCTCTGAAATACACTACCCAACTGGTATTCATTGAAAGTGCTTGGTTCTAAATCAGATCCTGTTGCAAAAGGGCCACAAGGTGGCAGCATTTCCAAACATTCAGCACGTCCTTAGTTGAAGGCTTTCAAGATATTTCCCTAACTTATTTGAATTTGATTGTGTGAAGGGGGTAGCTAGTGGCTCAGTCCTGTATACACTCAGCTGTGGGAAGCAGGTTTGTGCATTCTATTAACTTGTACTGAACATACCGAGATTTCATGAGTATGGGATTGTCTGTAATGTGTTGAGTCAAGGTAAAATTTAAACTTATGAGAAGAAAGTGCAGTCGATATATCTTCTCATTTTAATGAGAGGGAGAACAGTTAAGGGACAGAGATTGTTGGCTGCTGTTCTAGCCATTAATTTTGTTAGGTAGATTGCTGCTTTAACAGCTTGGGAATGAGAGCTGATAGAAGGCAATGCCAAACCTTGCCAAGAAAAACCCATGATAGGGTCATCTTAGGGTCACTATAAGTCAGAAATGACTTGAAGGCACACACAAGGACAACAACAACAATGGTATTTTCTCAGTGGAAGCTAATTGTCAGGAACTGGTTAGAGATATTTCAAAAGTACTGTATTTTGAATGGGAAAGTTAGTAGAGTTTTTGAAGCTGAGATATACCTTCCCTTTACACACTGAGGAGAAGGCATTCCTATAAGCCTTTAAACTGCTGCACAAAACCAAGCTGTTCTTTGCAGTCTAGAGAGTGTCTTAGAGGCAAGGCAGACATACCCTCAAAGATTTCAAGCAACATCAGAGGAAGGTCAAGATGCCAAAGTTATTAATGAAGAAGAAAATACAAGTTTGGAAAGGCTGCAACAATTTGTTTTTGGTTGAGCTTACTGGGAAGAGCAAAACTCTGCCCCTGCCACGCCCAGCCTTTGCTGTATTAATTGAGTACAAACTACTTTTACACTTTGAATTAAGTTTGTTGCAACTGAAGTAAACTGAGAACCAAAGCAGAAAGTGAGAGAAAAACAGTGAAAATGAGACCTTAACAGCACTTAAAAATGTAGGACAGTGGATTATTTAGGACCATCCCTGCCAAATTGGAGGCCAGCAGTATCTCCTTTGGAGATTGGAAATAATAGCAGATCTGTGGCCTTGTGGTGACTAAGATCGCCCCCCCCATACTACTTGGCCCTATGTGTTATTTGCAAACCTGATCTGAAACCAAGTTCAGCCTAGGGAAAAACATAATTGAATGTGAAGAGGGTATCAGGGACTGTCATCCTACCAGCCTCCTGCCCAATGTTTCTGCCAAACTGGGTAGGCTGCCAGCTGCTGTGTTGACCTGTGATGAGAAGAAGGCTGGAAGCTGTGCAGCCAGTCAGTCACCTGGCTGTAAAGGGATGGTGGAGACTCAGCAGCTGGGAGGGACAACACAGGTATAAAAGCAGTAGCCAGGGTTGTGGGGGGAGGGTTCCTGGAGCATGAATAGTGTTCCATTTGTCCCAGCCTTGGAAGACTGCTACCAAAGGAAGAAAGAGGGAAGGGAGGAAGCAAGAGGAACAAGGGAGCTCCCCACCTGTCCCCCCCACCTGCCCCCAAGGTAAAGGCTTTCCCAGGGAAAAGGGGAGAAAGTCAAGGAAGAGCTGTTCATCAAGTTCTCCACTAGGGTTTGGCTTCTATCTTCCAAAGCAGTTCCGAAAAGCTGAAAGAGACTGTTCTGTATTAGATAGGGTTGCCAGTTCAGGATTGTTCCAGGCCTTGAGGTTTCTGGACTCAAACTTGAGATCTAGGGACAGTGCTTCATCACATCTAAAAAGGTTATGTATTAAGTACCAACTTGCAGTTGCTTCTACTTTCAAACACATACATATACAGATTATATTTTCTTGTTGAGATAATTAAGAGAAAAATCTTAGCTAAAGAGGCTATCCCCAGATCAAACTAAAATGGAGACATTATTCCTTCTCACTTACTTAGGGAAACAGTGTCATGCCCTGCCTTGGAGGCCTTGACAGCGAGGAAAAAAGATTCTGACTCTGAGGCAGGAGTTTCACCAGAAGTTTGCTCGGTGGAAAATAACAACCAACAGCAGGGGCCTGAGTATGGGGAACAAATATCAGAAGATGAAACAGCACAGACTCTTACCTCGTGGGATGTCAGATGTCACAAAGGAAGTCTCAGGTGTTCAGGTCTTTTGAGTAGCAAACAGGCTTTAATGAGGGAACACCTGTGGCAACACTATTAGATATAAAGGGCAAAGAGCTGGCCTCTCTCTTTCCAAGATCAGCAACTGATCTTCTTGATTGTTGATGCCCTGTGTTTTCCTGAATCCTGACTCTCTTGGACTTCTATTTGTTTGATGCTGATTTGGATTTGCCTTTGTGGATTTGTCTGCCTTGGAATTTGCATTCTTGACCTGAACCTTGTTTGGACTACTCCTGTTCTTGCCTCTGTGAGTAAGCTCTACCCTGCTGGTTTGCTAACTGGTTACCTAGTCTGCCTAGGACATGACAAACAGGATAAGGAACATTTAATCTAGGTTACTTTCTTCTAGCCAGAAGGTGGATACAGAGCAGAGCAGGGTAGAGAAGGAACCCTGGTGCTACAATGACTGGGAGAGGTGGAGGAAATTAAGAAAGCTAAGTACATAGACCCTGTGGACAGTCTTTGTAAGTTGTAGTCACAAATCTATTAAAATTTGGAAATTGCAATATCCTGCTGCTTTACTAAGTGAGCTGGAGCTTTGCACACAGACTTTTTCTCTTGCCTGGAGCTAAGTCCACCAAAAGTAGAGAATTTGTACCCCCTTCTCCCACCTAGAGATGACCCACTAAAACAGGAGACCTGAGACCAAACCCTGAGATCTGACAACCTAGTACTAGAAGGAATTTGCCAGCTTTACCTGTAAACACTTTGCAGCTCAGATGCCTGTTAGACTACTTCAGGAATAGAGAATGGTTCTCTAGGGACTGAGTCTGTCATAATTCACCCTCCTCCTCAGGCTGGATCACAGGATGACTCAAGAACAAAGGAGCTGATCCTGCCCTGATAAGCCCTGTTCCTGGCAGCTGATCTTGGCACAGTCTAAAGACTATCAGTCCTGAAAGGACAAAGCTTGGAAGGCCTCACCTATAGCTTGACTCCATAAATGAATGAAAAGGTGAGAAGTCTGGATTTTTAGGAGCTGTGTAGTGGTTTGGGACCAATACATATCTGTGGAATGGAATCTCTGGATATATATCAGTGGTCAACCATGAAGACTGAGAGCTTGGATGTCCTACTCCCCATGGTAGGGGTAGAAGGCAGCACACTAAGATACAAAACATAGCCTGGTTTTTGCTGTGCTTATACAAAATCTAAACATTTGGCAATGTATGAAAATCTGAATACTAAACAATTGCTGTAAGACATTAAAGGTACATCAAAGGTAAATCATTGTCAACTTAGGGCCCTTTCCACATGTTTCTTTTTAAAAAGAAATAAGTGTTTATTTTTCATATTTTGAAAAGTAGAATATTTGTTTTTTATTTTTTTATTTGGGTTTTATGATTTTTTTAAAGGTACAATCACCTGTTCAAAATATTGCTATTTTTTCTTCTTTTCTTTTCCAATTTAGAACATGGAAATAATAGAGACAAGAAACTTATCTGATACAAATAACAGGTATAGACTTCAGGATTAGTCCATTAATACTTTTTCTGTTATAAACACCTGAAAACAGGCAAGTATCAACAATGCATGCTGGATTGTGTCCCATCCCTCATCTTCTCATCTATCCTTTGAGTTTTCCTCTCAAAAATTCCTGAGCTGATGATCAAAACATTAATGTCTGATTATGTAACCAAAATATATTAACAGGTAATTTCCAATTGCTGGAGCAACTGCTGTGCTTTAGTCTTATATTAATGAATTCACTGTACACTAAGTTTCAAAGATGGTGATCCTGTAGAGGGTGGGATGTAATTCTACCTTAGAGGAATTACTGGAAGGGAGGGGGGAATATTGTCTTGGATGAGCACTTAAAATAATTTACTTGATAAATAGTTGTTTCAATAAATATACATACAAAAACCAACACTTATAAAAGAATAATAGTCTAATATATACTTCATCCATCACTCATCAAATAATAAGCTGAAATTTGGGTTTTTGAGAGGAGGGGCCTGAGGATAATACAGTGTTGCAGCTTTCAGTAGTCTATAAGCTTCAAATAATATCATCCATTAATATTAATTTTAACTCCCCGTTCTCTCTCCACCTCCCCATCCTTGCACACCCTTTAGATGGGCCCTGGAAGGCTGGGAAACCCTCTAGAGAAGGTTTTCAAGGTAGAATGAAAGGTTATGGGGGAGAAATGTTCAATAGGGGGACTCCTAGGAGGAGAGGAGGAATTTCTCCCTCTCACTTCCACTAACAGAGCTATTACACTATCAGATCCTGGACATAGATTGCAATTTAGTTAATATGAAAATAACTAAAATATATTTCTTAAATACCCATTTCTGTACAGTTCGTCATCATCGTTATCATCTGTGATTAAGAAAAGTTCACTTTTTTGTTCCTAATATTGTTGTTGTCAACTGCCAGCAAGTTGACTTTGACTTATGACTAGTCTCTGGATGAGGGACCTCCACGGCACCCTCTCATCAACCGCTCTGTTCAGCTCCTGTGGATTCAGGGACATGTCTTCTTGGATTGAGTCTATATCGATCTGTAATGTGGTCTTCCTCTTTTCCTGCTGCCTTCTACCTTACCAAGCATTATTGTCTTTTTCTAGTAAATCATATCTTAATCATCGTCAATAACCACGAACTGCTCTAGGAAAGGAAATTTATGATACACTAGCATATTTACCTGGCGTTGCCTGTGATTTTTATTTTCCTCTTAAGAACTCATCAAACTGTCTTCTCAAGTTCCTGTAACTTTACTCCATATTTCCCAATGCAATCTGCATTCAGAGTTATTTACATACTCAGTTTTGAGTTCCTGAGGGAGTACATTGTCCTCCTCTTTGCTGTTAGGCCTTGTGTCCATAGCAGCCAGCCTATTCTAGTACCTGTAAATTTTCTCTATATTCCTCGATTCAATCTTTATTCAGAGTTGTTAACATTCAGAGGTTGGGCTCCTGAAAGAATACAGTGCCCTCTTCCTTGCTACTAGGACCCATTTCCATAGCAACCAGCCTGACGCCCGAGAGCTCTTTGCCTGAGAATTCTAAAGGCCCCTCCCTAAACTGCCAACCCCAAGATACCATAGAATCTTCACAGCCAGCCAATCATATGAGGCCTTCGCCTGCCTGATGCAGACAAACACACAGACAAACTTTGATTTTTATATAGTAGATAAAGGATTCTAGAGGATACATCAAGATGCAGGTGAACAGGTGAGGTTTATCAGCTCATGTACTGTTCTGTATGTGTGTGAGAGGGGGGAAAAGTGACAAGGGAGATAGAGAGAGCATTTATAAATTTTGCAACTTTTAATCTTTCATGGACGCTAGTCCACTTCATCAGATGCACCAAATGAAGTTAACTGGAGTCTATGAAAGCTTATGCTAGAAATTTCTTTTTCCCAGTAAACCTTAAGAATGCTCCTGGAGTCTTTAATGTCTTTTTGTGCTAAAACAGGCCAACATGGCTATCTCTTTGAATACTACTACCATGAATGTGTTAAAGGTGTGATTACACATTGCACTTTGAATTTTGAATTTTAAATTTTAAATTGCTTGAGGACCCCTTCTGGATTTGGGAAATGAGTCATGAATTTAACTAACAAAGCTAACTATATCCTAGGAGCCAAATCCATGGCATCCCACTATTTCTTTAGTCAGGTTTGAATGTTTTTGACAATTCCTTCACCTTTTAAAATTTTCTTAATTTCATTCCTACTTTTCATGCCTTTCTCTTCTATTAAAAATGAGAATACAAAAATGTTATAAGCAAATGCAAATGTGATAATCCTTGAAGGAGCTGCTTTTGTTTAATTTCTAAGAAGTACAGAAAAAGAGAATAATTTCAGGCTTTATTTATAGAGAGGCTGGGATGAAGTGCTGAAGATGCTACTTAGTACTAGAACACTTAATCACATGGAATTATAGTGGCTAATGAAATAATAAGTGTGTGCAGCTGGAAGAGAATTAATTATTGCCAGTGATGGATTTACCTTGAGACTGCATGAAACTCCTAGGAGACATTGTTATTACTTCCTAAAAAAAAGTAAGGTGCTAGAGCGCAAATCTGCCTGGAAAACATATTTTGGGCCTATACCCCCACTCGTCTGTATGGGACATAATGGCAGAGGAAAGTGTACTCCTGGAAATACTTTATGGTGTGTTGGGGGGGGGGACAGAGTCTGATCATAAACGTAGTATGTAGCTTGTTGAAAGGAAATTCAGCAATGCTACCCTATCTAAACTACCTTTTACAGAAGTTTCCTGAAATTGTTTTTCCCTTGTATGCAAGAATCAGTCTTGCAGTCAAGGTACCTTGGATTGAAGTAATATCTACAGAGCAGTTGTGACAAAAGAAGTTTAGCAAGATGGAGTAAAGCCAACCAATCAGAGCCTTTAGAACATTGGGGGGAAAGAATATAAAATCAGTCTTGCCTATTCAGGTTTTTACTTAGGGGTTGGTAGAAACAGTGATAGGAATGGATTAAATCTTGAGAGGAGAATCTACCACAGAGGTTTCTTTGTAAGGTTTGCTCAGAGGGGCGGTTGCCTTTGCCTTTCTCTGAGGCTGAGAAAGTGTGACTTGCCCACAGCCACCCAATAGGTTTCCATGGCCCAACAGGGATTCAGACTCTAAGCTCCAGAGTCATTGTCCAACACTCAAACCATTGTACTATACTAGAGAAATAGTTAAGACTAGGAATAGATTAGGACAGAAAGTGAGAGAAGGAATTTGGTCTGATAGGAGCAGACAATATAGAAAAAATTCAGGGGAAAGTATTACCTTATCGGTTGTGTTGTATACGTATCCAGTCTAATGGTAAGTGTTATGTATTATAGAATGAACTATTATTGTGTCATTTTCCTCTGTGCCTAGATAATATATATATTATGTGTGACTTATTAAGAGAATTAGGCCACATACTGCTAAACTGAATCCACTGATAAATACATCTACTAGTCCAGAGCTTTCCAAACTGTGTGTCATGACACATTAGTGTGTTGGCTGCAGCGTGTAGGTGTGCCACTGCCCCTGCCCCAGTCTGAGAAAGACCATAGCAAGGGTGACAATTAGTTAGTTTAACCTCCAGTTTGCCAGTAACTAACCCCTTATAAGAGATATGGACACATACAATAAATTGTAATAGCAAAATGTATAGGGATACAACATATCTCATGAAAATCTTTCAAGAGGGGGAGGAGTCAGCTGGGGGACATGAGCCTTATTAGGAGCTCCCAACGGCCCTCTAGCTCATTTCCCAGAGGAGAGAGCAGAGGAGAGCTGGGTCTTTGAAGGCATCCTAGACCAGGTGTGTTTACAGGCTTGTGGGGCTGTGTTTGTTTGTCTGGTTGTTTGCTTGTTTTTGTGCTGGCCATGTGCTTTGCCTGAGCACATGGTCTGACTAACCAGGGGGAGGAGTCAGACTAACCAGGGGAAGGAGCCTTATTAGGAGCTCCGAACAGCGTGTGCCTTCGGCGCGCGCACTTGAAGTCCTCTACTTCAGTCCTCCAAGTTCAACCCTTGGCAATCAGTAGAGCAGACCTAGCTTATACCGCTGAATTTCAGAAAGAAAGCCCAGTTATTCTTTCTAGAACTACGTCCTGTACTACTCTCTGTAGTTTCAAGGATAGAAGGTGAGGGAGCTGCTGCGGTCACCTGTAACACTTGTGGGATGTTCCTTTTCTTGCCACAAGATGTTCTTGGGTACACCTGCACTAAGTGCAAGCTGGTCACCTTCTTGGAGGAGACGGTTCGCCAGCTGGAGGCATGAGTTTCTGATCTTCATTTTATTAGGGAAGGGGAAGAGTTTTTGGATAGGGCATAGACCTACCGGAAGACCGAATGCACGGAGGAGCTGCCAGATCAGGAAGTCTGCACACTGTGCCAGGAAATGGAGGCTTGGGCGAATGTCACACGGAGGAGTAAAAGGACCAGGAAGGTAACAGAGACTCTTAACCTACACAATCGCTTCAAAGTACTTGGCCTTATGAACAATGAGGAGCACCACACGGAGGGAACAGAATGTCAACAAGAAGGAATCCAACTTTGGCAACAGGAACTAGATCAATGCTCCCAGCCTCAACAGAATGCCCAGGCAGTCCTAGTAGAACATACTTGTCGAGGAGCCCAGGACAAGTCTCAGAGGAGGCGAGTTCTGGTTGTTGGGGACTCTTTGCTCAGAGGAACCGAAACGGCAATTTGCAAACCGGATAAGCTCAATCGAGAGGTCTGTTGTCTTCCTGGGGCCAGGATCAACCACGTAATGGAGAGGCTAACCAGGCTGGTCTAACCCACTGACCATAAGCCCCTCATTTTGGTTCATGTTGGAACCAATGACACTGCGAGGAGCAGCTTTTACCACACTGCAAAGAACTACGAGCTTATGGGGACAAAGCTTAAGGACCTTGGTGTGCAGGTGGTCATTTCGTCTCTCCTCCCTGTTCAAGGATATGGCACACGTAGGGAAAGGGCAATAGCAAAGATCAACAACTGGTTCCGCATGTGGTGCCGCTGGCAACGGTTTGGGTTTTTGGAACATGGCCTGAATTTCCATGAACGTGGGCTTCTGGTGAGGGATGGGCTGCACCTCACAAACTTGGCAGGAATGTTTTTGCAAACAGTCTCGCAAGGAGGATTAAGAGGTCTTTAAACTAAGTTCCACTGGGGAGGGAGACAATATTATTCAGGGCAAGGACTCGGCAAGTGCAGGGGGAAAAGGCCCAAATGATACTGGACAAGTAGTACAAGCAGCCAATGGTGGGAGGAGTAGAAACAATAGTACAGGACTTGCAGGAAGGGGCCGGGGACTTAAGTGTCTCTACACTAATGTACGGAGTATGGGAAACAAGCAGGATGAACTTGAACTCCTAGTACAACAAAATAAATATGATTTGATAGGCATCACTGAGACCTGGTGGGATGAGTCTCATGATTGGAATATAGGAATAGAGGGGTATAGCCTATTTTGTGAAAACAGACCAAACAAGAAAGGAGGAGGAATAGCCTTGTATGTCAAGGATGTTTTCACCTGTGAAGAGATCCAGGACTTAAACCCAGAAAGCCAGGTCGAGAGCATTTGGGTAAGAATTAAGGCAGCAAGAAACAATAGGGATATTCTGGTGGGGGTTTACTACAGACCTCCAACCCAGGCTGAGGACTTTGATGACGCCTTCCTCAACCAAATGACTGCACATTCAAAGAGGAGAGATACAGTAATAATAGGAGATTTCAATTATCCGGATATATGCTGGCAGTCAAACTCTGTCAAGACAGCAAGGTCCAGCAAGTTTCTTGCTTGTCTTGCAGACAATTTCATGGTCCAGAAGGTGGAAGAGGCCACAAGGGGATCAAATATTCTAGATCTGATCCTGACCAACGGGGATGACCTTGTTAATAAGGTAGAAGTGATTGGATCTTTAGGGGGGAGTGACCATGCCCTATTGGAATTTGGCATTCAATGGGAAGGAGAAGATAAGGGTAGCCAGACACTCATCTTAGATTTTAAAAAAGCGGACTTCTGTAAACTTAGGGAGCTGCTGGCTGGAATTCCGTGGTCAGGAATAGTGAAAGGGAAAGGAGTTCAGGAGGCATGGGAGTTCCTTAAAAAGGAGATACTGGAGGCACAGTCTAAAACTGTGCCAATAAGGAGGAAAAATGGAAGGCATCTGAAGAAACCAGAACGGTTGACTAAAGAACTCTCAGCTGAGCTAAGTGTTAAGAGAAACATGTATAGGAAATGGAAGAGGGGGGAAACCACCAAAGAAGAATTTAAGCAAGTAGCCAGGAGATGTAGGGAGGAGGTCAGAAAGGCTAAAGCACAGAACGAACTTAGGCTGGCCAGAGACATTAAAAACAATAAAAAGGACTTTTTTAAATATGTCCGCAGCAAAAGGAAAAAGAAGGAGACGATAGGGTTGCTACGCAGAGAAGATGGCGAATTACTCACAGGGGGAAGAGAAAAGGCAGAACTACTTAACACCTTCTTTGCCTCCGTTTTTTCCCAGAAGGATACAAGTACTCAACCTGGTGGTTGGGGAGCAGGTGAGGAAGAAGGGGAAATGAGGCACAAAATGAGGCACATAATAGGGCCAGTTTCCAGGGCCAGATGAATTGCATCCTAGGATATTGAAAGAGCTGGCAGAGGTCATTTCAGAACTGCTTGCTATAATCTTTGAGAAATCTTGGAGGACAAGAGAAGTTCCAGCAGACCGGAGGAGGGCAAATGTTGTCCCCATCTTCAAGAAGGGAAAAAAAGAGGACCCCAGTAATTATCACCCAGTCAGCCTGACATCAGTACCCAGAAAGATCCTGGAGCAGATCATTAAGCAGTCAGTTTCTAATCATTTAGAAAGCAACGCGGTAATCACAAGAAGTCAACATGGATTTCTCAAAAATAAGTCATGCCAGACTAATCTTATCTCTTTTTATGATAGAGTTACTAGCTTGATAGATGAAGGGAATGCTGTGGACGTAGCATATCTCGATTTCAGTAAGGCCTTTGACAAAGTTCCCCATGACATTCTTGCAATGAAGCTAGTAAAATGTGGGCTGGACAGGGCTACTGTTAGTTGGATTTGTAATTGGTTGACCGACCGAACACAAAAAGTGATCACAAACGGCTGCTTTTCATCCTGGAGAGAAGAGACTCGTGGGGTGCCACAGGGTTCTGTCCTGGGCCCAGTGCTGTTCAATATTTTTATCAATGACTTGGATGAAGGAATAGAGGGCATGCTCATCAAATTTGCAGATGACACCAAATTGGGAAGGGTTGCTAATACGCCAGAGGACAGGATCAGAATTCGAAATGACCTGGATAGATTGGAGAGCTGGGTCAAAGCTAACAAAATGAAATTCAACAGAGAGAAGTATAAGGTCCTACACTTAGGTAGAAAAAATGGAATACAGAAATATAGGATGGGGGACACGTGACTGGATAGCAGTACGTGTGAAAGGGATCTAGGAGTCTTCATAGACCACAAGCTGAACATGAGACAGCAGTGTGATGCGGCAGCCAAGAAAGCCAATGCAATTCTCAGCTGCATCAATAGGAGTATGGTGTCTAGATCAAGGGAGGTACTGGTACCACTCTACTTTGCTTTGGTTAGACCTCATCTTGAATACTGTATCCAGTTCTGGGCACCCCAATTCAAGAAGGATATTGACAAGCTGGGGCAAGTCCAGAGGAGGGTGACCAAAATGGTGAGAGGCCTGGAAGCCATGCCCTATGAGGATAGACTTAGAGAGCTGGGTATGTTTAGTCTGCAGAAAAGAAGGTTAAGATCGGACATGATAGCCATGTTTAAATATTTGAAGGAATGCTATGTAGAGGAAGGAGAGGGCTTGTTTTCTGCTGCTCCAGAGACCAGGACAAGGAGCAATGGATTCAAGCTGCAGGAAAGGAGATTCCACCTGAACCTTAGGAAGAGCTTCCTGACAGTCAGGGCTGTCTGGCAGTGGAATGTGCTGCCCCGGAGTGTAGTGGAGTCTCCTTCCTTGGAGGTTTTTAAGCAGAGGCTTGATGGCCATCTGTCGGGAGTGCTTTGAGGGTGTTCCTGCATGGCAGGGGGTTGGACTGGATGGCCTGTGTGGTCTCTTCCAACTACATTTCTATGATTCTATGATTTATTTTTTAAAATATAATTTATTTATAATAAATAAAACTGAATTACTGTGTTACGAAATGAAGTGTGTCTAAAAAGTGTGTCACCAACGAGAAGCGTTTGGAAAGCTCTGCACTAGTCCAATATAGTGGTCACCTTGGGACCCAAGTACCTGATTCAGGAAAAGAACTTTAACATAGACGAGTAAGGTGAATGATAGGATTCCAAGGGTTGTAACTGCGAGGCCAGCCTAGAGAAGGGATCCAACACAGATGGCCTTACTGTTAGGGAGAATAATGTGGTCATCTCGATAAGTAGTGTTGGAGAAGGCACTGTTCACCTGCAGCTTGCCCCACACCCTAACCTAATCTAGGGGCAGAAGATAATATTTTCTCATCACCACTACTGAGCAAAAATCCAACAGTTTGGTTTGCTCTCTTATGTGAAATGGGAGGGAGCACCATTTTACTCTTCAGCTCAGGTTTCAAAGTATCTTGGGCTTCTCTAAATATACAAATGTCACATTGGATGCCCAGTGTGAAGTGGCATCCTCTCTAACATGGTTAGAGGTGGGAAGGGGAGAGAGGCAGATGTGTTATGTTTCTTTGGTCAATGGCAGTGGGTGGTCCATCTACTTCTATTTTCAAGCTAAAACCTAAATGAGCTGTCCCAGGTGCTGAAACCTCTCCCTGAAATACATTCAGCACTTGAAACAGATCCTATAGCATTTGGACTAAAACCCTAAGCAGGTTTGTTTTCCCAGTGATCAGCAGCCACTACCATACGCATGGTTGCCTCCTCTGAATTTAACAGTGAGATATATGGCACTGTAGTCACTGAAAGTTCATGGGCTACTAGTCTCCATTTAAAGTTCCAAGAGCTGTGTCAAGCACTGAATGCTATCCCCCAAACTGATTCAACTCTCAGGAAAGCTCCTTTAATATTTGGGTTAATATTTGGATAACTAAAATACTGGTCTGACACTTTATTAACTGCAGAAGATCAGGACCTGCCCTGTGCCTTTGAATCGTTTTAAAAATTCACATAATAACCCATCTGAATTGGTTGTTTACAGCAAGGTGAAGTCATGTGCTGTTTGTGTTGCAGAAAGAACACTGGTATGTTGGGGATGATGGAGTTTAGTTCAGCTCTACTTGGAAGGCACTTAGTTGCAGAAGACTGAGCTATAGCCTCCCTCTGTGCTTTCTCTGCCTTCAAAGCTCATTGTGTTTATGAGTGAGAGAGTTTGATTTAGCAGAGAAAACATGTCCATGAGTGTCTGTACCCTGCCTCACTAGGGATCTTCCCAGAATTGAGTGCAGCTGAGAAACAGCAAAGCTGTTCTGCTATGAAAGATGAGAAATTGCAGGCAGGAAAGATAAATTTCCCATAGAACAGGAGGTACCTGTGCAACCTGTAGAGCAGATTAGACATGGGGAGAATAATGTGTCTGGAATACACAGCACTGCTGAGAAATAAATTGCATTCATTACATCTCCATTCTGTAGTGCTGAATCCTCTGGGTTATCATGTTACTTTTTTTTTTATTTTGCTCCAAGTGATGAATGTGTGATTGCTTAATAAATGGAACACTGGGCTATGAAGAGGAACTCTGAGCTCTATTCTGGATGAGGGGAGTGGGTTAGAGGAGAACGGTGAGGGTATGGCACAGAGACATTACCATGAACTAGGCAAAATGCCTAGTTATGAAGATTGTGATTACTAGGAAGTTAATTTAGTCCAAAACAAATACAGCAACACTTCTGAAACATTACTATTAAAATTAAAATTAAGAGCTGACCTTTTGCTGTATATCATCGTCATCCAGACGTACATCCTTCCTTTTCCTGAAAAAATAGGATTCAAATTGGGTCACAGAAAAAATGAATCACAAAAACAAATTCAAACATTAAAACACAAATTTAAAATGCATTCTTAAATTAAGATCCCACCCACCTGGTAAAAATCACTTTCTCCCACAGCAACCAACCAGTCACCAAAAGACTGTATTGTTGTGTGCCTTCAAGACATTTCCAACTTATGGTGATGCTAAGGCTAACCGATCAGGGAGTTTTCTTGGCAAGATTTGCCAAGGAAGAGTTTGTCTTCACGTTCGGCTGAGGCTGAGATTGTGACTTGCCCAAGGTCATCCAGATGGCTGAGCAGGGATTTAAACTCTGGTTTAAAGGACAACAGAAGGGGGACTAGGCTGGCTTCCTTTAGTAAAGAGTGCTAGGAGCAGACAAGAAAATTTTCTTTTGCATCCCTATCAGTGTGGCACCATGTGTGTGTGTGTAACCACCAAGTAGTCTACAGTCTCTTCTTAATGGGCTACGGAGCAATAGACACTTGACTGTCCCAAAGAGCCAGACTGAAAAACAATGGTAGAATGAAAAGCAATTTCTTCACTACCCTCAGCTAGCTTCTAGCCAGTGTTTGGCCAGATTTGTTCTGAGTTTTCCACCAAGGTCATTCTAGTCACTGTCCCACACATCACTGCCAGCTTTCTAGCAAACTAAGGGGCTAGTCTGACTAGACCTGATGGGAGGGCACAGATTGTTTGCCATCCAGGCCATTCCCCCATTAGAGATGTCAACCAGGAGTTCAGCAGGTAATAGGAAATTTCCCATCAGGAAGCCATCCATATGGTTCCCAATAGGGGCAAAATCCTGAAAGCAAAATGGTGTATAAGGCCAAAGAGGACTACTATAATAATCAATACAAAGAAACAGAGGAAGAAGAAAAAATGAAGAGACCTTTCCTGTAAGATCTGAGAAATCAAAGGGAAATTTAAACGAAGTGTGGAGATGCTATATGACAAACAGCAGAACATATATGACTAAGGGAAAAATATGGAAGTAATACACTGAAGAACTGTATGAAAGAGATAGCAATAGATGACTGACCCCCAATCCCCATTCAGGAAAAAACTTTTTGCTGATGTACCCACAGTTTTAGAAAGTGAGTGGAAGCTGCTTTCAAAGCACTTAAAAAAAATAAATCACCAGGAACACATGCAGCAGAACTCTTATAAGCCATGGAGAAAAATCCATTCAAATTCTAATTAAAATTGGTCAAAAAATATAGAAAACAAAACAATGACCCACAGATTAGGAGCATTCAAGAAAGGGGACACCAGGGATTAGGCCATTTTATTAATCTCCCATGCAAGCAAAGTGATGCTCAAAATTTTACAAGATCTCTTGCTACATATGGAGTGAGAAATGCCACATATCCACAGTGTGTTCATAGAATGAAAAGAACTAGGGATTATTGAAACAGCTGTGATTCTCTATCCTTGTCTCTTTAGACTGAGGACCCTTTGCCATATGGTTGTTTCTGTCTGGGTTTCCTTTATAACCTTCTGGTCTCTCAGGCATCCAACTTGTGATCATAGTAAAATCCAGTCTGGCAGAGTTAACATCAACATTCCACTTAAATATTCTTAACTATTGGAATCTCAGGATATTTATATGGGAGGATGAGCAGGCTCTCTTTTAATATTTTAGGCTATTTTATTATACGGAATCATAGTCACAAACATATACATCCCTTCTTACATTCATTATATTGCAAACATATTTTGGATAAGGGAGTGCACCAAAGAACTTCAGAAGAAAATCATCCTGTGCTTTATAGATGGTAGAAATCATGAAAGGCTGTTGGAATGCTCTAAAAGAAATGCACATGCCAAAGCAGCCAATTGTCCTGATGCATTACCTATACTCTGGACAAGGGGCCGCTGCCAGAACACAATAGAGAGAAACAAAATGGTTTCCAGTTGGCAAGGGGATCAGACAAGGCTGCATTTTATAAACCTGCATGTTTAATTTATATGCTGAACATATCATACAGACAGCTTAACTAAACTTAAACGAAGGACATATTGAACCTGGAGGAAGGAACATCCAGAATTTAAGATATGCACATGACACCATAGTACTAGCAGAAAATAATTGGAATAACTATTGAAGAAAGCCAAGGAAAAATATAAAAGCAGAATTACAGCTGAACCTAAAGAAAACAAAAATGATTACCACAAATGGTTTACATAACTTTAAAGTGAATGATGAAGACATTGAAATATTTAAAGATTTTCTAACCTCTGCTTTGGTCATGGATTAAAATGGAGATAGCTGTCAAGAAATCAGAAGACTTGGACTTGGAAGGGTGTCTATGAAGGAACTGGGTCAGTGGTTCTTAACCTGTGGTCTGTGAACTCATAGGAGGGTCTGTGAAGCCCTGCTGTTAGAGACCACCAGCAGCAGCAACAAGGACATGGCAGTGGGTGTATGTGTGGATGTCAGAACTGTTCCCTTGTTTGCAAAGCAGGGGGCAGTTTGGATGCATACACACACCTTCCATCTATTCTCTCTGCACCCACCCCTCTCACAGTCACATCCCTGACAAAAGGGACCTGGCAGCAGGTATGTATGTACTCAAACTGCTCTCTTGTTTGCAAATGAAGAATGAATTTTAGAACCTGCACTCTTTGCTCCCCCCCCCCCGGCTGTTGTGTCCCTGACAAAACGGACATGGCAGCAAGTGTGTGTGCAGACCCATTCTATTATTCTGTAGACCAGAGTTTGAATCCTCACTCAGCCATGGAAATTTACTGGGTGATCTCAGGCAAGTCATATTCTCTCAGCCTCAGAGAAAGGTAAAGGCAACAAATATTGCCAAGAAAACCCCCATAATAGGTTCATCTTGGGGTCACCATAAGTCAGTTTTCAAAGGGCTGGAAACAGCATAATGGCTAGAAAGAACTTCCCCCTGCCAGTAGCACTTTGTTGTTTGCCTTCAAGTCACTTCTGACTTATGAGAACCCCAAGGTGAACGTATCAAATTTTTTCAGGATTTTTTCCCCAAGGTCTGTTCAGAAGGGGTTTGCCTTTGCCTTTTTCTGATGCTGTGAGAATGTGACTTGCCCAAGGTCACCCAGTGTCTTAGTGGGGATATGAATCCTAGTCTCTAGAAGCCTTACATAAATAAATATTTGCCTATTTAAATCTAAATTTAAATATTTACATCTTGAGTTAAGACTTGAGGGACCTTGGCAACAACTTATATTTACAGGGGGTCCTTGATAAAGAAAAGATCAAGAACTACTCAACTAGGTAATATCCTCCAGTGTAAAGATATATTATTAAATGCCAAAGTCAGGGTCATTAATGACATTGTATTTCTAATCTCTGTGTATAGTTGTGAAAGCTAGGTAGTGAAGTAAGCTGACAGGAAGAGAATCCATTGATCTAAAATGTGGTGCTGGAGGAGAGTTATACAGATATCACACACTCCCAAAATAACCAATAAGCATGTCCAGGGCAAATCAAGCCAAAATGACGAAATTGAGCCTAGTGCACTTTAGACAACAGAAGAACAGGACAACAGATACTTTGGATGACAGGGCTTATTAGCAAAGATGATGATGTTCATCAAGATGGAAGGCAGTAGGAAATAAAGGTTGAGTTCATCCATCTGTAGTGCAATCAAGAAAGCCACAGCATGTCTTGGAGATGGGAGAAAGATTGGAGAATAACAGCATGTCTTGAAGATTGCCATAAGTCAAAGCTGACTTGACAGCAATTAGTAATAACAAAGCCATACAATTCATCAGATTCCTTGACCAGACCCCACCCCTGTAGAGAAGCTACATCCTGGAGAATGTAAGCTCTAGCAGGTAATGATCTGTTCATTATTACAAACCTATAGAAAATTCATTCACATCTAGATCATCATTATCCCACCCAGCACAGACAAGCCCAGACATCAGATTTTAACAACCACATGGTTGATAGTAAATTTACAGGTAATCAAGGACTAAACCTAAGCCAAGGGCTAGCAAGGAATTTAGGCAGCTGCAATCACTGTGATTGCTCATCTGTAGTTACAACTCGCGTGGACCTCAGCTCACCAGGCTGTAGTATAAAAAAAAATCCCTGCTATCATTTGGTTGAACTTTATATATTGCAGGTTGCACTGCAGCCTGTTATTCTATGTGTGAATGAAGCATTTTTAGGTAGCTACATAATTCAGAGATTCTGATCTATTACATTTATATTACTTCTGTAAAAATTTAATAACTACACAGGATTAAAGGAACTAGGGAATTCAGATTATCAATTAGAGTTTATAATGTTGGAATGATAGTGTGATGAGCAAACTAAAATTTTAATTCAAAATTACCTCTCTTTGGTAATGCTAACAATAACTTGATGCCATCCATAATTTCCTGGACAAAGGGAAGGCTCTACTGTGCTCAGTGAGATTTCCTCTCAACTAAATGGGCAAAAGACTGAAACTCTGAACAACCCACAGTCATGCAGGCTATCCACAGAATCCAGCTCTGTACTTTCTGTAACAGATTTGATTGAAGAGAGATTTCAGGTAGATTCTTCCTTCCAGTTTATACCCAAAAGCAAGCACATTGCTTGTTTGCTTTTCAGGCAACTGAAACTCCTGGGGTTTTTCTGCTAATAACATTAGCCACAGTAAACTGAAGTCAATAATGCTCAGTTTCAATCAGAAGCAGTGTACCTTTTATATCTGCCACAATACTTGATGGACCTTGAACCTTTCCAGGGATGTTAGCTCTAACTGGCAACCTGAATTGCCTAGTTCCCTTAATCCTATGTGACAATCAATCTGTGAACTGCATCATAAAGTACTGAAATAACTTGCTGATGAATTCTCTAAACCTCTTGCCATAATTTTTGCGAAAGCTGGGGAAAGGGGAGAGGTGCCAGAGGACGGGGGAAGGGCAAATATTGTCCCCCCTCTTCAAAAAAAAGGCAAAAAAAAATTAATAAGATCCAGGAGACTACAGTCCAGTCAGCCTGACCTCAATACCAGGAAAAATATTGTGAGTGCGTCTGCAAGTATCCTGATGACAATTCTGTGATCAGTAGCAACCAGCACGGACTTGTCAAGAACAGATCCTGCCAAACTAATCTAGTGTGTGTGTGTGTGTGTGTGTGTGTATGTATATATATATTTGATCAGGTAACTGATCAAAATAATTTGTAAAGTGACTTGCCGCTCAGTATTGACATGAGAAAGACAGAAGCAAACTAAAAGTGGGTGGCAAGTCAGGTTGCCAACTTTCAGGGAGTGTGTGCTTCTTGTTCTTTTTAATTATTTTGAAAATACATATATTGCTCTTCAGTTTAAAATTAAAACATACCTGCCAACTATCCCAGTTTGGTGGGGACAGTCCTGATTAATCATCTGCCATCCCATTTTTTTCCAGCTGCTTTTAAAATGCCCCTGTGCCTCTCTCCTTCTCCCACTTTCCCCCTTCATGCTCAGGGTACATCAGTTGCTGCAAATTGCATCCGAAGTACAAAAGCAGTTTGCCCTCCATTGACTCAGCAGGGGCGAGAGGAGAGGTGAAATCTTCCCCTTCTCTGTAAGCTTAGAAAAAAACAGTTCCTGCAGTCTCTCCTAACTTGTGTGCTCTTCCTCATTAATAACTTAGGCCATCTTACTCACACTGTTGCTTGGCCACATGCATCCCAGTTTTCACATGTGAAATGTTGGAGCATATGGCAATATTTAATGGAACAGCAATTTTTAAAACCCAGAAAATATAAGCAACACGAAACAGACAGAAATCACAGAAGCGAAAATTAAAACAAAACCCATAGCATTCAGCAGAATAGCTAAAGAAAGATGGGCAGTAACTTTGTACATTTGCCAGATAGGAAGAAAATGAGGAGTCTTTGTGTCAGGTCCAGGTTTTTGCACAATTAGATGTGCCCATGACTTGAACAGAGAAATAACTCAGTTTTTCTGTTAGAAATGCACAGATCTGTGACACATTTCTTTTTCAACTACAGCTCCCAGAATCTCCTCGCTAGCTTAGGTGGTAGTCATGCTGGCTGAGGAACTCAGGAACTTCAAAAATATTTTTTTCCAAGCATTGGCAATGTACCACATGTGCCTCAAAATACCTTGGACACAGGAAATTAGTGATCACGCTTTTCCCTGCATGGAGGTGAAGTGATAGGAAACATTTCACCTGCTGAATTACTTCCTTTCCTGAATGTGTTAGAAGCACAATTCCTCTTTCCCAGTGAAAGTAGGGAAGAGGGAGGAAGGGGAAGTCAGCAATTGCAGTGGCAGACGGGTGACAAAATCTTCCACAGCTATATTTCTTTATGTTATCATATTTACACATTGTGACATTAATCTTCAAATACCTTTTGTTGTTCAATGTTACATTCAGCTGTCCCCCCTCCCCTTGCATTTAAAAAAATGCAAGGGAAGAAAGTGAAGATGACTACATTCACTTCTTCCACTCCATCAGAGTTTGTCTCTTGTTCTTGTAGCTACCCATGTGTTAGCTGGGTGATGTCTTCAGTGGGCACTTCTCTCCACTGCTCAATATAAAATTCTGAATTTCAGAGGTTCTAAACTGCATGGGGAAGCTTCTGGGTAGCTAAAATGGTAGCATAAAGTTGCATAAAATCAAGATTATAGTGAGATAAATGATCCTTACTATAATCAAATGTATGATAATAAGGAAAAGTTCTCTGAGCATTAAAAACCAGTTTGAAAAAAATGTTTTTTTGGGAACACATGTGTCTCAGAATCCTCCAACTAGTGGCCATGCTGATTGGAAGATTCTAGCAGCTGTACTTCCTAAAAGTAACTTTTCCAGGCTCTGCAATAGGAGTGTCCTAGCTGCCCTACACTGAGATTTGAATCTAATGGGGATACACTTATAAATATGCTACTGAGATATTTGAAAGTATGCTTGCATAGGTAGCTGCCTCATACAAATTCAGGCAATTCATTCATTCATTTTTATTTATTCATCCAGTCCAGCACTGACTCTAAGTGTCTGTCTAGGGCTTTAAACAGTTTATTTTGTTTTTAGGCAGTAAATTACCTTTACTGTTTCACATTTTAAATTATTTTGCATTGTTTAAATTGATTTTATTGTATGTCTCTTTCAGGTCTTTGGATATAGGGTAAGACCCAAATATTTTAATAAAAATAAAATAAAAAATGGACAGGATTCTTCCTTAGCCCTAAGTGGGAGTATGAGAGATTGAACCTGGGGCTTTCTGTAGGCAAAGCACATCTTCTGCTGCTGAGCAAACAGGTGAATAGTACAGCTCCAGCAAATCCACTAAGTAAAACAGCACAAAGAACATCCAAAGCAATGAGCATAAACTTTTCATAATGTCATTGTGTGACTTACTATTTTATGGCTTCATCTGAGGGCCTTTTCATACTAGCCCTTTGTTTCACTGAGCAAGTGGAGTCTATACCATCACTATGCAACTGGAATTGTAATGCTCCCTTTCACACTTCATTTTTTTTTGTCCCATCATATAGTGATTGTTGCCACTTTAGTTTTCCCACACTGTAGACCCAGTACCTCTCGTACTCCCATTTCCCTGCTCATCATCTTTTTTTTTTACTATTTCCCAGGAGACTGTCATAACTTTTCCTCATTTCACATTCCATGCTTGAAAAAAAAAAAAAAAAAATCACTGCTGTAATTGCTCTAGCATGACATTTCTTCAACATGCTCCAATGCTACCTTGCTACTGTATCACTTCAGGGGCAGGGAACAACATATGATAAAGAATTAGAATTAAGGAGAGGATATACCTGGGATTTTAATCAGCCTTTCTTTGTGCCTCTCATACTGGAAAAGAAAACAACAAGAGGAGACAGCAAGGAAAACCTTGGGGAACTATGTCTCTTGGGCACTCCCAAAACACACTTACCTGACCCCTAAACCAGGATATTTGCAAAGGGGATATTTCACACTACTAAAAAAACCTCAGAACAATACCTTGACAATACCATTGTTTTTGGTGGAAAAAAATTGGAATAACACCAGGGGAAAACAAACAGAACCAGTGTTACATAAAAAGGCTCCCTGACTGCCAATTCTAAACCATCTCCATTCTACTATACAGCCCTCATGTGAAAATGACCTAAATTGAGCATGGTTCCCATTAAATTTACCCAAATAATTTCCAAAAGATGTGTGGTCAATATTCAGTTGTGACAAAATATATGCTCATTTTGTTCATCTCTTAGCTCTGTTTATGTTTAGTGAAGATTCAAGGGGAGAGAGCAAGGACAGACTCTAATGTCACTCTCCTCCTCCTCTTGATTTTCTAGGTTTCTACATCACATGGAAAATCATGATGAAAATGTCTCTTTGCTGCAGACAATCATCCTCAATGAAACAAGGCAATGAAAATAATGAAAGAGGGAGGTTACAACTAGAGACCTCATTCTTGCTCTCTCTCATCACCTGCCCAGGCCTCATAAAGTGGCGATATGTCCTACTTTACAAAGGACAGTTTTCTCTTTGTACTCCAGTTTAAGTTAAAGAACCAGTTTAAGTTCAGTTAAAGTTTAAGTCTAGTTTAAGTTAAAGAAGTTAGAGCAGGGACCTTGAAATTGCCTATCAGTAGAACCAAGACAATAAGTTCAGCTGACACACAGGAGTCACCTGGTCACAGTTTTCTGCATTACAAGGAGACATACTGCATTTCAGTTCAAATTAGTTATAAACTAAGTTTGCATCCACACATTTATATTAGCACACGCAAATTTTAGACAAAACAAGAATTCCTGAATAGGACTCTTTTTACAGACAAATTAGGCATGCTATTACTTATGTACATAGAGTTAATGTACGCATTTCAGAAAATATAGATAATAACCATGTGAAACGGGGAGAAAGAATTTAACCCTTATCCTTCTTCCATGGAACCCTTGACAAAAGTTTTCCCACTCCATTGCTATGAATATTGGCAGGGAGGCCACTGTTAACTTTGGGAGGTGATTTTTATCAAAGGTAAACTCTTTCTCTGGGCTTCCCGGGGTCCTAATGGTTTCTGCCTTTCCTACAACTCCCAATAGCTGCTGTTTAATTTTTTAAAAAAATGTTACATTCACACAATTAATATCATATCTTGCTTCCATTTATCAACCTTCAAGAAAGCAAACAGCATTTTATATTTGTGAGTGATTATATGAACAGACTTCACCTCACCTTGGGCCATCAGCATTTTGAATGAGTAAATCAGATGCCTCGTGTTTTGCTTTGTGCACTGGGATTATTATTTCTCTTTAATGTTTATTAAGTAAGTACTATAACAAGCAATGCTAGGAAACAAAAGAAGACAACAACAACAACATAATAGAACAAGAAACTGAGGGGAAAAAAGAGAAATTCAGAGTGTTACCCTGCTGGCATACCCTATCCTGGGGACTATAAATTTGATATAAAATATGCCCGCCATGCCAGAGAGGTTGCCTGAATGGGTATGTAGACAAAGAGGTTGAACGACTGAAAATAGGTCAGGCCAAGAAAAACCCCAGTCACATTCCCCTAGGAGACCTCAGGCTAAGCACGTCTGCACAGACAAAAGGTTTTCAGCCAACTTGAGGGGATTCGCATGTTTTCCCCAAGTTGAGTAACCCCAACTTTTAGAAAAAGTCTTACATGGCAAGATCCATCTGCATAAACCAATCATGCAAACTACCAAGTTGCTGTTGTCTGGCAGTTCTTCCTTTCTTTCGGCCACTGTTCTTCCCGGGAGAGGGCTGCCCTTGAGGTACGCTCTGCCCTATAAACAGTCCGACTTTTGAGGGTCTCTTTGGAGAACTCCCCGCCACACTAGCAGACCGGCACTCTGTTGGTTGAGTGATCCCCTCAGCCATCTCTTCTCTGAGCTCTGTTCTTCTCGCCGCTTCCCGGACTGAAGACTTCAGGATAGGTGCAGTATTACCACTTATACACCCTCTCAGCTGAATCCTCTATCAATTTTTACCTCTTTCCTTTCTCAATAGGCCTCGTGTGCGTGAGCGAGTGAGTGCATTGGTGCATGAGAATATTTTTGTTAATAAAACCCAGTTATTGGTAGGTTTGCCTGGCTTTTCACTTGGTTGGACCCCGTAAAAATTGGGTAAAAGATTCTGCTGGGTTACCTTGCCCCTCATTTGGCTACAGCCAGTGCTCTGCTAATTTCCCCAGCCTTTGCATTTTTGGAGCAAATCACGGTGTTCCCCAAGGGACCCCTAGAAATCAGGGTAACAAGACCAAGAATAAGGTTGGTGTATGACCAGCAGATAGAGAGCCACCATAGTGTAGTGTTCTGAGTGTTGGACTAGGACCTGGGAAACCAGAGTTTGAATTCCTGCGTTGCCATTGAAACCCACTGGGTGACCTTAGACAAGTCACACTATGTCAGCCTCAGAGGAAGGCAAGGGCAAACCCTCTCTGAACAAATTATGCCAAGAAAACCCCATAATAGGGTAGCCTTAGGTTTATCATCAGTCAAAAATCACTTGAAGGTGCACACAACTACAACAACAGCATGACCAACAGGGGAACAAATTATGTCTCCTCTGGAGGAACCCTTGAAATCATTTTCAGGTTTCAGGGATAAAAATTGTTATTATTACAATTAGTATACCTGCAGCTCAGTATAAATATTTCCTTTTTTCCCCCAGCCACAATCTCCTGTGAAACCCCTGGTGATATCATATGGAACCATAAGATCCTAGGAAACCCTGGTTGAGAAACCCAGCATTATGTGATCAGGGTAAAATAAAAAGTTGATGGAAGCAGTACACTGAAGAACTGTATAAAACAGACAAAAACATTACAGATTCCTTCAAGGAAGAACCATTTGAAGATGAACCTACCATTTTAGAAAGTGAAATGGAAAAGGCGCCAAAGCACTTCAGAGAAATAAATCACCAGAAACAGATGGCATAGCAATAGAATTGATTCAAGTTGTAGAAACTGAATCTGTTCAAATTCTAATAAAAATCTGCCAACAAATATGGAAAACAAAACAATAGACTGCAGATTGGAAGTGCTCAATATATATTCCATTCCCCAAGGAAGGGGACACCGGAGATTGCAGTAAACATTGGACTATTGCATCCGTGTCTCGTTCAAGAAAAAGTGATACTCAAGATTTTACAGGAAAGGCTTTTACCATATATCACATGAGAAATGCCAGATGTCCAAGCTGGATTCAGAAAAGGAAAGGGCATTAGGGATCATATCATAAACATATGGTCAACAGTAGAATGCATCAAAGAATTTCAGAAGTAAAAACAATCTGCCCTTTATAGATTACAGCCAAGCTATCTTTGCAGTTTGCCGCATGGGAAACAATCAGTTAAGAAGTTCCACCAGGATTTCCACTTCTACCCTGCCATCAACCTGAGCTTGGAGCAATCCACACAACAAATTCACTTTCTTGACACCACTGTGCAACTGCACAATAGATATCTAAGCACTGTGCTCTAACAAAAAAAATCCACTAATCACTACATATATTTACATGCCTCTAGTTTCCACCCAGAACACACCACCAAATCTATTGTTTACAGACAAACCTTCCAGTATAACTGCATCTGCTCAGACCCACAAGACAGAGACTCAAAACCCCTGGATTTACAACAGGCAATTTTTTCTCCCCCTCCCTTCTTCCTTTTTATGCAGCAAAGTCTTTGACTAGGTAGACCATGAGAAACTGTGGTTTGCTCCAAAAGAGATGGGAGTTCCACAACATCTGATTCTCCTAATGCATTGCCTATGTTCTGGACAAGAAGCCACTGTCAGGACACAATATGGAGAAACCAAATTGTTTCTCATTGGCAAGAGGATCAGACAAGGTTGCATTTTTATCACCTGATCTGCTTAATTAATGTGTAGAACATGCCTCACAGAACACAAGATTATACTCAGAGAAAGCAGTTGTGAAAACTGGAGCAAGGAACATACATTTTAAGGTATGCAGATACTTGCAGAAAATATGGAATGATTCCCGAGAAAAGCTGTGGGAGAAAGTGTAAAATCAGGGTTATATTTGAGTATTAAGATAAAAAATGATTACAGATAATTTGTATAATTTTAAAGTGGATAATAAAGACACTGAAATAGTTAAATATTTCCTATTCCTTCGCTGAGTCATTAATCAAAATAGGAGATTCTGGTCGAGAAGTCAGAAGAGTAGAAGTTGGAAGGTCAGCCATTAAGAAACTAGGCAAGATCCTCAAGTGTAAAGATATGTCATTGAATACCAAAGCAAGAATCATCCAGACCAGAGCATTTTCATTTTCTATGCATGGGTATGAAAGCTGGGCACTGAAGAAAGCATACCAGAAAAAAATTCAGCTGATTTGAAATGAGATGCTGGCTCAGAGTTCTATAGATACTATAGACTGCTAAAACGACAAATGAATGAGTTTTAGAACAACTCAAGCCTGAACTTTCCCTAGAAGTGAAGATGACTAAACTCAGGATGTTGTACTTTGGGCATATCATGAGATGATGTGACTGATTGGAAAAGACTATAACATTTGCTAAAGTGGAATGCAGTAGGAAAAGAGTGAGACCACACTACAGGTGGAGTGATTCAGTCAAGGAAGCCAGAACCCTGAGTTTGACACACCTGAGCAAGACAGTTGACAACTTAGGCTCTCAGAAGTCTCTCATTCATAAGGTCGCTGTAAGTCAAAATCAACTTGACAGCAAATAACAATAAGAAACCTACTATGTGCTACAAATAATATGATATCTACCCAGAGTTCTTGCAGTGTAAGCAGAATAACCAAAGGAATAGCAAAAGGAAGCAGCTTCCATGTGCAAAGATACATCAGGTCTGATTGACAACCAGCAGTAGTAAAAGGAAATGACAGAAAATTGCACAAAGTATAATTTACAGTACCTTACAGAGTCCCTTTTCCTGAGGAATGTTCATTTCTGACATTTCTTTTCAATATGTCTCTGAACAGCCAGAAAGATCACTTGCGTCTCTCTTGCATTGCTTCCTTCTTATTCAAATTAGTTTAAGCTGTCACAAAAAACAGTGGCAATTTCTATAGTATAAAATGATTAGCATTATGGGCCAGCAAACAGTTTCTATGACAGGATCAGAAAAATAATGCCTTAGCTCATTAATGGTGTGTAAAAATTATTTTTGTTACTTCCCACTCTGAAGTCTGACCTATTTTGCATCCAAGCTGTTACAAACCATGTGTCCCTCTAGCTCTATTTTCTGTCTCTTGAGGAAGTCAGTACCAGATGATTCATGGTCAGTGCAAAGCAACATGATAAATATACAGTGAATCAATCTCTCAGTTCTGGTGGCTCTGTGTATGTCTCCACATGTCTGTGCACTGTTTAAGCATGTATGGATGCAGGAACATGTGTACATGCATGCATAAGCATGCACCCATATACACATCTGCAGGTCTTTCCCTTCATTAAGCACTCCAACTTCCTGCCCAACTTGGTTGACAATAGACACCAATGGACAGTAATGAAATTCAAGAGTAATTGGTGCATTCAAAATTTAAAGCTAAAAATCTCCTTTGCCCTTCTGTCCACATATTTTCCTCTCTTTTAGAGACATTATACTGTTCTTCCAAATCAAAAATCGGGGAAAAGAACTTTGATTATTTGATACAGAACCAAAATATTCCACATTCTTGGGTGGGAGTGGTAGGAGACAATAGTATGGATATCTTTCTACGCTTTCAATATTTCTTGTGCCTCAACATACTGTATTTGCTGTCCTATAAGACTCACTTTTTTTCCTGAAAAATACTGCTTGAAAATGAGGTACATTTTATATGCTGGTGTATCTTTTATGCCAGCAAATAGTATTTGCCAATGTATAAACGGGGTGCATCCTATACACGGGTGCATCCTATACACTGGCAAATATGGTAGTTATCTTTTCTCATTAAGATTATCCTCACACACATCTTTCACATTTCCCTTCCCCAGAGGCCATATGCCATTCCATCAGTTAATCATAAAATATTCCCAGGCTTTCTATTTCCTTTCTTTATACTTTGGACATATTTATATTCTTAAACCTTCTTATGCTGCCCTCAGATTAGAAATTAATAATGGGATGAATTATTCAAAGTCCTGTGGCAGCTAGAATGGAATAAAAATGTACTGAGTTATTTTTAAAAACTTCACTTTACACCTTCACATGTCAGTAGTGGATAAAGATGCCTAGAGCCAGTTCCAGTTTTTGTTGAAATGAACAAGGAAGACTGCACTTCACAGAGATCTGCTTAATATTTTCATGTCCTGAAGGCTGTCTCTGTCGCTACACTCCCAAGTCAGGATCTGAGTGCTTCTGTCTTCTTCTGTCTCCCCTAATTATTCAGCACCCTACCATTTTATACCAACATGACTATCTTAATTTTCAGTTCTTGGGATCTTTCTAATCTACGTTGTCTAGATGCCATGACATAACTGATCAACTTCCCCACCAATCAATTCACATAATTAGCCAGCCATCATACTCCTTTTAAACATCAGAGCCAGAATAGTTGCTATAAAAAGTTTGACCATGTATATTAGCACTACTATCTGTCTATCTATCCATCCATCCATCTTTCTACACACATATACATACACACACACACACTACATTGTATGTTATTTTAAGAGTAACATGTTACTAATGTATTAATTCGTAACCGAACAGCAGCAGGACACATGAATTTTTAATTTAAAAACAAGTTTTAAAAATAGAGAAATAGACAGATTTTCCAAGATGTCTCTCTTCTAAAAGCCTACTTTTTAGAAGCTGCTCACCACTCACTTTTCCCTCAAAATTAACACCATTACCAGTTATATTATTTCTCTTTGCTACCATGAAAAATAATGAGTTACACAGGTAATGTCGCCTTACCATATGGTTCATTTGACAGATCAAACTTAGGATACATGTGGCCAAGCAATATTAAAAGGTAGTCAAGATGGCAAAAGTTGTTAACGGGGGGAGGAAACAAGCTAGAAGAGGCTGCAGCAGTTTGCTTTTGCCTAAATCAACTGAGAAGTCAAAATTCTACTCACTCCTTTCCTCTCCTGAGTTGAGTGCAAACTGCTTGTTAACTTTTGCAGCAAGTGAGGACACAGAGAAACTGGGATGTTTTAAAAGCAACTGAAAAAAATTGGATGACAGAGGTTTAATCCCAAATTGGGACAGTAGGAGAATATGAATAAAAACAACTTAAATTTCAGTGCAAAAAAGTGAACATCAAAAGATTCAGATCTATCTCCTCTAGAATTAATACAGAAAAGGGCTTTTAACCACATTATATGTGATAATTAGTTCATCAATTCAAGTATGCCCACTCCACTCAAGTATGCAACTCCTTTTTTTAAAAATGGCCATGATAGGATCATTATTCTGTCTGAATTTTCTGCATTTCAATTCCTTCTGAACTTGCTTTTTATACCCCTCTCAGATTTGTGTATATACATCTGCCAATAGAAGTATCCGCTGAAATTCTGCTGTAATTAAAGTCATTAGAGGCCACAAGATTCTTTGTTGCTTAAATCAATCTAGACATATCAGAGAAGAACAATCAGCAAAGTTAGTACAGGATCAGAAATAGTTCCAGTGGTATTCTTAGTTAGATAAAATATATCATTGGGGTAGAGTTATGATCAGTAGCATGTTGGAGCCAGAGTCTATAGGGTGAAAGGCCATGACATTTTGTTTAGCAGGGATGATGACACCATGTGTCATTTCCTCAGGTTCCTTCTAAGTTTAGCAGTCCCTGTATCATCTGAATGGAAAAAATACATTGTTGAGAAACTATCCATGCAGCTACGCAAAGTATTTTGAGATGGCTTGGGCTGGAATGGAGAATTAACAGCCACAAGCAGTACAAAACTCCACCTACTCCTGGTGGAAATGAAAATAGCTAAATTCGTTGTTCCGGATGATGATAGCTGCCTATACTGGTGGCAAGTACTCTTTGGGTCATGGTTATTGGAGCCTTTATGATGATAGTCTCCAATTCAAAATTGTTTACAAATTGATTACAACTCCAGAGGTTAAATTAGCAAGATCTTAAGTGGTATATAATTTACCTTTCTATTCTCTGTCTTTAGTCTTACTCAAGTAATAGTTTTAAGTGACCTGAAAACATGTTAAGCCACACAGCCCAAAGCAAGTCATCATTTTCAGCTCTGAACTTGGACACTGATGACAATTTGCCCAGACCTCCAATTGTTAACTGGCCATTGCAGAAGGAATTTTTAAAAAACTGGGGAGTGTTTATTTTTCAATTGTCATTATGTTTTAACTGTCTTTTAAACTGCTGTAAATTAATGTTTTAAAGGTATCAGTTTATTTAACTGTTTTTAAACTTTGTATTAGACCTTGTTTTAATTGTGTTCTGTTATAATCTATATTGTAAACTGTCTTGGGTCCCATATTAGATGAAAGATGAGATATAAATAAAATAAATAAGCATCATCAAGTATATAATTCCTCATCTTTGCCCCAAAAATGGGATTTAAGGCAGCCCTTCTTTTCCCTAGGAGCATTCTCTGAATAGCAGACAGAAATTAAATGATATAGTGATAGAATAAGTGCAGATTTCTGAATTTGTGCAGATTTTTTAAAATTAATTTATTCAGTGGATGCATATGTTGCCTTTCTACTCCATCACACTTACAGGGGCTTACAGTGCCTTTTAAAAAGGAAATTAAAATCATTCAAAACAGACAATTTAAAAAGTCAGAAGTATCAGAAAATCACCCATCTGTTGGAAACATAGGAGTCCATTTCAAAGTGCAATCAAGTGGCAGTCCTGCAACTAGTACCATCTCTGAGAAAGTGTTGGCTGCTTCAAAATACTTTCTACATGGTCTTAAACTGTTTCAGTCTTTTAAACCTGCTTTAACTTTTTGACATGTTTATTATGTTTTTAGTGTACTTAAAACATTTTTATAGTTTTAAATTATTTTAACCTATTCATAATGTACTCTTCCAAGAGGACTTGTGATACAGAGTGAGAGAGAAATATTTAAATAAATAACAATAAAATAAATATTGTTTCTTTTTAATGATATGCATGATGAATAAAACTGCAAATACTATTTCACTACTCTCGACTTCTCTTGAGAGAACAGAAGACAGCCCACCTCCATCCACTATTGTGGTTACTGTTTGGTTTGGAATGGGGAGACCTGAGTTCAAATTCCCACTTGTTCATGCAGCTCACAGCATGATAGTGGGGCAGTCACTTACACTCTACTAGCAGAATAGGGTAAAGACACGGAAGGACTACTTGGCGGAAGTCAATGAAGAAAAAATAAAAGCAGGGTTACACCTGAAGACTACGAAAACCAAAATAATGACCACAGTTGATTTATATAACTTCAAAATGGATGGCAGAGAAATGAAAATACAGTAGTTAGAGATTTTCTATATCTTGTCTCAGCCATTAAATAAAATGGAGACTATAGTCAAGAAAACAGAAGAAGACTGAGACATGGAAGGACAGCTATGAAGGAACTAGATATTATCCCCAGCTGTAAAGGTACATTATTAAATATCAAAGACTGAATAACCTGTACCATATCATTTCTGATTTCTATGAATGGAATGGAATGGAAAACTGAAGAGTAAGGAAAATCACCATAGGAAAAAATAAAATAAAATCATTTGAAATGCTGTGCAGAAACAAGAGTTCTACAGATGCCATGTACAGTCATCCCTCCACATTTGCTAGGGTTAGGGGCACAGCACCCCTATGATAGTGGAAAAACCATGAATAACTCTAGGACCTCCCAAACCATATTTAAGACACACAAAAAGCATGATCACCAGATTCAACCCACCATGGATTCCTTTGAGGCATCAGTGTTTCTTCAGAAGGCAAAAGTGAGTGGCTGGCGGGGCTTCCTGCCACCTCCACTGCTGCCCCACATCATTTTTAATAGGGACTTACAAGCCTCATTCACAGTTTCTCAGTCTCACAAGGCTTGCAGTATCTATTAAAAATGGCATAGGGAGGTGGCAGAGGTGACAGCAAATAATATGTGAATAATCAAATCCCCAAAAGTGAAACCTGCAAATGTGGAAGGCTGATTGTATAATGAAAAAGACAAAAATATGGGTCCAAGAGCAATCAAGCCTGAACTGTTGCTTAGAAGCTAAAATGACTAAACTGAGGCTGTCATATTTGGGAAGCATGATGAGATAATAAAGTTCATTAAAGGCAATAGGAAAAGAGGAAGACGGCATTAGAGACGGATTGGGTCCATCAAGGAAAGCATGGCCCTGATCTTGCAAGACCTGAGCAGAGCTGTTGATGACCAGGATTCTCAGAAGACTCTCACTGACAGGGCTGCCCTAAGCTGAGGCTAAATGGATGGCAAATTACAATGACAACAACACTCACACTCAGCTTTACACACCAGACTGTCCTGAGGATAGTCCCCACTTAGTTATGCCACATTGAGCATAGTGCAATGTAAGAGAAGATAAGCAACACCTCTAAGTATACTTTTTAAACACATATTTATTTCACACTCCAGAATTCAAATATAACTAGAGGCCCTCAGTTTGGTAGTCCTAATTAACTATTGCTATGAAATCAAAATAGTCATGCAAACTAGCCTTCAATTAGCAAGAGCAAATACAAATGGCTTTCCCTTCTTGCTTCTGTGATTTGAGCACTACCCAGTAGCAGCTAATGAATCTACAGTCACTCCAGGTTTTAGTCTGGAAATTTAAATGCATTAACCGAGGTGTTGAAACCATTTCTAGGACATGATTCAGCACCCTGGATAGTTCTTTAAAGTTTGAACTAAGTTTGAGCCCAGAACAGATTCACCACCACGACCCCTTATTGTTCATATAGGCACCACTGAACTTAGAATTGCTTATGGGTTGAATTCAATGCCATTAAACTGAAGATGGATAAATAATATATGAAGACCCGATAATGCAAAGTGGACAATCCTGAAGAGTTGCTACCTTATTTTGGGGAAGGTTTTCCGTAATTCTTATAACTCTGCAATCACCATAACTGCAATGTGATCAGAAGGAAATTCTAGAAATCTAATCCAGCACCTAGTTTCTTGCAGCAAACAAGTTCCTATCCCCATGGGTATTCAGAAGAGGAATGCCTCAGAATCCTGACTTTATTTAGTCATGATGGATTACAATAAAGAAGTATCAAAGGGTGAGCGCAAAACATTTCAGCTTCTGCCAAAACTGTTTGTTGCTGTTAACACTCGAATATTTCTGTTGTGTTATTCACTCTAATAAATACATGGTTTAAGTGATTAACTCCATCCTTTGGGAATACAAATTGACTGATCTGAAGGGCTGTTTGATCTTTTAAAAATCACACATAAAAGGAATGTTGATCCACATGGAATCATTAGAACCAATCCAAATTTTACGAAAGCATGGGCGCTTTTGAGTTCTCTGGAACTCTTCATCGGGATACATAATACAACAGATAAAGGAAGAACCAAACTCCTCCCCTCAAATATGGCAGAGATTCTGGCCATGAATTCTCCAATTATCAGGGAGAATACAGTCATCCTTCCACATTTGCTACGGTTAGGGGCACAGGACCCCCATGAAAGTGAAAAAACTGTGAATAACTCTAGGCCCTCCCAAACCGTATTTAACACACAAAAAGAGTCTGATCACCATATTCAACCCATCATGGATTCCTTTGAGGCATCAGGGCTCCTTCACAAGGCAGAAGTGGGGGGCTGGTGGGGCTTCCTGCCACCTCCCTTGCTGCCCCATACAATTTTTAATAGGGACTTACAAGTCTTGTTCACAGTTTCTGTCTCATGAGGCTTGCAGTCCCTATTAAAAATGGCACAGGGAGGCAGCAGAGGTGACAGCAAATAATCCGCGAATACTCAAATCTGCAAAAGTGAAACCCGCAAGCGTGGAGGGCTGACTGAATAATCAGAGACAGAAAATCCCCCAGAAATGTGTGTAAGTAGCTTTTTAAAAGTATCCACAGCTGTGGCCAGCATCCCATCACCTTGAGGGCCTGAGAGTTCTCCACATGCCATGAAAGCAGCCCCTGTTGAACTTCTGCCCTTCCACATCACCCCCACCAACAAACTGAACCAACCTAGAGAACCCTCCCCACCTCAGTCCCATTTTTAAGAAAAATACAGACCAAGGCTATATCCGCACTAGCTTGTTATAGTGCTGCTATTCCACTCTCAACATCCTATGGAATCCTGGGGTTTGCAGTTTAGGGAATAGGAAAAGAGGAAGACAGCATTAGAGATGGACTGGGTCCATCAAGGAAAGCATGGCCCTGATCTTGCAAGACCTGAACTGTTGCTTAGAAGCTAAAATGACGAAACTGAGGCTGTCATATTTGGGAAGCATGATGAGATAATAAAGTTCATTAAAGGCAATAGGAAAAGAGGAAGACTGCATTAGAGATGGACTGGTCCATCAAGGAAAGCATGGCCCTGATCTTGCAAGACCTGAGCAGAGATGTTGATGACCAGGATTCTCAGAAGACTCTCATTGACAGGGCTGCCCTAAGCTGAGGCTAAATGGATGGCAAATTACAATGACAACAACACTCACACTCAGCTTTACACACCAGACTATTGTGAGGATAGTCCCCAGTTAGTTATGCCACATTGAGCATAGTGCAATGTAAGAGAGGATAAGCAACACCTCTAAGTATACTTTTTAAACGCATATGTATTTCACACTCCAGAATTCAAACACAACTAGAGGCCCTCGGTTTAGTAGTCCTAATTAACGATGGCTATGAACTCAAAATAGTCATGCAAACTAGCCTTTAATTAGCAAGAGCAAATACAAATGGTTTTCCCTTCTTGCTTCTGTGATTTGAGCCCTACCCAGTAGCAGTGAATGACTCTACAGTCACTCCAGGGTTTTAGTCTGGAAATTTAAATGCATTAACCAAGGTGTTGAAACCATTTCTAGGACATGATTCAGCACCCTGGATAGTTCTTTAAAGTTTGAACTAAGTTTGAGCCCAGAACAGATTCACCACCACGACCCCTTATTGTTCATATAGGCACCACTGAACTTAGGCCATTTCCGCACTAGCCTGTTATAGCGCGATGATTCCACTTTCAACATCGTCTGGAATCCTGGGGTTTGCAGTTTCGGGAGGGGCCGGCCGGCCCCTCCCGAAACTGCAAACCCCAGGATTCCAGACGATGTTGAAAGTGGAATCATCGCGCTATGACAGGCTAGTGCGGAAATGGCCTTAGAATTGCTTACGGGTTGAATTCAATGCCATTAAACTGAAGATGGTTAATTAATATCTGAAGACCCGATAATGCAAAGTGGACAATCCTGAAGAGCTGCTCCCTTATTTTGGGGGAGGTTTTCCGTCATTCTTATAACTCTACAATCACCCTAAGTGCCATGTGCAAGAGTAAATACAAACGGCTTTCCCTTCTCGCTTCTGTGATTTTTGAGCCCTACCCAGTAGCAGCGAATGACTCTACTGTCACGCCACGGGATGTTGAAAGTGGAACAGCAGCGCTATCGTAAGCCAGTGCGGAAGCGATCCGAGGCGAAAGAGGAGAGGAGCCGCCGCAGCCGCCGCCGCCCGCGCGCGCGCCGCACGAGGTCCCCCGACCCTCAGCGGGAGGCCTGGTCGCTCGCGCGGCTCCGCCCCCTCCGCAGCGCCCGCCCGCCGCAGGTTGGCGCTGGAAACCCGGAGCCTTCGCCCGCTGCTGCGCCCTCTTCTCCCTCGCGCCGGCGGCCGGGGAGCGCTGGACGCGGAGGAGCGCGAGGACCCGGCGTGGAAGGGGGACTTCGCTGCGGCGGCGGCGGCGGCGGCGGCTGGAAGAGGCAGAGGAGGGACGCCGAGAGGAGCGGGAAGGAGCGCGGCTCCCCCTCGCCGGCCGCCGGGTAAGCGGGCGCCGCCGACTCTCCTTCTCTCTCCGCCGCCCTCCCCGGTGCGATTCCTTTTCGGCGGCGTTGCAGTGTACACAGAGCAAAGGTACGTCGACGCGGGGAAGGGGGGGCGGTTTAAAGCCACAAGCGCCTTCCTTGTGAGGCCCCGTCTGGTGAGGCTCCCTGGAAACTAATCTTTGCACTGATCACCTTTTTATTTTCGGCCCGGTGTGCGTTTCCTTTGGCCATTTCCGCACGAGGCTGTTCTAGCGCGATGATTCCACTTTCAACCTCCTCTGGAATCCTGGGGTTTGCAGTTTCGGGAGGGGCCGGCCGGCCCCTCCCGAAACTGCAAACCCCAGGATTCCAGAGGAGGTTGAAAGTGGAATCATCGCGCTAGAACAGCCTCGTGCGGAAATGGCCTTAAAGTTGGGCGGATCGGGTTCAGGAGGGACGTTACAGAAGCGCCTCGTTCTCCGGGGGAGCTCAGGGTGACCGACCTCCTTCTGGCCAGATCGGAAACCTTTGTAATTGAGGGGTGCCTGCGATGAATTTTCTCTGGAGGAAAAAAAGAAACATTCCTGCAGAGGGAAGAGTCGAAATGGCACTGAACTTAGGCGAGATTCCGGCTGCTCGACAACTAGTTTCGTGAAGGCATGGAGTTAGTTTGTGCAGAGCATCCAGTCTGGGGAAATAGCCCAGCTGCTGCAGACGGTGTTGTTTGCAGGGTTACCGTTGCATTTTCGGGTTGTGAGCATTATTTCTTGGACCATTTCCGCACTAGGCTTTTATAGCGCGATGATTCCACTTTCAACATCCTCTGGAATCCTGGAGTTTGCAGTTTCGGGAGGGGCCCGTCGGCCCCTCCCGAAACTGCAAACTCCAGGATTCCAGAGGATGTTGAAAGTGGAATCATCGCGCTATAACAGCCTAGTGCGGAAATGTCCCCTTGATGTCATTTGTATCGCGTCTGACCACTCAGAAGCTGGGCCGTGCTGCCCTGTTGTATTGGGAGGTGCAGCCTGGCTTATCCAAAACTGAGATGCCTTTGGATTGTTCAGATAAGGAGCCTGAACATTATGTAACATGGAAAGTCTTGAATTCACCCGGCAACCCTTTTCTCCTCCAGCCCCCTTCTCCCCATTGAGTTATTTTTTTTAAAAAAAAAGTAGGATAGCACTTTATCCTTTTTAGAAGAAAACTTGTATGGAAGAGAAAAGGGCAGGGGAGATCTCCTCCAGTAAGTTTAGGATGCCGTTGCTTAAAAGGGGTTGAAATTATTTGACTTTTAAGAGGCTGAACTGAGATGCTGTTCAACTTTAAGAGGTTCCTCTTTTTCTCTGTTACCTGATACATCCAAGGAGGGGTTGATCTGCCATATTGGAGCATTTGGGATTCCTCTGATATCTCCATAGATTAAAAAAAAAGGATAATGAGAAGTTGTATTTAAAATGTTTAAAATGGTCATATCCTAGAATTAAGAAGTTCCTTAATCAAGATGAGTCCATGCATATAACTGCAGCCTCTTGCCTTGCCAGACTAGATTTGTACCATGGATATTTAAACTGGCTCTTCTCTCTAGCAAAACAAAAGGGAGAGCGAGTGTTGCCGATGGATGAACACAGTGATGGCATTAATTATGAAAGGGAAGACGACATAGCACCCTCAAGCCTCAGACTTCTAGCACTGATTTTTAATTTTGTGGTTTCTGCTAGCCAAGTGTGTTGGAGGCAGGTGGTGTGTCACTTTAGAAAGGTGATGAAGTGGTTACTGTGAGGACAGTGAACTCTAACAAAGTTGAAGAGGGAAGCATGTAGGGAACCACTCTTGGTATAACGAAGCTAATGGGGCTATAGGACATTTTTAATAGCAGCAAGATTAAGCAAAACTTTTTAAAAAAGTGTTCAGATGGAATCGTCCTCCATTGTACCACTCTGAGCAATGATAACTGTGACAGATAATTTTTTAAAAAATAAGATGCCATGATTTTCTTTAATAAGCAAGGTGATTTCCCCAATCCTCTTCAACTGGAAGTAAATACAGAGGAAACAGTTGTGACATATAGAGATGCAAGTGATTCCACTTTGGTATAATCCTGGAGTGAGCACTAATCTTGATAGTAATCTTTTGTCTATGTATCTTTGCATTATGCTACTTAACTTCAAATCCAGACACTGTTGTTGGAAAGGACATATTTTTGTCATTCTTGCTATGCTGTATGAGTTTTCCAAGGCTGCTAAATCTATCTGGAATAGAGATTCATTGAACTCATTAGGGTTTATTTTGGAGTAGATGTGTATACTATTGTACTGTAAAAAGCTGTTCTACTGTAGCCCTTTCAGACATTATAGCAAAACCAGAAGTGAGATGTAACGTGAATGAGCAGAGGCATGCTTAATTTTCTCAGGTATTTTGTACAGTTCCAACTGTTCTGTTATCTTGCTTTTCTCGTAGGAGTGCATATTGTATGCTGTTTCAAGTATATTTGATGTGTCTTTAAACTTTGAGTATTATGAATGGAAAACTGGTCAGCATTTTATAATTTTTCAGTAACTAGGTGTAGCAGCTGCACTTTGTATCTGCAAGAAAGATATTTGCAAGAACTTCCTTTGAGAATGACTAACCTGGAAAAAAAAACCTAGAACCACTGATGTGGGTTGGGATACTAGAGGAATGTTCTTAGCCAAGGCTTGTTGACACAAGCAGGAACAAATTGTTACTTGATAATTGTTTCCTAGGGCAGTTATCCAGAGCTAATACCCCTGTTTACACAAACAAGTATATCACCTGGGTTCCTCATGAAATTTATTCACCTGCTACCCTGTTTCTCCATGGCATGTTGAACTTTACCCATTAGCAATAACTAGCTTGATTACCTGATCATTGGTGTCAGGAGAAAAGGTTTTGCTGATTAGAGGTTCTCTTTCCATGGATTTCAACTCTTATGTGTTAGTGAAGAAGCTAGTTAGATGAACTGAGGAACTGCTGTGTCACAGTAACTTATCCACTGACTGCCTGTGGTTCAAACTGAAAGGTGTTGGTGGGCTCACCCTATGGTGGTAGATGTGACATTTCCACAGCTCAGACCATAGGAAAGTTGAAGGTTTGCCTCTAGAGGCTACTGTGCTGTTTATGCCACACATAATTAAAGGTGCTTGCTCTATACTAAATAACTTTGTGTTTGTAAATTTGTAATGATTGATTTTGAATACAGCAACTATTTGGGCTGGCTAGAACTCATTTTTCAATCTAGATCCCTTCATTTTTCTGACATTTTAGCTACCTTAATGCAAAGTTGATTAGTTTTTGCATTGTACTAGCATAGACTGGTCCCTAAATAAGTTCAAGCTCCCTCTATACTAACTAGTAAGGCAGCTCATGTATTGTCAATGTACTGATACATATTTAATGTTGACATTATCAGTATAAAAATAGGACCCAGAGACACAAAGATTTACCATAGATTCCAAGTGGAGCTTCGGAGGCAATGTCCTGCACTCAAAATCACCCTGCCCCTTTCTTGTCTATGGCCTGGGACCTTAGACTCCTTTCCTGAAATATGGCAACAGCAAACATTCTGTATCTCCCATGACGGAAGGCTTTAGCCCTTCTTGAAGTTACTGAATTTAATGTCCTACCTATATATGGAGTTTGGCTATTCGATTTTAGCTGGCCCAGTTCTCTTTTCACTGTATCAAGGCCAAGCTGTAGGTAATGCTCACTGATGAACCAGGAGTTAAGCCAGAGATCACTGAGAAATATACCCAATTCATGGAGACCTTATTGTTCAGCACAAACAGAAGGCTTTTTGGGGGCCTTTTCTCTTCAGGAAATTTCAGTCATCAGTCTGCATGAGCATGACCAATCTAGATACTGAGAATATTTCAGTGTGAGGTTTTGGAGTACCTTCTCTAATATCCTCACTGTATTCATTCAGAGACCAGGACCTTCCTTTTGTGGCAGCCATTTAGTTTTTACTGATTTGTCATCATTAGGTATTTACTACATTTTCACATTTTCACATTGGGACTCGCAGTCTTTTTTGTTGTTGTTGCCATTTTATTATGTGTTTTGAATTTTTAGATTGTAAATCACCCCAAGGAAATTCACCAGTTGGATTGTATAAGAACAATCAGTGTTGCAAGCTGCAGTTCTGATAGGTCACTAGATATATAGACTCCAAGGTTCCAGTCCCAGCTTCTGTAGCTTACGATTCCATGTCCTTGAAGTTTCATAAGGGTCTGTGTAGTATAGAGCACATTATCTTGTCATCAGAAATCCCCTGAATCATCAAGGCTTCTTAGGAAATCTGTAACAGAGAAAGTGGATCCTTGCTCACATGACAAAACATAAAATGTTTTCTCTCCATTGGGAACTCAATATGATTTGCTGCCCCCCCCTTTTTTGTTTTTTTACAGTACAGGCTTCCCCCACTTATCTGACAGGTTAGGGACCAGAGCACTGTCAAAAAGTAGAAAGCGTTGAAAAGTGGAACCCATCTACTATAGGGAACATGAAGGACTTACAGAGGCTCTCTTGAGACCAACTGCACACACGGGCTGCTTGTGAAGACTCTCAGCTGGCTTGGCATCTTTTTTCCCCTTTGAGTATGCTTTGCAAACAACACATGCACAGTCCCAAGTGAATCTCCACAGACAAGAAGAACTACTTGCCATACAGACAGGTTCCATTAATTCAAGCAAGGGATCCACTCTTTCCATAGGCAAGTCTTGGGACCATGCATGTATGCAAGCAGTCCCAAGCGAGCCTCTATACGCAGGAAGAACTGACAGAAAAGTGGATCCCATGTCAAATTAATGGGACTTGCCTTTAATTTGGAAGGATTAAAAGAGCAAGTTGTCAGGTAACAGGGTGTCAAAAGGCAAGGGCTTCCTGTATACGTCCAGAAAGAAAATGCAAACATGATACATTTTTTAAAAAATTGGCAACCCATGAGTACAGTGTTTCTAATGAATCTCCCCACCCCCATCTACCGTAATTAAAGTGCTGTGCTGCCACTTCTCTTTTGGAAAGGGAAATGAAAAATAGCAAACTACTATGAACTGCTATGGGTGAAGGTTCTTGGGTTTCAGGCCTGTAAACAATTAGGCTTTGCAAAGCTATCAGTAATCAAATGCAGCATCTCTTTTAAAATATTCCAAGCAGGACTCCTTTTAAGGTAGTATTTTTCCTTATCCTGTCTTGTGGGGTAGGTCACTAGGAATCCATTCTCACTAGAATATATACCACTATTGATTTCTACAAAAATAAAAACTCCAGAAGTCTCATCATTTTACCAGTGCCTCATGGTTGCTTGTGGTATTTTGGATCTGTTTCTTAAATCTCTGCAGTTAAGCCCAGTAATTGTGTGCTTAATGGTGATTGTGCATGGCGTCAAAAATGTCCCCTACATCTCATTTGTTAAGTTTAATTTATGGTTTAGGATCAAGTTTTGAAGATTATCCAGCACCTTCAAAATACTCTACTGCGGGGGGGGGAGAGAGAGAGAGAAAGAAAGGAAGGAAGGAAGAAAAAAAGGAAGGAAGGAAGGAAGGAAACTATCTGTAGTAGCTAACATAGGTGAGAAGTGGAGGCAGCCTTGTAGCCAAAATGGGTCAACCAAGAAACAAAAATAAAGGATCAGCATGACTGGGAAAACCCCAAGGCTTGCAGAAGTATACAAATTAGGATACAAAGGCCTAAATAGAGTTTTTTAAAAATTTCACCCCAAAACTACTCAGTGAGAACTGAGTGGTAAGTATGAGAGGGAGGGGTGAAAAACTGGGGGAGTGGGAATTGTGTGGTGTATCCTGGAAGCTGACATGGCTGTTGCCTGAATACAAGCACTCTGCACTTTGTTGAAGTCCTACTTGTTAATTATAGCTAGGGTTGAGTTTGGGCCAGTGTTCAGCCCTAGAACTTGTTTTCTGTACTAGATTTAGCAGAGATATATGTACAATGAATGCCTCTGGGCATATGAAGTACAAATTTGCCACAGTACAAATTTGCGCTTACATATCTACAATCTTGTGCATGATATGGTTTCCAAAAAGTCCTAAAACCCTAAATTCAAGTGGTTTTTAAAATAAAAATAAATAAATAAATAAACAAAGAGAGCTGGGATCATGCCAATATTCCTGCTCGTTCAAGATCAGGTGGTACATTCAAAAATAGCATTGACTTCTTAAAAACTTAGTACTAATGAGTTGGTCTTTCATCTATGCTTTTCCTCATTCCCTTAGACAGACACATTCTACTGTGTCCTTAAATCTATTTTCAAAATCTCCACAAGTGAGTGGGAGAAACTGGCATTCACAACTGTTTTATCTTCCTAGCTTCTGCAGAGGCCAGAGGCCAAAAAATGTAGTCTTTTTAAAAGTCTGAGGAATGGAGGATAATGAGGGTCTTGAAACAAAGCCACAGTTGACGTGTATCTCTGGCACTGGCCTCCTTCCACAATCGTTCATATAGCATGGATTATTTAAACAACATGTCTGAAACTGGCCTTGCTGAATCAAAGATATGAGCAAGGCCAAAGTTGTGACAGTTGTTTTTCAGGTGCATGATGATGTAGGGCGAGGAGGGCAGCATGGAAGTTACTGAAACAACACTGAGGCAAAGGGAGGTGTGTGGTATCTTAAGCTTCAGTCTTTTTTGTCTGTATACCTTGATAAGCGAAATGTGTTCCAAAAAGAAAGAAAAGTACTGTAAACCTAAATGTGCCATGAAGAAGTCAAGCAAAAGGAAAGACTTTGATCTAATCTTTTTAAATAAAGCCAAAGAAAAGACATGTGGTTCTGGAAGACAGCAACACATGAAAAGGTATCCACTGAAGAAGCACAGTAGAGAAATGTTCTTATAAAACTGATGAGAGGTTAGATAAAAGAAGAAACAGAGAGAATGGTGATAGGATACACAAAAAGAACCAGATTGAATCAATTTAACAGTTCTGTTCAATGTGTCAGTTGCCAGAGTAATGCCTAGCATAACTGAAAGGAATCCAGATAAGGATAAAACGAGACACGACAGAGCAACCATGTTTGTTGTTCATGTTTCTGCCCAGTTCTTGTATAAAATATATGAGACCTAATTTTAACAGCCAGAGTAACAGATGAGTCAGGGGAGGTGAACCCCTGTTCCCCTATTCTTTTTCCCCCCACTGTGAGTGAGCTGCACTGAGAAGAAAAAAATGTCTCATGTGTCAGAGGGCAGGGTTCAATGGCACCTCAGTTGTATGCCACATTTGGTCTGAAATAAGCATTCGTCTGCCTGAGATGTTAATAGGTGATTATTTATTTATTTATTTCATTTGTGTATTCCATTGGACCTTGAAAGGTCTTCTGCTAAAAACCTGTGCGTGGGAAACTGTTACTCAAAGCTGTGTGTCTGCTTGTACCCATAAAAAGCAAAGAATTTGATGTCCAGTATAGAGTCTGCATGCCATGGACATGGTCATTATTGGAATCCCCTCAAAATTGTAGCCTGTCCTGCCTCAGTTAAAGCGTCAGTAATATGAGGAAGTTGTCTTGATATTCACCTTCTACCCCTGCAGACATGTGCGGGGAGCAATAGAGAGAAATTTCCAGAGATGGTAATAAAAGCAAGAGCAGCAGCAGCAGCAACAACAGCAGAGGGTTCAGTGGTAAAACACATTATGGATATAGAAGGCCTCAGTTCAGTCATGGCTTCATCAGTTACAAGGATGAGGTAGTGTTGATGCAAAAGAGCTCTGCCTGTTGCCATGGAAAACCAGTCAGAGTAGACAGTAACAGCATTTGGGGAGATAGAGGGAGACTTTTTGGACTATACCTCCCAACCTGCTCTAGCCAACATGGTCAGGGTATTCTGGAAGTGCTCCTAAAAAGCACTTTTCCATGCTCTGAACGGCTAGGTGAATAAATAGTCTGAGCTGATCGTGAGGCTGTTTTCTGTGTGTTCTCATTTTATGTCTGCAGGCTGCAGAACCCAATGTAAGTAAATATACAGGTATTTTTGCTCAGCTTACATAACAACTACAACAGTTGTAAATTCCTTTGAGGCAAAATTTGGAAAGATATTTCAAATGCAGCATTCTCATACTCCTGCCATTGTGGGTCCTAGGTCTGCCTTCTTATTCCAAAAAGAATCCCAGCGCATCAGGATGTATACGGAGGACTAGTTTCCTAACCCTAGACAATCTTTTGTTTCTTTTTCCTTCTGCAGTGACCTTTGGCCAGCTTGCTGTTGCTGTTGTTTTGCTTCACTTTCCTGTATGGATGAGCTTCTGTTAACTATGTGTCTGGATCCTCATGGAATGAGGACCTCAATAAAATTGCATTCCCCTAGGGGCTGCTTCTTTACATTTTTTTAAAAAGAAGCAGATGAGGTTCAAATTAGACTCCAGGTGTTTCTAGATAAGGCTTTTATTGTGCAACACTCAGCTTGCCTCAAACATGGAATTTTACAGGAGGATCCCCATCAAAGATGTTGTCTCCTGTTTGTGTCCCTCCTGTGTTTTACCCTTGCAACTTTAATCTTCTTTGCTTGCTGCAAAATCTGTTAAGGAAGGGAGCATGGAATAGCTTTTGACTGCTAATGCCTGGAAATGTCCCTTTCACCCAAATATGAATTTGTTCCAATCACATGTGAGAATTGTGCTTGAGTGTGGGTTGTGGTTTCCGATTTCTACAGTTTGCACGTATGCTTTTAAAAAAAAAGCTAAAAAACTTTTGTCTGTTTCCTGAAGTCTGTCCTTCATTCTATTCCATGTTTCATTTTGTTTTTTTGCCTTAGGTGAATGGAGGAAAAAAACATTTGGAAGAAGAGACTGAAAAAGGGGGTTAAGTTCTGGTGTCCTAGTATGTCTTTTGTTCTGAAAACCAGAGCCATGAATAGACCTGACTTTAAACTAATAAGGCTACCCAAGTGACAAATCTAGTTTGGTTCTAGGCCATGAAGATTAATGAGGACTCTTCAGTTGTGCCTAGTACACAGCAAAGAAGTTGGCAGAGCTTTTCAAAGTGATGAGTATTTTATAGAAAGACCCCAAAAGACCAGGAGTGGAACTCTTCCTGGTTACCTACTATGAAAAATTTGCTTCAAGGTAGAAACTACTTGTATTTTCCTTCAACTAGATGTCACAGTTATCACAGTATCTCAGGAAGTATCTAGTATTCCATCTAATCAGGTTTCTTAGAATCAGTCTCACTTGTTCTTGCAGCCTGATGATGTGGACAAGATGCTTGAATCATTCCATCTTACCACATGTAACTTGACCATTGACAAGTTGAGTAGAGATGGATTGATCAGGGGGTTGAGCAGGTGATAAATTCATCATTATGTCAGGGGGAAGTGTCTGCCACTTTGAAGATGATCTCCCTTGACACAGAAGTATGTGAGAACAGCAGTTCCACTACCATCCTATATTGTATTCTTGGGGAAGATGCTGGAGCAAATGGTAGCTATATAACTTCAGATGTTTTGGGAGGAAAAAGATCATCTGGACCCATTTCAGTTTGGTTTCAGACCAGAATATGGTACTGAAACAGCTTTAGTTGCCCCAAATGATGACTACTTTATATGAAAGACGAAGAGGATGTTGCCCTGAAGATCCTGCTGGATCTCTCAGTAACTTTTGATACCACCAACCACTGTATCCAACTTGGACTGGCTCTGTGAGGCAGAAGGCACTGTGCTACAGAGGTTCTGCTCTTATTTTTAGGATTGGTTTCAGAGTGTGATGAGGAGCATTCCTGTTAATCCCAAATGAAACCACCACTAGCGCTTTGTATAACTGCAGCCCCTGTCCCTGGAGCTTGGCGAACAGGAACTCAGCAAACAAGGGCAAGACCGATAGGCATTTTGCATGGGTGTGGTGGAAGAGAAAGTGTAAGGTGAGCTTGTGTCTGTTGAGTTAAACATCCCTAGCACCAGAGAATCTTTCGGGAGCATTTGTTGGATTAAGGCTGTTTGTTCCTGTGAGCTGAGCAGAGGCTTGATTGTATGCTCATTGGTGCTTTATTGTTCTTTTGTGTGCAAGTGCTGGTCCTCTGCCTGACCATGTGGTCTCAGAGTGGGGGGCATCTGCTGAGAGAAAGTGAGAGACTTTGTTGGGAGAGGAGTTAGTAGCCACCAGCTCTCTATATAACTTCAACCCCAGTCCCTGGAGCTTGGCAAAGAGGAGCTCAGCTGACAGGGGCAATTGTTCTGTTGGGAGTGTTTAGCAGGGAGTTTTGAGGGGAAGGCCCAGAGTTCTTTTTCACTGCCTAGTTAAGATTACTGAATAGAGATGGTGAGGGAACTGCTGAGTCACCTGCAACAGCTGTTTGTGTTCTTGTTGTGTTCTTGTATGCTTGTGTTCTTTCCAGAGGATGTGGTTAGCTACACCTGTAACAAGTGCAATTTGGTTGCCTTGTTGGAAGAGATAGTCCAGCAACTTGAGGCCTGTGTATCTACTTTTCAGCATATTAGGGAGCATGAGGTTTTCTTGGATAGAGTGGAGCAGACTGTCCTGGAGGAGGAACACACAGGGGATGTCGCTGAGGAGGAGGGCAGTTCCCAAGCACAGAAAGTAGATGCTTGGAGGAATGTAACACATAGAAATAGAAGGACCAGGTATCATTCTGTGAATTTGGAGCTATTGAATTGATTTGAAGCTATCTCCTTTATCAGTGTGAAGAAGAAGAAGACGAAGAAGAAGAAGACGAAGAGAAACAAGGGCAGCAGTGTCAGTCCTCATGGAATGGGCCCTGCTAATCCCCAGAGGAGACGTGTGGTGGTGGTAGGGGACCCCCCATTGGGTGAAACTGAAGCAGTGATTTGCAGGCCTGGCAGGATGTCTTGAGAGGTGTAGTGTTTCTCTGACACAAAAATTGTGATGTAGCAAAGTGGCTGGCAAGACTCATCAGGCCCCTTCCTTTTGATCCACATGGGATTCAATGCCACCGCAAGGCATAGCCTTCAGGAAATTACAAGGAATTGTGAGGCTCTGGGTAGGAAGTTGGAGGACCTTGATGCACAGGCTATCATTTCATCTTTCTTCCTAGTTGAAGGACATGGCCCAGAAAGAGAGAGCAAAATAGTGGAGATGAACAACTGGCCCCCACAGATGGTGCTGCCAGGAACAGTTTGGTTTCTTGGACCATGATCTGCAGTTTCATAAAGGTGGACTTCTGGAAAGTGATGGGTTGCACCTCACAGCAATTGGTAGGAATGTTTTCACTGAGAATCTCATAAACCTGATGAAGATGGCTTTAACCTGAGTCAGCCGGGGGGACAGATCGTATTCTTGAGGGCAGGGGTTCCTCAAGTTCTGGAGATAATAGCCTGAATGTTACAGGGAGAACTGGATGTTTTATACAAGAACCCAACAGTGGGAGGGGAAAAATGAACAGCTAGATGGAACAGCCCATGAGCTTAGATGTCTCTACACTAATGTACAGAGAATGGTAAATAAGATGAACTTGAACTCTTAACACAGCAAAGCAAATATGACATAATACGCATCACTGAAGTTTGGTGGGATGAGTCTCATAATTGGAATGTGGTAATGGAGGGGTATATTTAAGAAAAATAGACCAAACAGGGAAAGAGGAAGAATAGCACTGTATGTCAAGGATGTTTATACCTGTAAAGAGATTCATGACTAATCTCTTGGAAGTCACATTGAGAGCGTCTGGGTAAAAATTAAGGGGGAGAAAAACAACAGTGCTATTACTGTGGAGGTTTTCTACAGTCTTCAAAGCCACACTGGGAGCCTGGACAATGTCTTCTTGGAACAGATGACCAAACATTCAGAAAAGACAGATGCAATAGTAATGGGAGATTACAACTATTCTGATATTTGTTGGAAGTCAAGGTCTGCCAAGAACATAAAGTCCAACAAATTCCTCACTTGCCGTACAGACAATTTCATTACCTAGAAGGTGGAAGAGGCAACAAGAGGATCAGCAATTTTAGATTTGATCCTAACCAAGTTAGAATCAGATCTATGGTGAAATTGGAGGGATCCTGAGTGGGAATGACCATGTTCTCCTGAAGTTTGTTATACAGAAGAAAGGAGAAACCAAGCCTGGTCAGACTCACATTCTAGACTTTAAGAAAGCTGATTTCAGTAAACTTAAGGAAATTCTAGGTGTGATCGTATAGTCAGGAATACTAAAAGAGAAGAGAGTACATGATGGATGGGAATATTTTAAAAGTGGGATATTGAAGGCACAATTTCAATCGGTGAGGAGGAAAAATGAGAGGTGTTTAACAAAACTGGGATGGATGTCTAAACAATTTTCAACCAAGGTAAGATTTAGAAGAGGCATGTGCAAGAAATGGGAAAGGGAGGAAATCACCAAAGAAAAATTCAAACAAATAGCTGGTATGTGCATGGAGAAAGTCAGAAAAGCTAAAGCCCAGAACAAGCTCAGGTTTTCTAGGAAAAAAATTAAAAAACAATGAAAAGGAGGCTTTTGTTGTTGTTGTTATGTCCATAACAAAACGAAAAACAAGGAAATGGTATGACTACTACATGAAGAAGATGGTGAATTGTTAACAGGGGATAGAGAAAAGGCAGAACTACTCAATGCTTTCTTTGCCTCAAGTCTTCTCCCAAAAGGAGAACAGTGCTCAACCTGGAGGAAATGGAGTGGATGATAACAGTACGGGAAATGCAGCACAGAATAGGTAAAGAGGTAATACAGGAATACTTAGCTACTTTAAATTAATTTAAATCTCCAGGGCCAGATGAACTACCTCCAAGGGCATTAAAAGAACTGATAGAAGTAATCTCAGAACCACTGGCATTAATCTTTTGAGAATTGCTGGAGAACAGGAGAAGTCCTAATAGACTGGGACATTTCCCCCTATCTTCAAAAAGGGCAGGGGAGAAGGACCCCAGTCAGCATGACATCAATAGCAGGAAAGATTCTAGAGCAGATCACAGACAATCTAAAAAGCATTTAGAAAGCTATGCTGTGAACACTAAAGTCACCATGGGTTTCTCAAAAACAAGTCATGTCAGACTAATCTTCTCTCTTTTTATGATTGAGTTACAAGATTGGTAGACAAAGGGATTGCTGTGTACATAGCATATCTTGATTCAATAAGGCCTTTGAAAAGGTTCCCAATGATATTCTTGCAAACAAGCTAGTAAAATATGAGCTGGACTTTGCTACTACTAGTGGGATTTGTATCTTGTTGACTGGCCATACCCAAAGAGTGCTCACCAATGGTTATTCCTTCATCCTGGAGAGAAGTAATGAGTGGAGTGTCACAGTGTCCTGTCCTGTGCCCACTGCTAGTCAACATCTTTATCAATTACTTGGATGATGGAATAGAGGGCATTCTTATCAATTTTGCAGATTACACCAAATTAGTAAGGATGACTAATAACCCACAGGACAGGACCGGAATCCAAAATGACCTTAACAGATTAGAGAGCTGGGTCAAAAGTACCAACTTCAGCAGGGAGAAATGTAAGGTAGGATGTGTAGGCAGAATAATAGAAATACACAGATTTAGCACTGGCTTGAATATGGTCCATGTGAAAAAGATCTAGGTGTCTTAGTAGACAACAAGTTGAACATGAGTCAACAGTGTGATGTGGCAGCTAAAAAAGCCAATGTGATTCTAGGCTGCGTTAACAAAAGTATAGTTCTAGATTGAGAGAAGTAGTAGTACCCCTCTATTCTGCTTGAGCAAGCTTGTTTTCTTCTGCTCCAGAGACACAGAGCAATGGATTCAAACTAGAAGAAAAGAGATTCCAACTAAACACTAGGAAGAACTTCCTGATAAGAGCTTTTCAACAATGCAATACACTGCCTTAGAGTGCGGTGGAGTCTCCTTCTCTGTTTTTAAACAGAGGCTGGATGTCAGTCTGTTGGGGGTGTTTTGGTTGTATATTCCTGCATGGCAGGGCATTCGACTGGATGGCCCTTGTGCTCCCTTCCAATTCTATGATTCTGTGAAACCCTATCCTCCCTCATCTTTGATACCTGTACTAAGCTGCTGGGTGAGAATGTTAAAAGGTTTGGAGTTGGCTTCCATCAATATGCCTTTCTCCCTGATTTTCTAGCTTTCCACTGTTGTATTTTATGTGTAGAAGTAGTCAAACATGTAAGTCATTCACTCCTGCAGTAAATATCAGAGATCCTGCTCATCCACACTGGGATTAGATTTTTAAAAAGCAAAGGTACTTTTGTAGAAAAATTGAAAGTGTGCTGGCCTACTTCAGAAACCAGTCCTGTTTCCACCTAATACACTCTTCTGTGTAAACCTCTTAAACTCTGCTTTCCAAGCTGGCACGGTCTGTAGCAGCCCTCCAGCAATAGCAAAGAAAAGAGGAAGGCATATGGTAATGTTAGTAGTCCTTGAGGGGGAAAAAAGCTGCATTTCCCAAAGTGTATCAGGTCCTGGTACACAGCCAAAGACTAATAGAAAGTATTTCCTTTTTTACATTGATTTCTTCCTACCATCAGCCACAACAGTCAAGTGAGAAGGATGTAAACTTCAAGTGTTGTATGTGCTCACGCTATCTTTAAAGGCAATGCTGTAGTGTTAAGTTTTTAAAGTCTGAGCTCTAATTGTGACATTTCCCATAGCCATGCCCTCAGAAAGACTCCAAAAGCGCAGGCATCTGTGCTGATCTTTATCAACAAATCAGTTCAGGAAGTTTTCATCTCTGTAAGGAGCTGGTGTTTTGTAACACTAATGGTTCTTAATTATCTATTCAAGACAGATAAATTGTTTCTGGGTGCACTCTTACCCATAACTATTGATATGTCCACTTAGGATATCTGGAGCTTGTATATAACTGGGGGCAGCTTCCTACCCATGAATATCTGCTGCAAAGTCCTAACGGAAGGAATGTAAACAAGTTATGGTTTTCTCCTGGGCTTTGGTTCAGGTGGTAGGACATTTCTGTTTTATTTGTTATGTAATTATGGTTGTTTTGCCCATTTAAAATTTTGTTCTAGTGAAATGACTTAATTTTTTACATCATCATCATTATTATTATTATTATTATTATTGTTATTGTTATTGTTATTGTTATTATTATTATTATTATTATTATTAATTATTATTATCATCATCCAGCACAGCACTAAGGAGACTCACACTTTTACAAAACTATAATTGTTGTGGCCACTATACGTAATGTTATGGGGTAGGGTTTTTTTTTTAATTGTCTAAAGATGTGTAATTTAAAGAATAAGTTAAAAAATGCATACTGTGAATTCTAATGTGGCCAAAGACTGCTTTGTTAACAGTTGCTCTTAATAATTCAACACTGAGCCTCTTCTATTGTGCAGTAGCATTATATCTATTGCTCTTCTTTCTACATTTTTTCTGGTCAAGATAAATAGTAGCAGTCATGTGATTTTGCTCCTGTTGGGAAGTCTGACCAATATTTATGTATTCCAAAATTAACATTGTTTCATCTGTAGGACACACCACTGGTGTATACATTTCATAAGTATGTTTGTCTACTATAGTTCTCTATATGCTTGAGAATCATATCTGTCTTTTTTCCCCCTGTTTGTAGGCCATGTAATTGCACCACAAAAATTGGTGGTGGGCCCTGGATGAAAATAGAACATGTGTTTTAGTACATTAATTTTAGTACATTAAAAGGAATACTGTGCCTATTCCATATATATATATGTGTATACACACACACACACAGAGATATATATATATATATATTCTATAAAAGTGCTGCTCATAGTTGTGGTTCATATTGGCTGCCAGTTAGCAATGAGCTTCCAGGAAAAAAAAGAAACCATTGTCATAGCCATGTTTAAATATTTGAAGGGATGCCATGTAGAGGAAGGAGAGGGCTTGTTTTCTGCTGCTCCAGAGACCAGGACAAGGAGCAATGGATTCAAGCTGCAGGAAAGGAGATTCCACCTGAACCTCAGGAAGAACTTCCTGATGGTCAGGGCTGTCCAGCAGTGGAATATGCTGCCTCGGAGTGTAGTGGAATCTCCTTCTTTGGAGGTTTTTAAGCAGAGGCTGCATGACCATCTGTTGGGAGTGCTTTGAGGGTGTTCCTGCATGGCAGGGGGTTGGACTGGATGGCCTGTGTGGTCTCTTCCAACTCTACATTTCTATGATTCTATGATTCACCAATCAGTATAAATATGATGACTGTCCCTCGCACACTGTGACAAAAACATCTGCTGATTCCCCACATCAATTATCTCAAGAAGCAATGTTCTACAGCATAATTTCTATAAAATGCAAAGCATACCTCACACTTGATTGACCCTATATAGAGGAGGCTTCAGTTTATATATCTTGTTTAGTAAATGATCAAAGGTTGTTGTGTCAGACCGAAGAATTATCAAAGGCAAGTGTATAGTTGAACATGTCAGAAATATCTCTAGCCTACCATATGATGTGTGTCCAGAAGAGGGCAGCCAAAATGATGAAGGGTCTGGAAGCCATGCCCTATGAGGAATGGCTTAGGGAGCTGAGGATTTAGTTTGCAGAAGAGAAGGTTAAAAGGGGACATGATAGCCATCTTTAAATATTTGAAGGGATGTCGTGTCAAGGAGGGAGCGGGCTAGTTTCCCGCTGCTCCAGAGACTAGGACAAGGAGCAATGGATTCAAGCTGCAGGAAAGGAGCTTCCACTTGAACCTCAGGAAGAACTTCCCAACGGTCAGAGCTGTCCGGTATTGGAATATGCTGCCTCGGAGTGTGGTAGAGTCTCCTTCTTCAGAGGTTTTTAAGCAGATGCTGGATGGCCATCTTTTGGAAATGCTTTGATGGGTGTTCCTACATAGCAGGGGGTTGGACTGGATGGCCCCTGTGGTCTCTTCCAACTCGATGATTCTATTTATGATTTCATTAATGTTTGCCAGAAACTGCACAAATATCCTTTATACAGCCTATTTTGTACCTAAGTTTTTGCTAGAGTTTATGGAAAGTGCTGCTAAGATTTGTCAAACCACTTAGATGGAATAGTCCTACTTACTTAAAGGGGAGAATTGTTTTTGTAGTGTTTCGATGCTTCGAGTTTCTTCCATTTCATATAGCAATCATGCAATTTTTGTAATGGTAGATATTCTATTTTGTGTGTTTGTCTTGTGGTTGGAAAAATGTGGGTGATAGTTAGGGAATTTAACTATAATTTTGTAATGGAACAATTGTGCATGTGTAAAACAGCATTGGTTTTTGTGGCCATTACCAGGGGAAAATACCAAAGTAAGTAGAAGGCAACTTTAGTTCTTGCATTTTCCAACTTGCGTTTTAAAGCTATACATCAAGAATCAGCCGAAACATGACCAAATTCTTTCATCATTGTAGTGCCTAAGAGTCATTAGAAAAAAATTGTTTTCTTTTTTCTTCCACACGCATGTTCATTCCTCAACTTAGTTTTTTAAAAAAATGATAATAGCAACAGCAAGAATTTAAAACAAATATAATTACAAGATCGTCATGATTGAAACTATGGTCACCTAAGACTTCTGTCCAAACCTGGACTTTGAAATATCACATATGTTTTCATACACATTTGGACATGAAGATGAACTGGGGGAAAATCAAACCTAACAGTTATCAAAACGTGATTGTAAAATATATTCTGAAAATCAGAGTAAAAATCAGTAAAATGTAACCCACATACTTAAGAGAGAATTAATATTAGAGTATTCTTCCAGACTGAAAATAAATACAAAGTATAATAATTTGATTATTTACAAGGCATGTGCTTGCCTCCCCACCCCCAACATTCGTCATCTTCCATTCCCTTGCATTACTTACCCCAGGCTTGTGAGGTTTGTGTTTCAAATGGATGTTTTTCCTTTTTTGGGTGAGCAAACCCCCACACACACACTGCTGGAGGTGTGTTCTCTCTGCCACGTACTGCGTGTTCAACTGTGTATTGGCCACTGATTGGTCAGGTGCTCCTACCTCTCCCCTCTGGTAGTGATCTCCTTTCTCAAGATGATGACTGGAAGTAGCTGGAATGCCAGAAGTCAGCATCCCGCTCTTCACTGTCTGAGAAGAAAGGACCAGTGAGTCCTTTACCTTGTCTTTTTCTTTCCCCTGGGAGCACCAAGGCCAGAAGCAAGAGAAAGGGAAGGGGCTTGAGGGGGAGTTATTCATGGTTTTTCTACTTTCGTGAGGGTTCTGCACCGCATGGATGTGGAGCGTCCACTGTGCAATATTTTGGAGAGGCTCAAAGTATTCATAATCTTTGTTCAGAAACTTTGTGAACAAACTCTGATGAATAACATCTTGCAGAAGAGACAAGAACTGGAGACTCCTAATGGAATCTGTAGGGAAAAAGAGAGAGAGATCTCCAAGTGCTCAGTGGATGGTTGCTTTTATTTTGGAAAGACCCAACGCGTTTCAGCCTATATATAGAAAGTCACCAAAATATATACGTAGGGCAAAACACACTAGCCTTTTTCCAAAATAAAAACAGCCATCCACTGAACACTCAGAATTGTGTTTCCCCTCTTCCCGTGCTGTGGATAGTCTGGATGGAGTGTCCTTGCTGACTGAAATGTTTTCTCTAAGTTTCAGTTTTTATTGCCTCATTGGTAACCATTTTGTTGAAAGATAATGATGGTTGCAGGAGGTCTCGCAGATGATATTGGCTACTGCTAAAGTTGCATTGAGTTTATATGTGTTTTACAATGGAACAGAAACTAGCATTTATGTGTGTATGTCATTGCCCATGAAAATGACAGGCAACAGGGAAAGGTCCTGATGGAAAGGAAGACGTTGTACCACTAGGAATAAAGTGTAGCTAATCGTTGGCTGACATCATAAATGTGTGACTCCAGGTAGTGTCTTATTCACTGAGCTACTCAAACAGTTGATTTGCTTTAAAACATTGTAGGAGGATTAATATAACTGCAACCTATCTGGATATGGTCTCATTTGGAATCTACTTGTGTTCCCATGTAGCACCACTGAAAGTTACAAAGCAGTCTTATATCTCAAAATGGGGTGCATTTTGTTCTTCCCATGTGTATGCAGCCATCTTTGTGCCCAAACCCCTCTAGGCCTATACTATCAAATACGGAAAGGATTATATATTTCAGTTTTCCAGTAACAGATTTGTTCTGACAAAGAAACCCTTTTACAAAGTCTTTTTATGGATGCTCTGCCCCCTTTTAATTCTTCTCTTCTATTTAGCTGGAAGGTTTTTTTTTAGTAGCGTTAGCATTTGATGAATGGCAAAAGAGGGCTTAAGAAACACAGGCTTTTTCCCTGTTGGAGGTGCAGCAGTGCGTGTGCACTCAATAATGCAATAAATAATGTTTGAAGTAGGAAAGAGTGGGATTCTGGACTAGCAAATTCTACTATAACCATTTGTGTCTCTCTACAATAGGCAAGATAAACAACAGCTTCCTCCAGATTCCTATACTGAGCATATACGATCAACAAAGAGGGGAGAGCAGATAAACCTGCCTCTGCAACTGAATATTAAAAATTAAAATAGATCTATAAGTTTGGCCACCAAAATGGAAATCATAAAGTAAAATGATGGGTGGTGAAAGAAATGGGCATCCCTGGATGAACTTTGGAAGAAATTTTCAGGTAGTCTCTACAGGTTTCAAACTGTTATCGTTTAATCATGCAGGGCTTAACTGATGAATTTCATTTTAATTATATATATTGTTAAAATGTTATTTTACAAATTGTTGAAACATGTTGAACTGTTTTTGTTTGTTTGTTTGTTTTTGTGGTGCGGGAACCCACCTCTGTTCTTGCTATTGTCATTTATGCCTCTAGTACCCAATTGTCTGTTAAAGACATAGTACCCAGAATCACATCTATTTCATTAATTGAGGCATTCCTTCTCTTCTTACATGTAAAATTCTTGAATTGTGTCCTAAAATCTGATGCACTCATGGTTCTATGGATGCAGTACTCCATTGTCAATGATGTTATATACAGGCACA